>CM057001.1:44116526-44716526 GCA_029891345.1 Dryococelus australis | reverse complement strand
AGCCGGACATTTATCTGGCTGTTTCAATGTCATCTACACGTATTTACCACACAAACATTTTTAAAGTATGTTCAACTAATTGGTTTGGGAACTGTAAACCTTAGAATTTCATGGTAGTCACAATAATATTTCGTTTAAGAGTGAGTAAGAATTTCGTTAGTTGCAACGACCTAATATCTATGCCTACACTGTAATGGAAGTTTTTAACCTACACAATGTATGGTAAAAATACCACATATCAAACTGTATAGTAGCGCAGCTAAACATTATTATATTTGCAAAGTTGGGAACTTCAATGTAGGAACGCTACAATGAATGTATAGGGGAAAACATTACCATTCCTGCTTTCTCACTAAGCGTATACACTGGTGTGGTAAATTTCCTAATAATTCCTTAGAGTGTAGCATTACAGAATTTGTGGCGGCAAGAAAATTATACTGTTGTAGTACCAGGGTAATCTGGTCATTTGATTAACTTTGTTTGAATTTACAGCTAGAGTTGAGTCGAGAGATTTGGGCGGCTTTTAACATCGGGATCTCGAGGACCATCGCCGAAACACAAAGGCGGTAGAAACGGGAGATCCCCGAGATAACCCACCGACCAGCGCCACGAATCCCACTTGCGAAAATGCTGATTGATCCGGCCGGGGACTGAGCCCGCTTCGCCTTGGTTGGGAGGCGAGTAGTTTAACCGATCAACCACCACGGCTCCCTACAGGTAGAGAGTTCGTTTATAATTTATATTATACTTAGGACAATCTCAGTGCTGAGTGGTATATTATTTGTGCTTAAAAATGGCACAAACTGTCCCAATGAAATAATTCAAATAGATAAAAAATGAAATAAAATAAAAGGAAACGTCAAGGATGTTAATGCGCGCTTTCAAAAGCAAGGGTTTTGGTTTCGAGTATTGGTACTTCTCCCACTTTTCAGAACAACCGAAATTTTGATAAACATACCGAATATATAAATCTTTATTTGTGCCAAGCAATCCGTACGCATTTGAGGCGACCAAACAACAAACAATTCAGTTTCAGAAATAAAATTATTTATTTGCTCCTACGCAAACAATAAATTTGATAGCACCAGATAAATGTTTCTTTTTTTCCAATAAAATATTTTGTCAGTGTGCGTATAGTAATTACTAAGACGTGCGCGTGGATTATAAAACTACATAAAACGTCTTTCTTACCTGTGATTCTTATTGGAGTGAACAGTGGGTCTCGTCTAGGTTGATTCCTGGAGATTGAGTAAGCAGGATTCTCCCTGCTTTGTGCGTATACTGCGCTTACAATAAGCTATGATACGTAACAATTTGTTGTTGTGAAACCACGATTACCACAACAATCATCAATGTGAGCAAGTCGCCTATCCGATACGCTGTAAAACAGAATTGCTGAAACACGACTTGTTCCTGTTCTCTTGGAAATTGCGTTGGTTGCATAGTTTCCGGTTATGTCATGTCGCCGTTTCGAAATAAACAGGTTTCCAGTTTTCCTCTGTGTTGCTGCGGGGACTAAAGAAACGGCGTGACGCGATATTACTCGAATCGCAACGGACGTCATGGCCCACGGGTGCTAGAGTTACAGCGAAACCATCTCCTCGCCCGTGCGGAGAAAACGGTGATGCGTTAGATTGCAGTGCAGAAAATTTGCACGTGATCTGTGAGCAAGCTAAGAGTGATTATCTGCACGATAGCGTGATTAATCACGCGCAGAAACCTCAACACTTTAGCTCAGCGGAGGATTGTGAACGGCTTGGACATCATCTCGGGGATATATGTCTGTCAAGAAAACCAAACTGCAGTAGCTAGCGGCTTCTCTCTCCCGCACCACTTGTCTGGCTCGCATCGTGCTACTTCCGAATTTTATATCCTTTTTAACATGTGACGTGTGCAATACCTTAGTAATAATACATTTTTTTCTCAAAAATTTCAGCGACGATATTTGGGACAAGGCGATAAAGATTGTTTATTCAGACTGTAACAGTAGGCTGCTGCGAAAAATAATGGGAAAATTACGTGACCAGTGTAAGGTAATATTCGCAAAATTGTGGGGGGGGGGGGGGGAGAGAACACTTTTCCTTACAGGTAAGGTAAAATTACCGGACTCTGGAGTAAAATTCACGTACATGGTAGTGGAAAATCCCATACAAGGATGGGAAAATTACCTTACAGCGCGTGCATCTCTTCAGTATTCTCAACAGCTAACCGTTGGAAAAAAAAAGGGGGGGGGGGAGGGGGCTATTGTGATAGAGGATCGTGATTCGCGCCCACACACCAGCAAGTGTTGAGGTTTCGGTTGCAATTATTCTCCGGGGTATGTTTTAATATAATTTTATTATACAATATAGCTAATTTTCCGTACTTGTATGGGATTCCCCCTCCCCCACACACTTTTGCCAGGTATTTTCCCCGGACGATTAGGGAATAAAACATTACTTGTTATGCAAGTTTTCTCTACATTTAAGAAGTAATTTTACCTTGCATGATAGATGTAATTAGCTTTCCTTACATGCAAGGGAATTTTGTGTAATTTGTTTTTTACAGCGAATGCCCCTAATGAACAAAACACTAGAAATACCGTACATGACTTTAAAAAAAATTCCGATTATGTCAGAAAATAACTTATTTTGGATGACTAATGAAAATAATTTTAATATAAAAATTGAACAATTCTATTTATTATAATCACAAATTAAAAAATTCTTATTGATCAGCCATATATAATCTTATTGCATGAAGAATTATACGCATCCCTGCGAAAGTCTGTGGTGTTCTATTTGAACAACTATGATGAATCCTCTTAGTATCAGCGCAAAAATGGCACCTGGATGTAAATTTATATCTCGAGGTAAAATCAAAACCGCAGTCGTGGTGCCGTGCAGTATGTACGTCCAATTTTCCACAAAGGCGATATTCACACGCGAGAAGCGTGGTAAAAAAAAAAACCCCAGGGCGAGGCAACACTCACTCACCGAGTGACGGACTTTCCAGCTGGGACCCGTAGGTGCCTGTCATCCCCGGACATGACATGAAATGAGACCCTAAGGCTCCGTTATGCAAGGGCGGGGGGCAAACGGGAATAATCCGACCCCCCCCCCCCCGCCGGTAAGCGGTATCGTCCAGCACGATTCCCACATACGAAAATCCGAAAGTGAACCAGCCCGGGGATCGAACATAAATCGCCGTGGTGGGAGGCGATCGCCCTAGCCACTGCGCCACCGCTGCCCCGAGAAGCGTGGTGAACGTTGTCGATGGCCAACGGGTTTCCTCGAAGTGTTCTTGTTTTCGTCCCCAGTGCATTCCAACGCTGCTTCATTCTCGGGTATTACTTGCATCTCGCAATTTAGGGTGCACCACCTGCACGTTAATAATATAGGCTACCCTAGTGTACGTGGAATGAAACAATTTTCTAATAAAATATGAAGTAAGGCAATAAACATTGCATTGCAGTAATGCTGGCAGCAAAAGTTCATCTCTGCATCTAACGTTGCACCTTTACATACAGTCATTGTAAAGTCAGCCGTGCCTCCAGTTTACAGGGACTCCCAGTGATGCAAGAACTGACTGCTTATTGACGAACCATATGAGACGTGCCAGCATTTGTGATAGGAGTGTAAGCCTGCTTTGCCCCCTGGACAAAACAAATTATTTAGCCCTCTGCCGGGCCTCCTATATTTTAAATTTCATTGTTTCTTGCTTTCCGTTAGTCAGAGGTGGTAATGCAATGTGAAAAATAATACTGTCTTCGGCAATACTCCTTGAGAGTGGCATCTAACAGACAACTTACAAGCAACTCTGATAAGGGTAGTGGAAATCTGCAAACGACAGTCTAAAGCTTTTTTTATAGAGTCGCCTAACCTTGCAGGAGCTTATAAATTTGGAATTAATTATTACTCTGATTTTCTCGGGCAGCGCCCATCACAGAAGTCCAGGCAGGCGACAGAAATGTTTTCCTCCCATAAGAACCTGAAGAAACGTTTGAGAATATCACAACGGCGTGTGTTGTTGGGCGTCCGAGGGGGCTTTATATAACGTCAGAACGACGCAACGAATTTACTGGTATTTCACTAGCCGTATTAGAGCATGGCGACCCAAAACTAACTCACTGACCGAAATCAGATAATTGACATTAAAATGAAATACCACAAGTTACTTAAAGGAATCTTCAAAATCCCCCTATGAAATGTTTTTTGCAATTTTAAAAAATCGCTTAAAATTATTTTATTGATTGCGTACAGTTTATCTGTAGGAATCTATGATGTTTTTTGTAAAATAACTTTGGTTAAGCGTGCCTTAAAACGAATTACGCCAATAAGTTTCAATGAACCTTATTAAAATTTCTGTAAATGTTTCCGTTTAATTTATTTTTACGTCCCAAGAACACTAAAATCGGTGTTTTGACATACTATGATGCAAAAACAATGCGATCTAAAACATTTTTTATGTGAGGAATAATGTGTACTTATAAGTGAAGGTTGGAAAAATTCTCGTTATTATTCGAGGACATTTTAAACTTAAAACACTTTCCCCTCTGCAATACGTTTGCCATTGGGTCATTCTTTATTTAACACGCCCCGTGTAACTTTGCACCAATAAATGAACACTTCGCAAACGTGCGCCCCAATCACATGCAGACCACTCAGAAAGGGAGTGACATTACATTTAAGCATCTGCCAATGGAGAAACGACGCCGTCCAGTGTATATAAAGTACTGTGAAGTTTAGCTTGATGCCAAAATATAAAGCGAATTTTGCAGGTCCCCACTTACTAGTAATGCCTACAAGCTGAACTGCGTTTCTTAATATTATAAAATAATGGATTTTCTGATGACGAACAGCCTTAGACTACTCGCCTCCCACCTCGGCGAAGCGTGCTCGATTCTAAGCGGGGTCACTCCCGGATTTTCGCATGTGTGGAATTGTGGTGGACGATGGCCGCTGGACGGCGGATTTTCTCGGGGATCTCGCGTTTCCCTCTTCCCTTGCATTCCGGCACTGCTCCATACTCGCCTCGCTTAGTCCTCATCGGCTCTCAAGACCTCGATGTCACGAGACGTCCAAATCTCTCCGCTCCACTAGATTGATGACGTTCGCTCTCGTAGCCATATTGCCTCGAGTGGCCTACATATACCGGATGCATACTTTCACGTGGGCTCGCCATGCTGTACTACGGCTAGTGAAATGTCAGGCAATTCGTTGCATCATCCTGATGTTGGATAAGCCCCTCCTCAGACGCTCATCAACGCACGCGTTTGTGATACATCTCGGACGATCCTTCCATTCTTCTCCCACGCAAAGGGCGATTTATTATCTTGCTCTCGGGCGTTTACTCGTGAGGAATCGTCCTTGACCGCTTCTCTAAAGGCGCCTGTGTTGTAATGAGGTCGTTCACACGTCGGCTGTTTTGCAACGAACTTTCGCTATTATGGCACTGTCCTTGACACAGGACAATGTTTATACTTGCGCTTGAAACCTTGGCTCCTTGTCATGTATAGGTGTCTCCATAAAAAACAATATACCGAACAACAAGATGGCAGTTTTTGTTTGGCAATGACAATAGTAAGAATAAAGTACAAAATAAATACACTTTGAAAAGCAAACATAATCAGGACAATGACTCAGGAATACGCAGAGAATTCAATGTCAATAGCAGAACAGACGCCAATAAATGCTACTAAAGTGAAAGTTTTGAAAACACTAACTTACACACACACACACAGAGAGAGAGAGTTGATTACTAATTCGGAAGAACTAAACAAGAACGGGATACGGCAAGATGAAATTAAATATTGTTTCAATTAATGTAAACTTTAATTCTTCGCTCTAGATCTTAGCAGCCATCACAACCTTAAACACAAGTTCCCTGAAGATAACAAAACCTTTTAACCACGTGATTAGCACCGAGCACTACCAAGGGATGGAGCAGCATTGTTCAGATACTTCTACAGAGATTCGTTCATCGCACTAAAGTTTTTTTAAGAAAATGAATTCATGTCCATAAAATCTAAATTATGAAATAAATTCTAATAATAAATTTGCGATTCCCAAGACATATTCATTATTTTTACTATTATAAACATTCTTTATTACACGATTATTTCGGTCACGTAACTCACAAGTATATATCTAATTTATTTTTTCAGAGTACATCTCGAGACATGAAAAATATATTAATTTGTTTTTATCCTTTTTTTTTCTGCTTCACATTCATATTCTTCCAAGAATTTCTGAGATGCGCAATTCCATGTTGTTTCAATTTTGCCTCGTGTAGTTCTCCCGGTAGAATGTTTTTTTCCCCCCCTCAATACAATAACAAAAACCCACCAGTGAAAGCAGTGGTACAAAAATTACTTCGTAAGAAAGGGAAAAAAACTTCTGAACAGGCTACAAAATGCGAAGGAATGTTCTTGTTGCCATTTTCTTAATAAGCATGTGCTGTTACGTGAAATTTTAAATTGGCGATACAGGGGCAGTCAACAGAAATGCTCGAAATTTCTCTTAGACTTCAAGTTCAGCTTAGAATTAATTGGCAGCAAACGTTACTTCTGCTTTCCAATATTACACATCTCGACCAACCAACCCTTAAATAGATTTTTACAAGCGAGCTTGCTTCGTACTCGTTGAAAAGTGCAGCGTTGTGATGCGGTGATATTATGAAAATGAAATATGCGTGTGTGTGTGTGTGTGTGGAGTTTTGTATTTGTAATTTAACACATTAAGTGCACTATAAAAATAATGGGAATATTATCTGACAAGTGTAAGGTGATATTCGCAAACTTGTGGGGAAACTTAAGTTTACCTTACAGGTGAAGTAAAATTACCGCACTCTGGAGTAAAATTCACGTACATGGTATTGGAAAATCCCATGCACGGATGGGAAAATTACCTTACGAAGCATGCATCTCTTCAGCATTCTCAAAAGCTAAGTGGGAGGACGGGCGGAAGAAACAACCGTAAAACACTAATATTCACTGATACTGCCACGCTGTCGTCCTGGTGTAATGCGTAGCGTATCGGCCTATTGTGATGGAGGATCATAGTTCGCGCCCACCCACCAGCAAGTATCGAGGATTCGTCAGAGGATATAGGAAATAAAAAAATTAACATTACTAATACTCTAGAATATTTTTTAATATAATTTTATTTTACAATATAGTTAATTTTCCGTTGTATGGGATTTTCCCCCTACTTTCGTTATTTATTTTCCTCGTACGCTTAGGGAATAGTACTTTACTTGTTATATAAAAATACTGTACATTTAAGAGATAATTTTACCTTACATGAAGAGGTAATTAATTAGCTTGTCTTACATGTAAGGGAATTTCACCTAGAAATTTTTACAGTGTGGTGGTGACCAACCTTACGTCGCCAGATTTTAACTGAGTTTAATGGAGTTTGCCGTAACATAGCCATTCCTTGAAAACACTGGCGAAGAAATATTACTCCATCAGCAGTTTTCATAAGGTTCTCCAAAACCTAACATTGCCCCGAAAACAAACATAGTGTAAATTACTCGAATGAACATCACGCAGTGTGTATTATTCTACGTAGAAAACTACATTTCACTGGTAAATTTTCAACTCGGCATTATATTGGTAGAAAGCGGCTCAGACATGAACGTTAGAGGGCCGCGGTGGTGTAGCAGTCAGACTGATCATCTCCCACCGATTTCGATTCCCGGGGATTTCGCAACTGGGAATCGTGCCCGGACGATGCCGCTGGTCGGCGGGTTTTCTCGGGAATCGCCCCTTCCCCCGCCCCCCCCGGCCATGCATTCTGGCGCTGCTCTGTACTTGCCTCGCCTCACTCCATCTTCATCGGTTCTCAAGACCTCGATGTTAAGAGCCGCCCAAATCTCTTTCTCTCCGGTAATGAAGGTTGCTCGGTACAGCAAGCGTTTCCTATGTTGTGTGGACCAATAGAACGCTTGTAAATGGCACTACAAAAAACAACAAAACTGATGGTCATGTATTAGTAGTAAATATTTATTTCTATCTTGTATTAATTATTGTCAGTAAATATGTACCGTACGCAAAGTGTCTAGTGTATTTCAGGTCGATGTTCAAATAATCATAACGTCAGTATACTCTAAATATGTTCAAGATGGTACGGAAGGAAGGGAATTGAAATATATAATTTTGAAGACTGGTAAACTAATTGACTCCGGCTTCTGGCATGATTAAGTGAAATCCAACTGCAAAGAATAATCTGACCGCAAATAGGCCTAGGCCTACGTGTTTTATGATTAACTATGTCTTGCCATCGTTTCTGTGGGTACTAGAGGTGATTGATTGTGAACATGAGTACTTATTTCGCAAGAAAACCCCATTTTGAAACAACTGGTTGGTCGTAGAACACGACACCTATCGTATCACTAAGTAAATGGGACAGAGTGGAGGGTTTTGGGCGGTGTCTTGAGAGCCGATGAAGCAGCAACGAAGCGCGAGCGCGGAGGAAACGGGGGAGATGCCCGAGATAAACCAAGCTGATCAGCGACATCGTCCGGCACGATTCACAAGTGCCTTGGTTGGAGGCGAGTGGTCTACCCACTGCGCCACCACCTCCCCCCCCCCAAGTGAATGGGATAAGGGCTCGTGATTTCCGGCAGTTCCATCACAACAGCTTTCACTACATTTTGCGAGTGCCGGCGTTTGTAGCGCTCGTTGAGCGTGACTGGTGTTAGCGTTATCTAGTCCTTATCGCACTCTAGAGGTCGCGGGGTCGATCTCTGGCGCTTTCATTCGTGGCTGGGCTTTCCCGAACAGTTAAACCATTCTCACCCCAGACGAACACCGGCGCGGCTCGTTAGCTATAGTCCCAGTACCTCGTTCGTGAGCTGAAGATCGGTTGACCTCCTTGAACGAAATGAAATAAAGACCATTACTCGAAGTGTAGTTCATCATCATCGCGTTCACTGTCAAACGATCCTTTCGAAATAAACTACTGAACTGGTGCGCCGCGATGAAGGAAAAATAGCTCCGCGTCTTAACTTTAACTTAAATGTGTAACGTTTAAATATTTTGACACTGCATTAAATTAATTTCACTATTGATCGCTTTGTGAACATTAACGATTCACCTAGAAATTTTTACAGTGTGGTGGTGACCAACCTTACGTCGCCAGATTTTAACTGAGTTTAATGGAGTTTGCCGTAACATAGCCATTATTAGGCAAATTAACGACATAGCAAGAGTCTGGAGAAATCTAATATTACACTTGATCGATGTGTTTTTGTGAATTCTACACGTGGCATCAGGATGCAAATTGAGAAGATAAGTTGGTTTACTGCAGGTCTGACAAAAGTGGTCTGTCTGCAACGGATGTTTAACGTATTTCACTTCCCAATCACATTCACATTTCACTACACATCATGAATAACGTACGAGAATTATTTAAGAAACGAAACGTTACGTGTCTGGTATTACTTCTGAGAAGGTTTGATAAAAACTTATTAATTCGTTCCGGAGTTATGCCTTCTTATTGAGTATTGAGTTTGCTTTTACTAGAGTACCTTGAAACCGGATTTTTTTTTTTTTATGTCACTGGCCTTTTATTGTAGAGATTGTACAAACGTTAATAAGAGTAGAATGCGTTGGAATTATTTCTGTAATAAACTTTTTTTAAACATCTTTGATAAAATACATAATCGAATCCACAGCTACTTACACAGGAAGATTTATTCCAACTTGAAATTTAAGAAACGTGAGATTTTTTAACCATTTTTGTTTTATGTTTGTTGTTTATTATGTAAATATTACGATATTACAAAAAAGATCCCTAGATGTCTCACATTTAATCAGGAATATTACATATCTGATTGGAGGAAGAAGAAAATCTAAGCGTGTATAACAAAACACGCTCATGGCTGCAAACATTATAAACTGAGGTATATATTTGAGTATCAATTTGTTTTATTTCATTAAATATTTTCCTCTGCGTTTTTTGCAGTGCTTGACATATTTATATTCAAGTATCATTTAGGCACCTTAAACGCTCGAGATCGCTAAAACGTCTGCGGACAGTAAGTTTTCTGGTTCGAATCTTGGATGAGATATAAATGCCGTCAGTTTTAATGTAGGTTTAAATCCCTTGTATTTGTGAGCTGCCGCAGTTGGATCTTGTATGAAAGAAGGGACGTACTTAAACCCAATAACGTATTTGCTCCCGCAAGCCGTCGTTATACATATATGTTAAAGCAACTGACATGTAAACCAGTTCCTTTGTAGCCATCAAGTAGTGAAGAAAGTTCTTTAAGATCACGCGTATATATTGTTTTGAGGCACGAGCCTTTTGAGGTTATTTACACATCTGAAAATTGTGCATTGATACAATTTTTCTCTCGTATCCTAACAGGTTACATGTATGCAGCACGCTCTGTTTCGTAGGAGATACAACGGCATTTAATATTCCACTTCTGCAGTTCCCATTCCGTTCCGCTGTTATTCCATGTTGGTGTAATACAGGGAAGGCGATCCTGGTGTGGATAATGTAGCAAGGTAATATTCTGGCGTTTAGGAAATCTGTTAATATAATAATTTGTGCAAAATCCGAATTGGTCTCAATATATGAATATTATAAAAACAATATTTTCCTCCAGAAAGGCAAAAATTATTTCTGCTGTGTTGTCCCTTATAGCTTTTGTCCTATTAAATAAACAAAGAAGAAAAACGGAGGAGAAGATGTATATTTAGAGCTATTGTGCGCATGTTAGTTTACAGGGTGAAGGGGAAAAAAAGTGGCCTGTACAGTTGATCCAGTTGGCTTCTATCGCAAGTTTTTATACTCAATTGTTGCTAATATAATTTGCAAATAAGTTCAGCAAACAAAAACGAGCTAGTCAATGCCTTTGATCTTCGTTGCATTCTTCCTGTCTGGCGTGATATTGTGGATTAAAAATTTGTACTTGAGAGTCGCCTTAACAATTTCGTCACGCGGCGATATTATCATAGCAAAATCATCGCATGCAGCAAGCTATATTCTAAATAGCTATATGCTTCTGAACAGCTGACCATTGCAATGGCCGTTACGTATCGCTATCGCCATGCCTTCTGTTCACTCGTACACAGAGAGCTCGTAAGGTTTACTGGTGAATGGTTGTTTACGGCTTAGCTACGTTCAAGGGCATAGGCTGTTCATGTTAAAATGAGCATTTTCGATAGCCCAGATCTACGTGTATGCCCGTTGCGTATTCTTCTGCCTTATGTAAAATTAACACTGCCATGGGCCTTATCACTTTATTCATACGTCGGTCGAGTGAAACTGTGAAATTATTATTTTCTTCAAATCTGCTCACTTTTACACTTCTCTGCATTATAAAATTCCCAGAAAGCGAAAAAAATAATTTAAGTAATTACAAATGGTTGCCTAGCACTTTTTATTCGGCGTTTATATATGGCACTACTTTCCCTCCGAAGTTACCAACTTTACTGGGCACGTCAGGCAGTGCGCCCGTTAAAATGTATGGAGGTGGCAGCAGTTACTTTTTCTAAGGTTGATTTCAAAAGTGCTCACTTTATCGTGAACAGCCTTTAAGGGCATATCCACAGCGAACCCAATAAAAAGTGTTTCTTAGTTTGTCAAGCTCATTCCCGTATTTGATTGTCCAGAGGTGTTTTTCATATGTGTAATATTTTTGAAGTACAGATTTATCATATCATGTACCTTGTTTACCAAGCTTCAGAATAAAATTTATAACACGGATGTATGAGAATTGAAAAGCAAGGAAATATAAATAAACTACTGTCCGTTTGGCATACGGGTATCATTTAAGAAGTGTTAAAGATTTTTATCAAGTGTCGAGAATAGACTGTGCAATATATGTTGTTAGTGAGTTTTTTATAACACTTGTTATGTAAATTGTGTTCGGCTATAAAAATGTAAAAAGCCTCAGAATTTCGAGTTATTCAAGATGTTATTTATTTCTGTTTGGTTTCTTTTTTCGTCATGGAAAGCAGAAAGTTTATTAAAAAGGAATTATAAAATGTATCCAATCGTTTCAAGATCTTTTGTTTTAAGAACTCAAGTCGTTATTGAGATAGTCTGAGGTATATTTGATTTTAGAGGGGTCCCGTATAAATTTATAACAATATATATTAAAAGACCAGTGAAACATTTTATTCCCACTTATAAAATTGCTATTAAAATAAATAATTTAATTGAATAGAAAAGTTCATTGTACTGCTTAGCAGGGCGATGATAGCTTCAGGTTTCCTATTCGCATCATCACAGTAATGGTGCCCATTTATGAAGCCAAAGGAAATGGAAACTATTGGACTATGTTATAAGATAGTTACGCAACAAACTTCTTTCATTACTGTTATATCAACGATAAAAATTTTAATAAATACCAAAAGCAACCAGTGAGATAACGTTTGGATTGTGGCTATAAAAGAATTTTATTATGTGTATTGTAATTTTATTGCCACGGATAAAAGAATTCATAGAAGAATCATCGGAGCCAGTTGTCTCAACATTCTTACAATTTTGATACGTGAGAACGAAAGAGAATATTTACTGTATGAATGTTCTGGGGTAGAATGTTTATTGCGTGAACCCCTGTGTCCGGAAGTTAATGTCGCCATTCACGGTATTTCGTGTACCGCATTACTAGACAGCGAGTCTGAATTGTTTTATTGCTCGTTGCAACGAGCAGATGTTCGCATCCGTGTAATACGCGTATCCCAACTCAAGATTGTTGATGTTACATCACGGGCTAGCCCGTTACTACATCGACAGGCTTTATTAAATGTGGAAAGCATTGGTAACATGAAAGTAGCAATATGTTTAATTGCGAAGGGACTTATTCCCACAACTGCACTGTATTTCCCAGCGAAGACTGTCGTATTCCGGAACCACAACCAGCCAATTGGAAAGTTGGTAATTCTATTTTCAGGTCTCTGCGAATTTCCAGAATGGAGAAAATAACCACAGCATTCACTCTTACACTGGCCAGACCACATTTGAGACCTTGTATTTAGTGCTGTCACGTTTATCGATTCTCCACCCTATCGAAATACCTGAACACAACAATAAAAACATCGGAGAGGCTGACCGCGAAAAAGTATTGCAAGAAATTCGACAATTGGTGAAGCAGCGATTATACCATGCTGCTGATGCACGTAGAAGAGCAAACAAGGCGAAGGAGGATCACAATTTTCATATCGGAGAGCTGGTGTTTGTACGTGCGCATAATATCAGTAATCAATCCGAGTTTGTTACAAATAAATTGCTCGCATTATATAGAGACCCATATGAGGCGTCAAGCATTATAAGCAGCAACTGCATCGAGTTGGCGCTTGAAGATAGTGACGTCATTCACTTACGAAAATATTATAAAGTCATCGGTCTTGAGCTACTAAATAATGCAACGTGGCAGCAACAACGGGACTGGTAGCGTGAAGTTTATTTCGCCATATATTGCGCATGAACCTCATGGCAAATGCACTCAGCTTGTAGCCGTGACAAATTTATTGCACTTAATGTGGAGCAATTTCAACCAGCTTTCACTGCGACTTCGTGTTGTCCGCTCCTGTATGATATGCCTTGTTGTAGCGGTTTGATGATGTGGTTTAAGCATGCCCAGGAATGAGGCTTCTTAATTGTAACATTTTTCGCCTGGCCCGCCGTTAAGTTATAGCTCCACTATATGTCGGGTGCTGTGCCTTAAGTATGATCTCGCACGGGGTTTCATGGAAATAAAATTGTTTGTTGGATCGTCACTCGATGTCGCACATTCCTCCGGGTCAAGATTGAGTAAGCTGCCTCAGCACGTATATGATTCACAGAAAAAAGTTACCCGACATGCCTTATCTGCTTATGTATCTTGTAGAATAAAACTGCGATGAATTATAATGGAAATAAATACATTTCCTGCCTATCTCTCTGCACTCTAAAAAAATTCATACATAGTTTTCTGTACTACAAAGAAAACCTTTTATTTGAGGCTGATTTGTTTACAGCAACAAAATGTAGCTTTAATTTAAAGTGAAGATCACCAGAACATAAGTTTGATGGTAATAAATGTTTTCTTTATAGGTTTTTGCGCTATGGCAATATTACCTTTCTTTATAACAAAGAAATAAACATTATTTGAGCTTCTTTTGTTCACAGTAAAGAAAGATTACTGTGTACCGAAGGTAAATGTTCAAAGGTTTTCTGTCATGCATTCTAGTTTTCAGTACCTAACTGTTCTCCCAACTTAAACGTTCACAAACCAATACGTATATTCTGCAGTTACGAAACTGCAGCTGAGCGACTTTATAGTCCTCCTTCAGACGTTTGTCATTCTGAAGTTCGGTGATCCTGCATGTGACTAATCTCAATTCTTCCCAAGAGGTAGCATCTTACTACCGCAAATAACATGCCTAACAAACGTAACCCGACCGCCAAAGACGAAGTGGTCGTGTGGCATAGGGCATTAGGTTAATAACATATGGTGTGTAGGTTCGTATCTCGGAGATGCCTTAGTTCATTTAGTATTATTTTGAAATATTTGTTACTTCGCCCTTATTTACAAATTACGGATGTTTTACAGAGCACAACTTGTCTTTACAGTGTAACTGACACTACTACAAAAGCGTCTGCTGAACTACTTTAACGACAATGCAAGGTTATTATAGTCATTACTATATCAATTAAACAAAAATTATACTTGTATGCGCCGCAGCAAAGAAAGCATTTCTACAGTGTGGTGTAAAGTTTGCCCACGAGAATGTTGCATAAGTACGAGTGATAGTTTATTGCAAGATGATGAACTGTCTTAAGCAATACTTAAGGACGCATCTTTGTTTTGATTGTTGCATTTGAGAGCATAATTACGGACCTAAATATTAGCTGTGAGAGGCACAACTGAGAAGTTCAATCTCCTTAGAAGACGATACGGCTGAATATTGACTACGTCCGGATCGTTATCCTCATGGAGAGGCACTGTGGAGAATGGACTGTGTGATATGCCTTATAGTTGGTTGTTTTTTATTTAGCAGCAGTTGATCTGTAAATTGTGTTCGGCTATTGAAAAGATAAAAAGCCTCAGTTGAAATTTCAAGTTATTCAAGATATTATTTATTCCCGTTTGATTTATTTTTCACCATGAAGCGCAGCAAATTTATCAAAAATTAATTATAAATAATAACCAATCCTTTCAAGATATTTTGTTTTAAGAACCCAAGTAGTTACTGAGATAATCGGGGCTATATTTGATTTAAAAGGCGTCCCGTATAAATTTCTAAGACAATTTATAATAAGAGACCAGTAAAATATTTATTCCTATTTATATAATTACTATTAGAACAATTTAATTGAATAGAAATGTTAATTTTGCTGCTTAGTAGGGTGCTGATAGATAATGGTTTCCTATGCGTTTCATCACACAAGCTATCCCAAATATTTACCAATTTATACTTTGCAGTTATAGGCTATTCGTTGTTTTATTCATGCATTTTGAATCAAAACCCCGCATGTGACGTGTTAAGTTGTCTCCCAAACATGCAATGATCACGACCGTTTTATACTTGTGTTAACATAAATGTGCCTTAGTTTTAGTTTAATTGAAATTTTAATTTGTAAATATAATATATCATTTATAATTAATACAAATAAAAACAGTGAGAAAATATGTGTGTTAGTAATGCCCAGTAATAAATTAGTTCTTGTGCAAAATATTATTACACTAAGTGAGCACGAATGCCGGGCGTTGTCCCTGTGATGTAATTTTATAGACTCGGTTAAGCTTTGTTTGCACGAGGCGGAGGAATATCCTGGCAGTAGATATTTACCATGTTTTCCGAAGAATACGAAGTAACCGTGAATGGATAATATGCCACGCTTGTCTCGTCCGTTCTTCATGCTACCTGAAGTCCGCGTGACTCTCCGGAGAGAAGAGTCTTTGGTTCTAGCAACGTTGATCGTGCTCCAGGCGGCAAAACAATACTCCGATATATATTTTAGTTTATTTACTCAAGAAATTAAAATGTAAAATCAGTGTTTATTGTGCAGTGTCTCTTCGTGCATGAATACCTGTGGTCGTATGTAGTTACACGTTGTAGCGGGCTCCAGGGGGCCCGGACACCAGGACTTATAATTATCATGAGTTAACCTCGCATGCACTTTAGATTCCAGTAGCGGCCCCCGGTTTTAATAACATCTCTGAGTGACCTAGTGACGAGAGAGTATAAAAGCAAGAGCCATGCTCCTCCCGCCTGCCACCCCCAACCGCCACTTGCAGACGACGGCGTATGAGGCGACAACGTTAGTGTCAGTGAGACACAGAAGAACGCTGAGGTCTGGGAAGCGGTAGGCCATCTACGAGATACGCCTTACTGATGAGCATAAGTCCTTCTAGGCGGTAGGGTGGTATTCCCTTTATCGAGACCCCGTACTTAAGAGTAATAACCACGTGGCAAGGTTAGGGCATATCGCGAAGCTATGATCTTGTAATATTATAATTAACTTGTTCCTGTATCTCAGTATTCTATATGGTACCAGTACGGCAGTTCACCGTTTTGTATAATTGTAACCTCTCGTGTTAATGTAATAATATTGTCAGACGGAGTAAAGTTAGTAGATTGTGGAGAGAGATATTGTAGTTGTACCTAGCATTGTACTATATCTACCTAGAGATTGTAATAAATATGTTTAGTAGAATCACCTCTTTCATTTACTAGTACCCGTACGAGCAATTCTGCCTATGAGGAGAGTAAGAGAGGCGAGTAGAGAAGAGTAGTTCATAGTCGGCATATTAGCAAGAGTCATAGCGTTAGGTAGGCAGGTCGTTAAACATGTATGCATGCATGCTTGTATGTAAGCATATATAATTATTATCATTAAGGGAGACAGGGGATTTTCGTTTGCCACATTTAACATAATATTTGGTAAACGAAGTCACAAGTCAAAGGGAATATCTGAAAACATTCTCTTTTATTTTATTTTCGTTGATAAATGAATTTTAAAAAGTGCTGCATAAAATCGTCGCTTAAAATAACAATTATTTAGTTGCTTTATTTTAAACAAACCTCGATTTTTAAGCGTATCATAGGGAAACCGTTTTATATTTTGGAGAAACGGAGCATATGACACGAGGCGTAGTTAGCTACTACAAAAAAGCCATGTTGAAAGTATTATGAGCGACGAGCATGATGTTACTCAAGTTTGTAACGAGAGTGATCAATAAACCGTAAGTGGCATATCGAGGACAACTTTTTGTAGGAGGTAAAACATGTCGCAGATCCATTATCCTAACCGCATTAAACTCCATCCAAAAAAAACGACAGCAACCGTCGGCCCCTCTGTCTCCGGATAGGATGGCGGGATGAGGGTTCAAGGGTGGAGGCAGAGGAATTTTAACTTTTCATATTTTAAAATTATAACGTAAAATTGTTCTTTTACTCTGTAACAGAATATAATTTTAAGCATGTGTAATTTTAAAGTTTAACCTGTTTTTAAATTTTATAACGCGACAAATTTTATGTTTCGACTATTTTACAAAATTTATTTTAAATTTCAGTAGCTAAGACCAGTTATGGCCTTGCAGCTGGATACTACTACCATTTTAATATGTTCTGTCCTGTCAGTGTGGAGGCTTGAAGCTGCCCCCACCCCCTCCCCCTCCCCCTTTCCCTGATGCACTGGGTACCGAAGAGGCGAGCCGAAATAATTAAATAGTTAATAAAATCGTTTCGAGACAACATTACTAAAAAAAAGTGGATAAATGGAATTATGATCTGCAGCGACACCCTAAACCGATATAATAATTTAAAATCCAAGGTGGTGGTCCTATACTTATAAAATCTTTTTTATTAAAACAATTTTTTTAGAACAATTTTTATTAGAATAAATTTTATTACAATAGTTTGTAAGGTTACAGGTCGTTGGAACAGCCGCCGGCCGTGACTGTGACGTCATGGTAGACAACTCCGACTCCGATATGCCAAGTGCCCCAAGGAAGTTTTTGTATCTACTATTCACGTATGGTTAATTGTTATTTTGAGGCTGAAAAAGACGATGCTGTAAATACTGAACTATTACAAAATATGCTGTATCATAATATTTAGTTCATCGCATTCATAGATTTGCATGTTTTTCGAATAAATAGTATTTTATACTTAACAAATTCAACATTCAATTTCAATAAATGTACGGCAAAGACAACGAAATTTTATATTGCTTCTGCAGGAATGTTCAGAACTTTGCAAAACTGAGGTACGCCGGCGTTGCAAAGAAATACTGAAGAGGAAAACAAAATGTTTTTGAGAGTGCAAAGTCTTGGCACTTTTCTCTTTACACTTTTCAGACATTGGTCTGAGAAGTTAAATTTCTGTTGCACATCAATGGGAACGAAATGTGCGAAGTGAAAAGTTGCCAGGTCTCGCTGGTGGAGTAGGGACCTCATTTTCTGTGCTCAGGCGAGATGCATGCCTTCAGGAAGGTATTGTAACTACGAACCGGGGTGACGTGACTTTCGAAAATGCATCTCAAACTATTCGTCCGTAGAGGAAAAATGTTCACCTCTGGATTGGGTGCGACCAAGGGGTAGAATTCGGTAGATGTAGTCTGTTCGCGGTAAACTGAGCACTTTCGGAAGCCCTGCTTAAGATCTACTTGTGCGTGCACTCTGTTCTCTTCCACCATTTGTATAATTAACATTCCTGCACGCCTGAGCACTTTGTTCATCCGTCGGTGAAGGGAAACTTTGAAATTATTAGAAAAGTAAACATTCTGTAAATATGTCCGTTCTTACACTTAAATGTATTTAAACTATAACAGTGCGTAATCGTAATCTCTTCAGTATTCACAAATATTTACCTAACTCTATTCAATTAAACGTTAGTATATGCTGTTCACGATATAATGAACACTTTTGAAAGCCCTGCTTAAGATCTACATGTACGCACGTTGTGTATTCTTCCAACTTATGTAAAATTAACATTGCAATGGGCTTCCTCACTTTATTCACGCGTCGGTCAAGTGAAACTGTGGAATTTTTAGAAAAATTAAAATTTTTATAAATTTTCAAATTTTCCCCACACAGAGGCTTCGAAATAAAACAGAAAGGACAAGAAATGATTTAAATTGTCACAAGTGGTTACCTCACTTTTTAATCGACGTTAACACGTGGAACTACTGTTCATCCATCGTTACCAACTTTATCGGACGCATGTCACTCAGCGCGTCCGTTAAAATATATGCAGACAGGGGCAGTGACTTTTTTCTAAGGTTGATTTCAAAAGTGCTCATATTATCATGAACACTCTTTACATTAAGTTACTTTCCTCCTTTCTTTACCAACTTACCGGACGCATGCCAGTCATTGTGGTCGTTAAAATAAACACAGGTAAGGGCAGTGAAATTTTTCCAACGTTGATTTCAAAAGTGCTCACTTCACCGTTATCCGATGGGGTTTAACGTCTCTTCAACAGTGAGGTCGTTAGAAACGTTGCAAATTGCTCAGAGAAGCAGGATGTAATGAAGTATAACCTTTGAAGTGAATACGCCTTTAAATTTGCGACCATAGTGGGAGGCAATCCAGAAAATCCGATGATAACAAAATCGGGGGATACAGTTTGGCATTGCAGCTCCGAATCTATCGTCTACATTCGAAATTCAATTGCACCACTCGATTGCCAAAGGATCAAAACATATGTTACGTTGAACGAGGACTGCGAATAATCGTGGAGGGTGGGGGGGGGGGGGGAATTTTTTAGTTCTTTCGCCGCGTCTCATAATTTCCGCGCTGTATGCCTTTTGACCAGGAGAAGCTACGACGCTCGTTCAGGTTGAAATCGACAGCTCTCGTCAAGGTCAATCGATTGAGTGTATAAAAACATTTGTGTGGCGGAGTTATGGTGTAATTGTAAGAGTTTAATGTAAAAAAAATATGAAAACTTAACACAATTCCGGCCTATACTCGTCAAAAAGCCAAGTAGAAATACAGAAATCGTATACGGTTGGAAAGAGAATCTCAAATACAATCTATTGATATCCATAAAACCCCATATGATCGAATAAAGCGGGGCCGGGAACCTAAAATAAACATCAAGGCGTCCGAGCGCGTCAACGTAGACGTATTCACGCAAAACAAACGGCCGTGTCCCCAACACAGCCAAACCCAATTTTTTAGTCATACTCATACATGAAAGGGCAAGGTGCGTAGCTGAATAATAATGAGAGATGAATTGTTAGAGCACACTGTGAATGATGGGGTTTATTAGACATGATGAACGTACAATAAAATATTACGGTAATATTAATCACTTGGGGGAGCTTATAATGAATTCATTATACAATTAACCTGTTGTGAACGTCTGTTTGACGCCACTATGACAAACAAACTGGACTGTACCCATCTTAATCTTGGTCCCGGGGGCTGTTTTGGTATAGCTGTTATCGACTATCGGACACACCCATTTCTGCGATCTTCTCTCGTTGAAGGCCTGATGAGAAAAGACGATGCGGCCAGCGTGGGGCTGGTCTATATCGGCGCGTTGTTTGGCATACTCTTCCCCGATTGCAGGTCGGCGGAGGGGATTTTTGCACCTGGCTTTTTCTTAGTGAGTTGTTGCAATTCCGCTCGTATACTGTTTTAATGTTTAAGGTTATATTTCACTTTTTTTTTAAATTTGGTCATCTGAAAGAGCTTTCGAATAATGCCCCCTTAATGCAGTTATTAGTTGACAAATCATTGTAGTTTTCATAATATAAAACACAAAAGTCCTAGTTTCCCGAATTCTGCAGCATACTAGGCTTTGCGCCTAGATATTTTTGTTCCAGTCAAATTGCATTTAATGCAGTCTGTATGGTGTGCAGAACATATGATTCAGTATGAGTGCGATTTATAAACAGGTGAGCGAGAGTATTGGCACATCATCACTGCCAACTCCCAAACTTTGACACAAGTGGAACATTTTGTGACAATTCACAAGTATTTTACAGTAGAAAACATGTGTCAATGCCCTTTATTATACAAAAAAATTAGAATTAACAATAAAAAACCTTTGGAATGGTTAATATATATCACATTGTCACAGTTGTTAGTAATCTGTTTCATTGATCACAGTTCTTTGAAACGCAGTATTTGTCTTCGAGTACCAAACAGAGGAAAAACAAAACATTCGAATTACAATCCTAGCTGTAGAACAACAAACCCTTAAAAAATACAAATTCAAAACTTGATTTATTTAACAACTTATTGAAAACGTTACAATTTTCTTTGACCAGAAGACAGCGCCAATTTGACTCTAAGAACTCGTAGACAGCAGTGCAGCAATTGACGTGTCCAGTAAAGCCTCCATTCCACAAAGCACTTTAAAAACAATTAAAAGCTGTGCAAAACAATTACGGCAGGTGGCAGTTCGCGTAAGACCCAGCACGGCTCCGACCATTAAAATCTACAAAAAACAAACAACATATTAAAAGATTCACGCGCTAACGATATAGCCGTGGAGACAGCAAAAAAATGTATACTTATAAATACTTGGGCGGCTAACAAGTACAAACACGAGATGTTAACAAGAGAGAGACAGCAACGCGACACCATAGTTAAACCGGAAAGTAATTTTGAAAGGCGACCGAAAGCGAAATTTTGAAATTACGAAACCACGAAACGAAACCACAACGCCACACACATTACAAAAATTGGGCGTGGCTGTGTTGGGGACACGGCCGTTTGTTTACCGTGAATACGTCTACGTTGACGCGCTCGGACACTTTGATGTTTATTTTACGTTCCCGGCACCTCTCCACTCGATCATATGGGGTTTTATGGGCATCACTGGATTGCTTTCGAGATGCTCTTTCCAATTGTATATGATTTCTGTATTTCGACTTGGATTTTTGACGAGTATAGACCCTACATTGTGTTAAGTTTTCATATTTTTTTTACATTAAACTCGTACAATTACACCATAACTCCACCACACAAATGTTTTTATACACGCAATCGATTGATCTTGACGAGAGCTGTCGATTGAAACTGAAACGAGCGTCGTAGCTTCTCCAAGTCAAGATTTACACTAGGCGGAATTTATGAGACGCGGCGAAACGCTCAAAATTGCCCCCCCCCCCCCCCTTATTCTTTGTTCCGTTGGCAATCGAGTGGTGTAAATGAATTTTGAATGTATACGATAGATTCGGAACTGCAATGCCAAACTGTATCCCCCGATTTTGTTATCAGCGGATTTTCTTTATTAGCTCCCACTATGGTTGCAAATTTAAATACGTATTCACGTAAAAAACATTTAAAATCCAACCGCGCTAAGTTAGCATTCTCCACGACTTACCGTTTTACTGCCCTATCGCTCAGTAGCTAAACTGCTATACTGCATCAACTCAGTAACATAATGGCGGCGTTGTCCACTGCTGGATGATAGTGAAGGTGGTTTAGCCATTAGGTACTATAGCGATGAACCTGCGACGTAAATTGCGGCGAAATGTACATCGTAAAAATTAGTGAGAAAATTACCTGACATATGTAAGGTAATATTCGTAAACGTGTGTGGGAAATTAGTTTTCGTTACGGGTAAGGTAAAATTACCGCACTACGGAGTTAAGTTCACGTAGCAAGCAGTAGAAAATCCCATAAATGGATGGGAAAATTTCCTTACG
The DNA here is from genome assembly GCA_029891345.1 of Dryococelus australis. Taxonomy (NCBI): domain Eukaryota; kingdom Metazoa; phylum Arthropoda; class Insecta; order Phasmatodea; family Phasmatidae; genus Dryococelus; species Dryococelus australis. The sequence continues at coordinate 44,693,928 of CM057001.1, read as the reverse complement.
ACGCGTGCATCTTTTTAGCTTTGTCTCAACAGCTAAGCGAGAGGACGGGCGGAAGAAACAATAATTTAACTCGCTAGTATTCACTGTTGCTGTCCTCTGTCGTCGTGGTGTAATTGATAGCACATCGGCCTATCGCCATAAAGGACCATGGCTCGCGGCAACCAACCATCAAATGTCGAGGCTTTTAGTGTTGAAGTTTCGGTTACTATTCGTCAGAGGACACTGGTAATAAAAAATTAATAGTACTTTACTCCGGGGTATTTTTAATATAATTTTATTATACAGCATAGTTAATATTCTTTAGTTGTATGGGATTTTCCATTACTTGTATGGGATTTTCCCCCACTTGGCCAAGTACTTTTTTCCGTACGATTAGGGAATAGTACTTTACTGGTTATGTAAATTTACTCTACATTTAAGAGGTAATTTTACCTTACATGCAGAGGTAATTAGCTTCCCTTACATGTAAGGGAATTTTACCCCGACTTCGGACGGGCGTATTGTAGAGCAGAAGAGACAAGAGTCCCGGCCGAGCTAGGACTTAAGTAAACAGCCCTGGCCAATCAAAAATAAAAAACTGTGTCGCACGAAGAGGGAAGGGACGATAAAGGAAGGGGATCCGAGCAGAGTAAAAAGTACACCTCCACGTAGAAGTAGATGGCAGTAAAAACATTAACGCGTCAGCGCTAGCGTCGCAATTTGGAAGGACACAGTGGAAACGCTTGAATTTATAAGCTATTTCCTTTTGATAACAAATTATCAACTTAGATCTTGAAGTTTCCGAGTTGCAGGTAACTAGAATTTATTTTAATCTAAAATGTAAAAATATTCTCAAAATAAAATATCAACTATACCTCAGCAAAACCCATAATCATACTGGCTAGTGTAAAGTGATTGCCACGACGCTATAGTACTTTCTAGTCTACTTTCCGAAGAAAAGAAAGGCTGACGAGATCCCTTTTCCTGTATGCGTGTGTTTGTGTATGAAAATGTCTGTGTGTGTATCTTTGCGTGTCCCCCCCCCCCACATAAATTAATGAATGCCTAAACAGAATTTCACCAAATGCTGTACACGTATAGTACTAAGTAAGGACACCGGAGTTTTGCAGTTTTCAACCACGTCGAGAACTTGCTTTCAAAATGGCGGCCATTATAAAATTTAGGGCGATATGTCATATCTCGGAAATCATTCAACCTATTTTAAACAAAATGTGTATGCTGACAGCGCAAGTTGGAATCAATAAATTCAGGGGTGAATATTTTTGTTGAACAGCCATTTTGGAAAGTAGCGCTACAGCCACTTCCAAAATTTCCTTGTACATGTGATAATTTTGTTTTGCGACAAAAACAATTAAATTATTTATTTATAGAAATCCTAATGCGCGGTTTTTAATCCTTGTGCTTTTTATTAATCGACTATAACTGATTTTCTACTACTTGTATTTGTGGATTTCATTTAACTGAAGAGACTAGTAGTTTTCTTTTTCTACTGATTCCAGACGGAGCAGTTTAAACTGACAACCAGTAAAAAATAACTGATTCCAATTTAGAGTGTACGAGTAAGGAAAACTATGTTTCCCACGCAAATTTACGAATATTACTTTACACTTGTCAGGTAATCTTACCATTATTTTTACAGTATACTCCACTTCAAGATTTCAACCAATACTGGGTACATTCTCAGAAGCCAGTACATATAATCTAATCCATAGTGATATATCTCATGTCTGGGGACACGTGCTTTATGCGAAAAGATTTATGCACAGTCTAGACTTCAACGTCCTCGTGCACACTTGCAAATTTCCTTTGGCTATCGACAACGTGTTTGTTTGAGAAGACAAATGACGAATACTCGACCGGGCCACGATATTGGTTCTGAACTAACGCGTTTTGGAGTGCAGCTTGTTGCGAGAACTTTCCCGCGAAAAACTAGGTGGCTCTACTCATTTGAATTGCTGTTTTCTCCCTTTTCTATCGCTGCTTTTGATAGATCGCTCATTTACGATCACTTAATTTAATTAAATAGAAAGGACATAACGTTTTGGCATGAGCGCCGGAATACAGCGCGACGTTTAATTTCTGTGGGAAACGTGACACTAGAAGCTCAAGTGTTTGGAAAAACATAAATGTCACCTCGGTTCTTATTTTGAAGAAAAAAAAAAAAAAAAATCAATTCATCAGCCTCCAAGGTTGTAAGGCTGACTCTTGAACCGTGTAACTAATGATGCTACGCAGAGAAAGCCATGATCAAAGCTTCAGGAGGAAGGTGCGTGAAAAATGACTTCTTTGCTTCTCCCGGATGATTTCGCTGACACCGCCCTCGTGTGCCCGTCTTCCACTGCGCAGCGGGTCAACCCCCCCAGTCGCAGCTACTCGGGCGGCAGCGGCGCATTTCGAAAATGGAATAAAATCCTTCCGGAGTTTCCCCCCCTCCCCCCAACACACACACACACACACACACACACACTTTCCCATTCCTCCTCGTCCTTTATGCGTTATTTACCCAGTTCCCCATTTCCACCCCCTCGACCTATACCTCGGCGTCTCCTCGCCGGTTGTTAGCGGCAGTCATTTGTCGCACCGCGAAGTGCGTCCCCACGGTATCACAGCCGTGAGGCGGCATCTTCTTTTTCATCCCCCCCTCCCCTCCAAAGGACCTTCTTTTTTGTGTTTTTCGCGCATTTAAGCCGCTGTTACACTGTCAAATCCTCGCCTTTGAACATAGTTGAGTTGAGAGATTCGGGCTGCTCGTAAGCCGTGTCCGTAACGTCTACGAGACCATGATTTGCGTTACTAATTCGACCACGTGACCAATTTTAGACCCTAAATATTTGGGGATTTAGGGTTTAAATTTACCGAGGTGAAGTAGCACACTAAATCCCCAAAATAGGTCCGTAAAATCGTCTACTGTTTATTTACGTTTTATTTCCCGCGTTGCGGCGGAAACGGCGGTTTTTTATGGTCTTGAAAAGCTGCACAAAACATGCACGTGAAAATGGAGAATGAAGTCATTTTAAAATAAAAGATAGTATGTTGTATTAAAATTGCTAAAAAAAAAAAAAAAAAGAGGCGATCGGGTATTTGAAATTGAATATTAATTTCAGGGAGTGAAGAAATAACGAGAAGATTGATATTGGCTGGAAAGAAATATGATCAGTTATTTACAAGACGTGAAAAATGCTTGGGAGTAAGTTATTTATTGATAGTTTCACAAACAAAAAATTCCACTGGTCTGTAGTTTCCAACTTTGTCACATGTAGCGCTGTTACAAGTCTTTCGAAACCATCCACCCTAGATTCCTATACCCTAATTCTCCAAATTTGCCATTTTGGACACGGCTTTAGGAACGAAATCTTGAGAGCCGGCGAGGTTGAAGTGAGACGAGTATGAAGCAGCGCCGGAATGCAAGGGTGGTGGGAAAACGGGAGAACCCCGAGGAAAACCCGCCGACCAGCGGCATCATCCAGCACGATTCCCACATGCGAGAATTCGGGGGTGGCCCGGTCGGGGCTTGTGCAGTATAACCGCTAATTTTTTTCTCCCTCCTCCCCCTCCCCGAATGATGTAATCCGCATTTTTATTTTAAAGAAGCTTCGTCCGCGACCTCGTTCGCGTGGACTTTGGGACTTTTTGGGACGTTTATTTATTTGTACAGATGCTTATTTAAAAAAAAGCTATTGTTGTTTAGACATTCATTTTTGACAAAGACCATTTTGCATGAAAAAAAAAGAAAGGAAATTTAAAAAATATTTAATAACTTCGGAACCATTTGAGATACAGATGGGGAAAACAGAGCAGATTTTAAATAGAAATCTTCTCTGTAATATCAGAAAGTTTAATCTTAATCGATTCAGCCATTTTGGAGCCTGTTCTGAACAAACATCTAGACAGATAGACAGAGGGACAAAAAAAACGGTCATTTTCGCCGTGCACTATTCTGAATGGTTGAGCCTATCAGACATCGAAGGACTTTAGATGCGGTGTAATATTCACAATTATAAACCATATAATTTCGGTTTTTTATGTGGTCGCGGTGGTGTAGTGGTTAGGCTACCCGCCCCCTCCCCCACCTAGGGGAACCGGGTTCGAATCGCGGCGGGGTCCCATGTAGGAATCGTCCCGGACAATGCCGCTAATCAGCGGGTTTTCTCGGGGATCTCCCGTTTTCCCCGCCCTCGCATTCCGGCGCTACTCCATACTCACATCACTTCGCCCTCACCAGTCCTTGAAGACCTCGATGTTAAGAGCCGCCCAAATCTTCACTCCAGTCGGGTTATGATTCAATACCAGATTAGATGGCATGCAAGTGTATGTTAATTCCACGTGTTTCATTGGCTCTCCGGATACGCTCCGCAGGAGTCGCAACCAATAGTAAACATTCATCCCGTGTGACCAGGTGGAACAGGAGAGTGAGTTATGCTCTTGGAGGCAGCCAATGAACAAGTGACCTTTTCTCTAATATGTGTAGAGTACTGTGGAGTCTAGCATGGTGCAGTTCTATAACTAGAGATCCGAGAATTTTGCGGGTTCATTTCTAGACAAGTTGAAATTCACACACTTGTACGTTCATGTTACTTTTGTAACTGGTCGACGTGTTGATTGACACCTCCTGGAGATAAATGAGCCAGTAACAAACATGCAATGAAATGTACGCCTAGCCACCACCTTTTACTACCACAATAATGAACCAATAAATAGTTTATATCTATATGAGAGTATATATGACTGTGAAATCTAGCCTACAGGTAATTGCACTCGTGAATTTCTCTGGTCTCTATTTATAACTAGAGACCAGGAAATTTCGCGGATACATCTGGCAACCAGCTGGGCGCCAAAATCCTTAGCGTACAAAAATCTCAACCAGTTGCTCATTGGCTGATGACCATGTTTTGTTCCAGAATAGGTAGCACGGGATTTGGTGCTCTGTTTCTTGCAGTTCAGTTACTGGGTCGAATTCGTCGAGGGCGTGTCTTACAAACTGCCATCTAACTGGGAAAGGAAGTCGAATGTAGACATTTTTGAAGTGTAGCTTGTCCTCAAATGAATTCGTGGAATCTCCGAGCGTCTACTTATATAGAATGTTCACAGTAAAGTGAGCACTTTTTAAGGCCCTGCTGAATTTCTCTTTTCATTATATTTCTGTCTTCCTGTCACTTTTTACTATAAACATTGCCATAAGATTAACAAACACAGTGTATACAATTCACCGCCAACAAAAAATGACGTCTGGAGCTGCAATAAAATATATTTATTAGTCGTTAATGCCAGTCGAAAGAGCCTTAAAAAGTGCTTACTTTACCGTGAACAGCATATAAGGCGAAATAGTCCAGTCTCCTTTCAAAATATATGTTGACTGGTGACTGCCCAATTGCGTAATTTCCCCTGCTGGTACCTCCAGTGGCTCGTGGTGGAGTGTTGCAAGGTAAGCTGGTGCTTGCTCAGTACTGTACACACTCGGCGCACGCAGCACGAACCAATAACTTGAGTGGGGCGGCCGGGAGAAACGATATGTATGTATTACGGCCACTAACGAGACAGCGACGGGGCACCCATTACACACGTGCTGAGATATCTGTTACACTACTACGTTTAAGTGGCCGATGTGTAATCTAGGTACAGCACGGAGCTAAACGCAGTTCACCACACGCCTCTGGGTACCTTCCACCCCACTGATTACAGAATAAAATTCAGCGTGATCAACAAAAGAAAGACAGATCTTCCGAACAATCGTTCTCTTCTAGTGTTTCAAACGTCTTTTCACTGAAGATTGTCCTTCCCCATCCTCTTTTCTAGTAGGGATCTTTTTATATTGCATGCAATTTAGCAATTATTTTTTATTGAGGGGTTTTTACGGTACCTTATGCCTAGAGACCTGAAAAATTCGCGAGCTCATGGACTGCAGGCTAGACTCTACAGTCTTATGTACACATATGCCGATATCAACTACACATCGGGTGTCTGCTGTCACTGCGGAAGGCGATAATTGGACACCGTTCTCCAGGAGGTATCAATAACCGCGTGTGCACCAATGGCTGAAGTTATATAAACGCACGTGTTTTGAAGTCTAGCTTGTCCCAAAATAAATCCGCGAAGTTTTCAGGTCTCTATTTATGCAGTTTTTCCCCACCCCCTCTGTAGTTCAGTCTAGGTTAGCATGGCCCCAATCGTGGCTAAGTTTTCCCAATCCCAGACAAGCTGCGAGTATGTGCCCTTGTAGTTATGGTTCATTGCTGGTTACTTCCAACTTTTCTGAAGCCCTGCTGAAGTTCTACTTGCAGTATATTCCTCCGCTTGATGCTAACAAAGCTAAACAGTCTAGAAAATTATCTAAAAGGACAACGCACCGCATTCGTGCGATTTGATGTAATGGTATTTTGCACAAGAACTATTTCTCACTAGCTATTACCTACACACCTATTTGTTCACTATGTTTAGACATATTATTTATAAGTGAAGTATTATAATTTGTAGACAATATATAAATAAGATTGGAATTTGACGAAAAGTAATGCACTTTCATGTTCTTTTATGTCAACATAACTATAAAACGCTTGTCATTCATAACGTAATTCCGAAACAACCAAGCATGTCATACATTGAGTGATTTTTCAAAGGTTTGATTCAAAAAGCGCGACGATATCGCGAATAAACTAGAGAATCTTCCCTGTATGTGTAGGCGTATGGGACCCAGCCGTCAGAAGCACTTGGGTCCCATCTCTACTAGGACCTCCGACAGGTTATAAGAAAAATCTCTATTCAAAATGTGTGATGGAAACTCGAGCCCCTGAACTTTCCCAGGATAAACATGGCGGCGATGACGTTTCGATGACGCCAGAACTACGATTTTATTTTAACCAACTATATTTGAAGCAGTTTGAAGGGGGGAAATTTTTACGGTGTGGCGGGACCTCTTACCATTTACTTCCAACGCCTTTTCCTGTATCTTCTGCGAAGCGCGCGCGCGGCCCATTTGACGAATTGTGTCGCACCTCGAACCCGGCCTCCATCCATTTATCTAATTACATCCCCTGCGAGTCCTCCGCCCGGGGGAAAGAGATAGGGTGATTAATGCGGGCTGGGCTCGCTCTCTCGTCGGTCTTCCCTCCCTGCTTTGTTGTCGCGTTGTTGCGGGTTTGCTTTTCCTGTTGTTCCAACGCCACAAAAGGAGCCGGAGTCTGAAGGATGACGATGATGGGGGGGGGGGGGGAGAGTTTACGCTCGGCTTGTGGGCGGCACCTTTCCTCCGCCTGTTTGCGGATGGACCGGAGGGAGCTCTGCGATTCCTCGTCCACGCTATCTGGTTCATCTTCAATCGTTAGATGTTTCTCCACCCATTCAGACCCATGCCGCATTCCACTAGCTGCACTTATGCAGCTGCTAGAAAACTCGTACTGTTTCACAGAAAAGGAAAAGTCTATGTTGTGCACAGAATCACTAAACATGGTGGAGCCACCATAGTAAAAATTGGACCCTTAACAAATTAATACCGACATATTAACGGGCAGACTGAATGAGTAGGCCCCATCCATGGAAACAGTGTTGTATACAGTCTGTCGGAAATATTGGAAGCAGCAGTTAAGAGATCGAGGTGTATCGAAAACCCCAGTGAAAATGTGTGAATCATAACCAATAGTAGTTAGTGGCTTAAGTTTATCCAGCTCCCCTGGATTAGAATACTAATTAAGTTAAAGTTTAAAATTCGGCGAAATTTAAAATTGCCTTCCCGTCACATATATTTCCCCTCCTTTACATATGTCATACCATGGCTCTTAATTTAACTTCAAGGACTAACTCCTCAACCCTACATCCACCCCTTACCCGTGTCCTCCCATCCTCGTCAGTTGTGTTTTGGCAGCCGAAGGGTAGACATGTGTACTTAGTATGTGTTTTACTCTTGGTACATACTCAATACACGATTACTAATTACGCAACTACGCAAGTACTCATTACACAATTTACACCTAATTACCCTACACAGGTCTCGAAAAAAGGACTGAGCTTACACCCTCCAAAAAATTTCTAAGTCCCACGAACGTCCCTTGGGCGCTTTGTCCACTACAAGACTAATCCCACAAGCAACAGCCAATCACAGTACACCTCAGAAGGTGTCGGGGAAACCCGTCAGTCAATCACAACACACCTTCCAGGGGGGGGGGAGGAGGGTGATCAGGTGATCTGAATTAACCTTGGAAGGGTGCTAGCAATTGAGATCCCTCTTGGAGAGACCGCTTTCAAGGTTAGTCAAATGCCACTTATCGCGTTTTAGCTCCTATTTCATTAACTCGTTTAATTTTTCATGCAGGTCTCAGAGGCCTCTGACTGTGAAGACGTGTCTGCCTCTGAACTTATGGTTAATACTGGAGGGTGACGGGGATATTTATTTCTGGTTCTGTATTTTCTTCGCATGAATCCCAAGCCTTGAAAATCTGGTAGAATTTTTAATGCTGGTTGGGAATAGGGTGGCTGGAGTATTCTCACTGTTAATAAATTATCAAATGACGAAGTGCATATTACGGTTAGGCGGTTACCGAAAACCCAATGCACAATTCCAGATGTGATTACAGGCCAACAGGTGCGAAGAATTGCCAGTTGTGGAAGTCACTAGCACTGCTAGAATTTTTTTTTTCATTGTAACGAATAATAGTTCTTGGCGGTATTCACTATTATGGTTTTTACAAGTTATTTATTTTGCTACAGTTTTCGCATCAACTTATTATTTCTCTAGGCGTTATTACTGTTGGCATACGTATTTTAATTTTCAACATTACGTGTGATGTATTAATTCAATTTAATTATATGTTAATGTTTCATGTTTCTGGTATAAGTTAATGAGAATCTGTTGTTTCAAAGTTTAAATATGCTTAAAAGGTTTTATTTATTTTAACATGTAATTTTTTGCGGTTTTCCACGATTGTATTTTTATTTAAATTGGCACGTGTTTGTCATTTTATTACATTGGCAGCACTAACCGTACGTAGTTTTTTAATGACGCATTTTTGAAAGCAACTCTGATTTAAGCCCTATATTAGACAGGTTAATTTAAATATTCATTGTTTTAATGAATGTTTAACATGTAGCTGGAAGAAGTTTATTCTTAGATAACTCAGGTGACAAAATGGTTTTAATGTCATCAGAAATGTTCGTGGAACAAAAGAAGACGGCAACGGATGATATTTAATTGCAACTCGGCAAATTACAATTATGTATTTAGGTCTACAGAAAACTTTGTGCCCAGTGCTGATTCCAAGTGTTCTAGCTACAGACCTGATGTTTCTACAGAGATATGTTTATTTTATGTTGCCAAGAGAGAATTCCTGCTAGTTTCGAACTGATTTTGTTAACTATCAAACATTTTATAATTATTCTCTGGTGGTCTCTAACAAGCTATTAAAAATTTTCTCCGTCACTTGCCTACAAATTTCTCAGTGTCAATAGTAATCATGTTCTACCGATCAAAAACTGAGCTAACCAGTTTTTCTTTATTATTTCACTTTAATTCAAGTGTGAGAGAAAATTTTATTTTGAAGACACTATAAAGTAAAATTAATTACTACGGTGCCAGTTTGTCGTACTCTTTGAAGCTATTTTTTAAAATTCATATCGTTAATTTACTTTAAAGCTGCTCTACATAATTTTGGTCATCAGTAAATGTTACTCCAACAGATGTGTAGTGTTTTTTTGGTAGTTTTGGCTGTAGTTTGAAATATATGACAAGGGTATTTTGTTTAGTGTCTTCTTGTTGAGAGTAATTTTGTTACATGTAAGTGTTTTGTAAAGCCCGGGCAATAGCACGTACGTTAAAGTGCAGCATAATTGTGGGGCATAAATAATAAGTAGAGAAACACTTTAAAAAGTTTTACATTGGCACCAGCGCCGTGGGGCGTCAAATTTTTACAGCATTTTAGTTGTTCATGTTCATACACGTAGCGAGCATTTTTAACGATGTTTCGTTGTTAGGCGTATGTTTCGAGACTTGCATTATTTTGGTTTCAGCTGTTATGTTTATTGGAATAAACCGACAGATGATAAATTCGATGAAACTATTTCGCCTGTGTGTGACTTCTTCCAAACGCATTATGATAGTCTGGTGGCGGTAGTCAAGAGATGGTAGTTGTGTCCAGCAGAAAGGTCGGCATTTTGAGAAAACCCACGTATATAAATAATACGAAAATACATAAATTAAAAATAAGTGTATGTTTGTAGGCATAGAAGTATATATAATAATATACATAAATTAAGCATGTATTAAGTTCATATACAGATTAAATAATAATTAGTTTAGTTCTACGTGTATATCCTAATCAGCTACGACAACTACTAGCAAGTAGGAGCGGAAGTATTAACGCAAGAGTGTACATCGGGTTTGAATACTATTTACTCTACGCAAGGAAATGAGTGTCAGTTGTTCGAAACAAACAAAAATTGAGCTCTGGGGAAAATTGCTTGACTGTAATCATACTAATTGCATTAATAATTTCAGTTACATAATTCCACCGTATCAGTGGTGAATGGTAGGCTACTGGGGCACTTGCGAGTTTCTCTGCCCCAAGTGTGTTCATCGACAGCACTTTGCACGGCTATTCCATTAGCTGCAGCTTATCAACTCAACTCAACTTTCAGTCAGCTACAACGTTGGTCGAAATGAACAGGCGAAAACCACCATCGACAAAGGCAAGGTGACTGGACCTGCGACTGAAACCGCGATATCCAGTTTGCGAGTCTGACCAACACAACCAGAACACGCTCGACAGTAATGCAAAAACCAAAACATACATGTTTTCAGGTGAAATGATGCGTCTCCGATAGCCTTTCGTGTGTGTCGTGTGCCATCGTCACCTTAAAAGACGAGACGTGCTATTTTTTTGTAAACCACGTATTGACGGTGGCCTGTGGTGTCACTAGCGCCGCAATGCACATTTATTTAAACATGAAAATAAATATATATCACTTGTAGGTCGAAATACATAGCTTCATAACTGGTAGTTAAAGAAAACAACATAACAAAACAAAGAAGAGTTGTAAGACATTCTCGTTTTACTCCCTTAGAATAGAAAAAATCCGCTTCACTTAATTACTGTCGCCTCTATTAAATTTCTTGCACTTTGAAAGCGTAACTGTCATTGTTCCCACAGTTTACTACACTGTTATAGTATATTCGCTGTTTCTTCACACTTCCTCAATCGAACCTTTGAAAAATCACCCTATGTATGACATGTTTGGTTGTTTACTTAACAAGCCGTGTAAAGGATTGTTCACGATTAAGTGAGCACCTTTGAAATCAACCTCAGAAAAATGTCACTGCCTCTGCCTACATGTATTTTAACGGGTACACTGAGTGGCATCCTCCCAGGAATGTTGTCAACGATGAATGGAAAGTAGTTCCATATCTTTTAACGTCGAATAAAAAGTGGTAGGTGGCAATTTATGATAACATAAAGTATTTCTTTCGCTTTCAGATTTTTTTTTATGCGTTAAAGTTTAAAAATAACCATATTTGTAAAATATTTACTTTCACTTACAGAGTTTCACCAGATCGACGCATGAAGAGAGTGATGAGGCCCATTGCAATGCTAATTTTACATAATCTGGAAGAATACACAGCGTGCATACAAGCAGATACTAAGCAAGGCTTTCAAAAGTGCTCATTTTACCCTGCACAGCCTATATAAAAAGCGTTTGTATTTGTGTTAACACAAAATCACCTTATTTTTGTTAAATTTAACTTTAGCTTATATTTTACCTGTGAACTATACTTCACTTATAATTGATATGAATAGAAACCGAACTAGGCACTGACAGCGCCTCGCTGTCAATGACTACTAAATAATAATTTTTGTGCAAAATATTAATAAAGTGATTGCGCACGAATCCGGTGCGTTTTCCCATTGCTGTAATCGTCTAGACTCGGTGTAGATTTGAGTGCGTGAGGCGGAGGAATATCCCGAAGTAGATCTTTAAGAGGGTTTAAAAAATGCTGGACATAACATAAATGTAGTACAATAGATGTCTTACATTTGTGGAAAAACAAGCGTTTGAACTCGAGTCACATAGTGTGGTATATTAGTAAGTGTAAAATATTTTATTAAAGCCTTGTACAACGTACCAGGAAAAAAATCCCGTAGAGACATGTATAAGTAATATCACTATTTTCTTTTCTTACTCGTTATTCTACACTGCATTATCGCAGAAGCTCCTGGCGAGGGGGTGGGGAAATGCGGAACAACTAGGATAAATAAATTGTTGTTTATCTCTGAGTGAGGTTTTTTTTTAGTAGCTCAGCAGTCGTAAATCCTGTTTATCGAGCCAGTCCCGGTGGGGTAATTGTTAAAAGCCTGCGTACAGAAAATAGGACACTACTGGTTAGACCCAGGTGTTGTTAAATTTATTATGGAAGTTTTCGAAACCAGCTCACATTATTCGTTTCTAAGAAAAAAAAAATTGGGTTTGAAATGTAATTATTTCATTTAAAAAATTTGTTTAATGAATGCCTATTATTTCACGTCTTGAAAGCTGATTGCCGGCATTTTTGCCCGATGCCTTACACGTTAAGTTCCCTTTAAAAAAAAAGTTTTATGGGAGTGTGCCGAAATAATGGACCATGCAGGAAGCTAATCATTTGTAGCAACAATTTATATTCCGTCTCCTGCCTTCTCTATCCGCAAGCAATACTCAAGTATAGTCTGTTCACAGTAAAGTAAACACATTTGAGCTCCTTGTTACTTTTTCCTTTCAGATATTTTTTTTTAATCCTTTAACCACCTTTTTAAAACAATTATTGCCATTCAAGTAATAAACACAGTGCGTTATATCCCACCACACTCAGAAGTTAATGTATAGGCCTAATGCTAAAATAAAATAAATTTAAGTTATTGACAATTATTCCAAATTAAAGGGTTTTCAAAAGGGCTCACTTTACCGCGAATAGCCCGTTATACTTTATTTAAATTGTGGTCAAACAATACTTGTTGTTAAGTTTGGGGAATCTCATGATGGTAGAGCATGTGGGGTAACTAAATATAGGAAGCTATTGGTTACTGTATGAATAAATAATAAAACATCTGGAGAGTACATAAAATACTGTAATGTCGGGGAAGCATAGTTAATTTTACTACATACACTACCCGAGAGCCACGTTTGTATATTGTAATTGTTCCAACCTTGAGAAGTATCTGAAGGCTGATGAAGTATGTCGAGTTACTGCGGTCGACACAGCAGGCTTCTTGTGACGTCCATCTCGGTCGGCGTCACATAGATAAAGACCTCAGCCGCCACCCTGCATTGCCCTCATACCGGCGTGGCATACGCAACAAGGCCTGATTCCCTGGCTGGTAGAGGGGACTCCTGCTTACCGGGGTTTGACCAGCGTGAGTCCCGTACGCGGCAACTGGCTGTCCTGATTACAGCTCGTGTGTGATGGCGTGTTCAGGCAGGCCGTCGAATTAAGGGCCTGTTCACGCTATCGTAACAACCTATAGTTAAAGACGATATAGTGCGGGCGAAATAAACGTTTCCTGAAACTTGTAAAAAGCAACCACAGTTACCTTTAATTGCAGTGCACAGAACTTTGTGGCTTGGGAAGGCCAAATTGGGAAAGACGTTCTCGATAGCGCGAAAAGTTGATTCCTATATGCGATAGCATGAATTTTCCAACTATGTCTCTTATTCTTAATCACCAGAGGTAACAAATTTGCCCTTCTGTACAAGGCTTTCTTGAAATTAGGCCACATTCGTTTCCAAATATTCAGTTTTTACCTCTATGAATAAGCGTATTTTAGCAAAGTGGGAAATCATATGAAAGTGAATGTTTCCCCCATATATCGAAATTAATCACATCACTAGACGATAATTTTCACTGCGTGTTCCATACCATTTAGTTGCTATTCCAGTAAAATATAGTAATTTTAATTTAAAAAATTAAAATTTAAGTATTTAAACTTAATTTCTCACATTTTATATCTAGAAGTTTTAAGAATTTAAATATTATATTTGCAATTCGTCACATTTGAACACCTCAGACGAACTTTGGGGCCGAAATCACCAACTTAAATTCATATTTCTAGTTTCCGGGGATGGGATCACAGTAAATAAACATACGTGTATTTTTTTTAGCATGCAAATATATGTTGTTGGCCCTCCAACAGTTAATCGTATGATATTTTTCACCAATTATTATAATAAACCCAGAATCTTTTGCCATCTACTGTTGGGGCTTCGTCGATAGTTGCAGAGACAATTTATTGTTTCAGTGTCTTACATTAAGTCGCATGGTTATTGTAAGACAATTTACTTGTTTCATAAATTATTCTCTCTGCAAGGATCGTGTTTGTACTGTCATCAATACATAATTATAACACCCCGGTACATCCCTGCCAGAAATTTGCTTCTTATGCTGTGGCGAACACAGAGGGAAAATAAAAATAAACACTGCAATATTGTTTATTGTCATGAATAGCGATACAAAGCTGTCTGATCATTTAAGAAACGTAAACTATATATTTTAATTTAATTGGAGTTAGATTTATTTTAAATCTCAAAATAACGTTTTGCTTTCGTACGTAACCGATCTGAATGCTATATTTATTTTTCATTCATTTATAACACATATTTTTCACTTTTATTTAATATTTAGTTTCTTTGTGTTTGTTGAATTTTATCTTTTTTTCGGCTCGAAAATTTTTAGCTATCTCAAACTAAAAAGTAATACTGCTACAGAAACTGAAAAACCCAATATTAAGTGGAAATGAAAGTAATAAACTGTAGCAGAAGCCAGCGTTGAGCGAATAACTGAAGGAATTGGTATTAAGTTAAGCTGAAAAAACACGAGCCATTTGTCTAGAGATACGCGCTCCCCACAATACCAAGGTTGGTAACATGGCTAAATTGAATGACATTCACAGGAGGTGACTCGCCCTTGTGAAAGTAGAATGACAGCGTTCCCCCCCCCCCCCCACCCCCAAGTTATTCACCACAGCTACATGTTTTTTTGGGAACATCTATATTTTTGGCACAACCAAGACCGAATGACATTCGGTGTGTCCTTACTTAATCGTAAAGTAACTTGTGCATTACGGAAGAGAAAACGACCAATTAGCGAACAAAAGCTGCATTTGGCTTTTTTTCATTGATAGTGATGTAAGATGGCCATGTTGTTGTAAACACAAACACCTTTGATATACAGTTTTAAAAAGCAGCAACTGCAAAATACTTTGAATTTTCCCCCAAAACTTTTTGTGGTTACCCACTGTTACAGGCTATTCACGGTAAAATGAGCTCTTTTGAAAGCCCTTCTTAAGATATACTTGTATGCACTTTGGGAATTATTCCGCCTTATGTAAGCTTAACATTGACATGAACCTCGTAACTTTATTCATGCGTCGGTCAAGTGACACTGTGAAATTATTAGAAAAGTAAATATCCTACAAATCTGCTCATTTTTATACTTCGTTGCGTCAAAACAAACAGAAAGAGAAAGAAATAATTAAAATTATCATAAATGATTACCTTACACTTTTAATTCAACGTTCAGATACGGAACTACTTCCCGTCCATCGCTACCAACTTTACTGGGCGCATGTCACTCATTGTATCTGTTAAAATATATGTAGCTAGGGGCAGTGAATTTTCCAAAGGTTGATTTCAAAAGTGATCACTTTATCGTGAACAGCCCTTAGTATTAGAGATCACTATACTGTTTGTGATTTATGCTAAAGTATTCAGCCTATTTTTTTAAATCATTAGCAAACAGTTTCGTGAAAAGAGAATAAATGTGTGTCCCCCACAAAATATTTTTAGTGCTGTTACAATTGCTGTACAGAGCTCAGAAGTTCAATTGTATAGTTTTTAATTTAAAAACTTTCAGTATTTTTGAATGGCGGCTCGCTTACGAACAGCATTTTAAAAAAAATTACTCGTCCGAATGGTAGTTTTTGTTTTCTATTTCCGTTTCTAATGCTTTATTTGTAAAATTAAAAATATTGCTGGTACGAGTGTCTCACGATCACTTTTAGGTATGACATTTTTGGTACAGGCTATTTAACAAACCATAAGGACATGTAGCACAGTAAATTTTTTATCATCACACCATAAATGATACGATCACCTCAGTTCAGTACCTTGCGCGTAAAGGTGACCCAGACATGACATGAACGCATCTATGTCGCCCTTCACGCTCTCATGCTTTTAAGCCTCTGACAACCTCCATAGGCCTACCTCCAACCAGACGGCGCCCTTGAGTGATATGTTAATTCTGATTTTCTTTCCTTATTTGTTCGTGACCTACACAATAATTTATTGTACTGTGTACCAGGAAAAAAAAATTCTCAGATTTCCAGCTCCAGACTGAAAGGTTTGTTCCAGGTTTGCTTGTATTTGGGCAAGAGTATATTTATTTGCCTAACAAAATATTTTGTTTAGTAAACAAAACTTGAGCAGCAACAAAATTAAGTTTCTTCATCCAAGAAAATACACACTTGTATTAACAAACCTCTGTGTTGGACATAAATAAATTAAGAATGCCAAACAGAGTGTTCGGAAATTAAACGCCCAAACTGCGGGAAGCGATTCCTTATGAAGAATAAATTTGCAAATATATAGGACACCATATACCTAAACAGAATATTAAAGGGGATATGAACCTGTGAAAACAGGGATTCGAAAACGTATTTTTGGTAATTGCCTTGTACTTTCTGCCAGCGGCAGAGATGGCGGCGATTTACCCACAGTACGCCCCACACGGTTGAATGGGTCACGCCCATTTGGCGCTATGGAGCGTGCACTAGTGAAGGACATGTTGTTGATGTGTTAACGTGTATCACTTCCTCAATCCGAACAGTGCGCACAGATCGGAGAAGGCCACCATTACGCACGTGTCTCTGCAACGTGGGAGACATAGTCACCTTTTCACTGCGGGCTTTGTAGGAGTTGTACGTGGCATTCGGCAAAAATACGTTTTTCAAAACTCAATTTTCATAGGCTCATATCTTCTTTAATATTCCTTTTAGGTAAATGGTGTCCTGTATATTTTGGGCTTTATTTTCCATTAGGAACTACCTCCCGCTGTTTGAGCCTTTAATTTCCGAACATTCTATCTATTTGTTTGCCCATTTGTTTGTTTGCTTTCGTTCGTAAATACCGCTCGAGACTTTATTGGTATTTTTTTTGTGACATTGAGGATAGTAGGTACAGGCTGTTCACAATAAAGTGAGCACTTTTGAAATCAACCTTAGAAAAATGTCACTGCCCCTGCTTGCGTACATTTCACCGGATTCGCTGTGTGACATGCGTCCAGTAAAGTTGGTAACGATGGATGGAAAGTAGTTCGATATTTAACGTCAAATAAAAAGTGTTAGGTAATCATTTGTGAACTTGAAAATTATTTCTTTCACTTTCTGTTTTTTTTTTTAATGTATCGAAATGCAAAAACGAGCATATTTTTTAATATTTACTTTCCTAATCATTTCACAGTTTTACTGGACCGACGCATGAATAAAGTGATGATGCCAATATTAATGTTCATTTTACATAAGGCGGAATAATACGCAACGTGCATATAATTACATCTTTCGCAGGGCTTTCAAAAGTTCTCAATTTATCGTGAACAGCCTATACAACGAAATAAGTTTGGTTTAGTAACAAAATAATTCATTGTCCCTGTTTGAACCATTAGTTTGGTTGCGCCACACCAACTATGATTGATTCAACAAAACCTTTTTTCTCAGTGCGTGTTGGGCATGGAGAAAACCCACACCATCGACGACATCCTCCATTTTTTTTTTTTTCCGAAGTGCAAAAACTAGCGTCTTCCAGGAAACCGAACCGCGGGTCGCTGTGAGTAAGTGAAGCGATTTGGACTGCTCTTAACGTCGAGGTCTTGAGAGCCGATGAGGGTGAAGCGAGGTGAGTAGGGAGCAGCGTCTGAATGAAAGGGCGGGCGCGGGGGGAGGTAGTTTCCCGAGAAAACCCACCGACCAGCGGCATCGAGCGACCGACCCCGCCGGGTATCGAACCTTATTAGCCTAACCGAAAGGTGAGTAGTCTAGCCACTACACCACCGCGGACCTTGCGGGTCACTGCGGTGGAGGGCGAGAGCGGCAACCACATAACCACCGAGGTCTCTTCGTTTCACTTTATTACTGTATGGAATCATGTATGATTACTCGTCGAGGTTATCTATGGAATGCGTAAAGAGGACGGGCACGCATAGTTTCGTGACCCCCGAACCAGCGGCGAGATAAGGTGTTGGAATTGTGAGTCAGTCCATGGGCGGATCGCTAACCTTCGCCGACTCATCTCCCTGGTCCCGTGAGCGTCACGCCCTAGTGTCACGGCCGTCGAGGACTACTGTCCCAGTTACGGTCTTCGGTAGCGTAGTGCGACGTCGAGGTGACATTACGTTCTACTCTCTGCAGCTTGACCTTCGAACTTCAAATGAACGAAGCGCTCTCCTACGTATTAGCTTTTAAGTCAATTCATACCTGCGTAGTTCAATAATGAGTCATACTGTTGTACTCTACCTAATCATAAGATTGGGTTTATGAACGTAAGGATTATGCAATAGCTTTTTATGTGACTATTGATCGGGGGAGCTTAAATGGAATACCAAGACGCTAATTAATTATAATAAGTTTTATTACCGTATTACGATCCACTTGGAAAGCCCCCACCTTGTTTACGTTGCCGGAGGCTGATTCTAGGAGGCGGTTAACGACGGCCGGACATACCCATCTTCATATCTTCTTGGTCCGCTGCTCCGATGACAAAGACGCCGCTCCCAGTGTTACGTTGGCCTATATCGGGCGCATTGTTTATTATTTTCTACCCCGTTTGCTGGCCGGTGGAGGGAGTTTCTATAACTGTCTTTCGCAAGATGTTATTGCAATCATGCTCGTGCCCTGGTTCGATGTACTGCAATGGTTCTCGTTGAGTGCCACTCTGAAACAGTGTCTGTAATAGTGTGGGTGTAAGTCTATTCGGTGTGAGGTGGGAGAAAGAATAATTATAATGATTTAATAGATTTTTGGGCGCCTTACTATCCGTGATGTGACCTTGGTCTTACCACACTGGAATAAGAAACTCTCCGGCGATGTTGTAACCTTCATCCAATAGAAAACCTGCAGTAATTCATTTAAATCAAACATATATAACCTTGATAGTTAATTTACTAATGAAAAAAGGAAATAAATAAACTCGGACCCAAACATGTGAATAATTCAACAAGGTGCAAAACTAAATATGGGTGGGTGACAGAATTCTCGTTACTCAAAGATGAAATTGTACTGTATGATAATTAACATAAATGGCATACCACCATCCAAGTAAGAATAGGGTCCAAATCAGAATGCAAAATTAAAATAAAATAATAGATTGAAAAATGCTGTGAAACTTTAGAGCTGCTATATATAATTAATAAATAAATCTTTTACTTGAGATTTCAGTTCAAAATATTAATCAGGTTCCACCGGAAGTAGCTTCTCTGTATTTAAATTTCCAGAAAGTTTGGTAAGCTCGTACTTAAATTCTTAAATTTCTTGGATCACATTCACTGATGATTAATTAAATGTTAAAAGTAAGTTAATCACTTAATTATCTAAAATCTGATACTTCACCAAATAAAATTGCTCTGGATTTATATTGAAAGTTCAAAATAGGTCTTTAACTCATTCCATATTGCTCCGGCTATACTTTCTCATATGCGAAAGTTCGGGACTACTGGTTTAACATACTCGTGTAACTCACAGTCAAATTGTTTAAAAATCAAAATACTAAATTTAGTAAAATAAGTTCAGGTTCCTTAAAGTTCAATACTTGAAAAACAGTTCATGTACTTAAGCTTTCCATACGTTGAATTGCCTTGCCGTCAACTGAGGTCCTCTGGCGCTATCTCGATGCATGGCGCTGGCGTCGTAGTCTCGGCGTCCTATTCGCTTCGTCAATTTAACACTCGAAATAATAATCTACTACTTAGCCAACAGCTGCTTCTTAAATATTGCTGTGGCGACTACCAAAATCTTAACTCTTGGAGAATAATTTATAAAATAAATGTATGATAGTGTTGGAATTTATAAATTAAAATTCCAACAAAAATTTTGACGCCCTACATGTTCAATGTCTTTCCCAGAAGGGGTCCCTTCTTCCGGCTTCCAACCAACCAACATCCGATCACGGCTCGCTTCCGGCTTTACCTTCACTAAATGAAATTAAGGCCTAAAATATTATGTCTTTAAATCCCAAAACAAATAAATAATTTAGCTTTATAAATTATGAAACAGTCACTGAAAATAAAATCAAACATATTAATACAATAATAAAAATAGTGACACAACCATATGTAGATCTCGGAACAGTGTGTGAAAATTATCATAGAGTAGCGGACTGATGGTTCACATATATGGAAAAATTAAGGAAATGAAATATTAACAAATATAATAAACATGTGAAAAGAATTATAGTAACATTCAAATAATAAGTGAAATCAATTAAATAATACTGTACAAAACATATGTGTAGCTCAAACGCATATAATAAATATAACCTTATGGTTCCGTGTCCAGTCGATCTGCGAAAGTACGAAGGTGGGATCAGGCAGGCTGTCCAGCTAAGGTCTGATCATATCATAACTCTAACCGCAAGTTAAAGGACATCAGATACATATATTTATCACTGATGACGAGACAGTTGTTTATGGTTGTTAACGTATCTAGGAGCGCCGCCTAAGGCGCGATCAACCGAGCGAAATGATAGTGTATTACAGGCGAGTCTCAGCTACCTCCCCAAATATCGTTTTCAAACAAAAATAACTTTGTGCCTGTTAAAAAGAAGAACCGTGCTATATGGTGCTATCGATAAGCACTTTCGAAAGCCCTGCTTAAGACCTACTTTTATTACTATTGTGTATTCCTCCACTGTGTGTAAAACAAGCATTGCCCTGATCCTGGTCACTTTATTCCAACATCGCTGAAGTAAAAATGCGAAATTATTAGAAGAGTGAAGGTTAAAAAAAAAATTGGTAATTATTACACTCGTTAGTATAAATATAACGCAGAAATCAAAATAAATCTTTTCAGTATTCACAAATGTTTACCTATCACTTTTAATTAAATGTTAATATACGGAACTACTTTACCCTCCTTCGTTGCCAATTTAACTGGGTGTGTGCCAGTTAGTGTGGAGGTCAAAATATTAACAGGTAGAGCCGGTGGCATTTATCAAAGGTTGATTTCAAAAGTGCTCGAATAACCGCGAACAACCTATACTAGGAAGCATGCAGGAAAAATGTAATAAGAGAATGAGTTTTATTTTTTGAGTTTGTAAATCTCAATTTACTCGCAGATTTAATAATATTTAAAAATAAAAATAAAAATTGTTTGTAGTAATGCGGCCCGGACGAAGACGAATAGCGTTTTTTTTTTGTTGGAAAGCCATATCGTGAAAGGTAGCTGTGACTCGCCTGCCTAAATAATTTAACCCATAAAACCCCATTCTTAAACTCTGTCCTTCTCGCACTAGGCAACCTCGTTAAAACTCTGCTAGTCTTATATACCTTATAACTAGCGGAAAGATTTTATGGTGTTATTTTAAGGAAAGTAAATTTTTAAAAATAGATTTCGGTGTTATCGGTTTTACTATGAAAGACTTATAAATTAATTGTTAATAACTAAAAGTGTGCCATATTAGAGTCTAAATTATACTATGTTATTTTAATGCAAATTTTACCAATTTAAATTTTGTGTTATTTTAACACAAATTTTACAGCTAAAAATTATCAGTTAACAATAACTTATCCTTGTGTGCATATTTGCAATAAAATTTTATAATGTTTATGAAACTGCTTAAAGAGAAAGCATTTTATTTGAACTAAGGTAATGCAGTGAATTACCATAGGTTAAAAAAACACTTTTTAGTGTTTTTATTTATTATTTTCCTAACTAATGTTTATGTTCCTACGCAGTCTGGGTTTTGTCACAATTTTACATGAATGGCTTTGATATGGTTTTACAGAGGAAAATACACTCCATCTTAGAAATGTAACTATTTTTATAATTTCTTTTACGAGTTTGCTATTTTCATTTAGTTGTTTTAATTTAAAAAAAAAAAAATTCGTTTTGTGTTTTTAACTGAAATTTCTGTGTTAGGTGCTTTATTAACCTGAATTTCGGTGTTTGGTAGTGTATTAATTTGCATTCCGGTGTTTGGCGGTATATTAACTTGCATTTCAGTAATATTTCGGTTATATCACTATTCACCATACAATCTTGTCTCTACTTCTAACATAAAATGCCGCACACGGCAGGCTGTTCACGGTAAACTGAACACATTTGAAAGCCCTGCTTAAGATCTACGTGTATGAACATTGTGTATTATTCTGCCATATGAAAAATTTGCATAGCCATGAGCCTGATCACTTTATTTATGCTTCGGTCAAGAGAAACTGAAATTATTTGAAAAGTAAACATTTTACAAAAATGCTAATTATTACACTTGCATGCATTAAATAAACGTGATGCTAAACACATTATTTCAGTTTCCACGAATGTTTATCGGACAGCTTTAATTCGATTTTAAGACATGGATCTACATTCCCCTCCGTCGTTACTAATTTCACTGGGTGTATGCCACTCAGTGCGCCCATTAAAATATATGTAAGTATAGGCGCTTCATGGTAAAATGAGCCCTAGTTCCTTTTTGCTTTCAGCCATTTTGTTATCCTTTAACCACATTTATAAACAAATATTGCCATGCAAGTAATAAACACAGTGTGCATAATCCAACGCACTCTGAAGGTAACGTCTGAGACTAAAATAAAATATATTGATTGACCATTATTCCAAATGAAAGGGTTTCCAAAAGTGCTCACTTTACCGTGAACAGCCTATACTTGCATGCACGTTGTGTACCCATTATTCTGCTATATGCAAAATTAAGATCGCGACTGGTCTAACAACTTCATTCATGCGTTAGACAGGTGAAATCGTGAAATTATTAGAAATTAGAAACTGAATTAGCAATTTTCGAATTCTAACATTAAGAAATAAGAAAGCAAAAGAAACCACTTAAGTATTCAAGCATGTTTACCGAACGCTTTTAATTCAAAATTGAGATATCGAACTACTTTTTTATCTTTATCAGCTTTACTGGGCGAATGGCAATCAGTGTACCAGTTTAAATATGTGCAGGGATGGGCAGTGACATTTTCCCAAAGTTGATTCCACGAGTTCTGCATTAACCGTGAACAACCTATACAAGTAAAATATCGATTGCAGACTTACGAAATAAAATTGGTGCCTTGGCGTCCAACGCCAAGGAAACTCCTACAGCGGATGTCACGATTGAGCGACGCGTCGCGTCGTGCTTCATCCAATCATAGCTTTGACGCTGGCGACTGGGGTCGAAAGTGTTGCACGAGCGACGATCATTATAGTTTTGACGCTCGTCGCAGGCGATGGGGAATAAGAAGAATAACATTTCTGTCCTTCATAATAAATAAACTGGCGAGAAGGAGGTAAATAACAATTAAAAATGTACAGTACATAATAAATGGTTTGCTGAGAACTAAACAAAAGCGTCATGTTTCCCGATGCCTAAAGAGTCGTTCACGTTCTAAAACATAATTTGAAATTTTAATATATTTTAATGAAAAAAAAAAATTATTGACTAAATGGCAACAAAATTCACGGATTTTCGTTCGCTTTCAGCATTTCATTGCGATCTTCCTTGCAGCATAACAGACGGCAGGCCGGCGACAGAACATCGCTCTATTGTGAGATGCAATTAACGCACGTCGCTAGCTGCAAGCGTCGGACGCGACGCGACGCGACGCGCCGCATCGCACCGCTCTCTACTGTGAAAACCGCTTACAGAATCTTAACGTACGGCTCTAGTTTAACGCAACGAACAGAAAAAGGCAACTATAGTCTATTCACGGTATCGTCAGACTTCTGAATCAAACTTTTGAAAAATCGCTCCATGTACGACGTGTTTGATTATCTACTTAGTATGTTATGTATTGCAAGAGTTTCGTACTTCTGTTGAATGAGTAGTACCTTATTTTTAGTTCAATTGAATATTGGAATTGGAAAGAGCTTATTAACGTACCGCGGTGTTACGCCTGAAGGGTTGTCGGGAGATAGCTTACAAACAAAAATATTACCTCACTTAAACTTACACCCATGCCTTACCTAGGACTCGAACCCAGAATCTCCCGCACCTCAGATCGGTGGCGCACCAACCGACTGCACCACGGGAGGTCGGCGGCGGTCTAATCGAACTTCTACTTACATCTTACCTTTAAATTATGATATTAGAATTATAGCTAACACGAATAAAAACAGGGATAAAATAGACGCGTTGGTAGTGCTTGCTAAGAAATAGCGTGAGCACGAATGTGGCGCGTTGTCCGAAACCAAATTCGAAGGAAATATTATAAATCCGAAATTACATTAAGTGCCCTTCCTGGTAGTCGAACTCAAAATTTCCCAAGTCCTAAATTTTCCAAGAATAAAAAAAAAAAAAAATAGCATTTCCAAAATTACATCAAGTGCCCTGCCCGGTATTCGAATTCGCATTTCCAAAAAATAGACATAATATTATAATTTCTAGACTTGGTTGAGCCGTGTTTGCACGAAGAGGAGGAATAGCCCCAAAGTAGAACTTTGGCAGGGCCTCAGAAAAGTTGGAAGTAACTGTAAATGGACTATAACAGGGATTTGTAAATCGTTCATTCAACGGTACATCAACTACATGTAGGTTCCCAGGCAAGCTTGTTGACCTCTCCGCAACCGGGATAAGGTGCATTGTGCCCATTCCAACCACACTCCTCCGCACTCGTCGCTTCTTCACCGCCCGGTGCAGTGACTTGTTGCTCTTGGCAACGTGGCCGATGTGTCCTGGTTGGCACCAGTCGCCTGGATGAGCAAGCTACCGGTTCTTTCCAAACTGCTTCTCCTGCACGTTCTCCATTACACAACTCGCCTCGTTTGCATTCCGAACGGGAAGAACCTCCCACTCATTTGGCCACCTCCTCAACTACACACGCCCTCGTTGCAGATTAAGTCGCCGCACGTTACGTTCCAAGAACAACTGCGATCTGTTGTCCGCCTGCTCTTGCCAAGAGATCTCTTCCCGATCTTTGTGGGTGATCGAGTACGTGCTCGTGTGGTTGGTGTAAGCGAGGCACGTCACAGTAACATGTAACTTCAGTCAATTTATGAATATTTTACGGGGCAATTACAAAGACTAAAAATGCCAACACGTATCTCGAAAACGGCTTGGTTTGGATGTTAGGTTAGAAAACCTAGTTGTAAACAAATGTCTTGGGAGTTTTTCATCGAACCAATTTGTAATGCAGTTTGATAAAATTGAAATTTTAAAAGTATTTTATTGATATGATAGTGCTTGTCGGTTTTAAAATAAAAAAAAATAAACAAACGCTTCCATCGCTTTTGACCACATGACTTTGACAGTTGTATTATTTTGGGGTAGGACAATGTTGGGTACATAAACAGAAGACGTATAAGCGGTCTGCTCCATCCTTAGTCTATGAGCAATTGATGCATATTTCGGGAACTTTTACGAAATAATCACAATTTACTCTACGCGTAAACTATTTGCAATAACCTAAAAACGCACTGAATTTTTAAAATAATCTTTACACTATGAAGTATGTAAGGAAATTTTCTTTCCTAGAAGGATTGTAAGGAAGTAGCACCGTAAAAAGGCGACGGTTTGTTATCTCTTCCTATATATGCTCGTTTCAGAATGATATAGTTATTTATTTTAAATTTAAATTTAAAAAAGATTGCGACAACACTTTTTACTATTTTAGAGCCTAGTAATGCAATTTGCAGCGATGGAAAGTCTTGCAAACAATTAGCGGTTACAGCAATCCTACACTTGGTAAAGTCAGATGTAGCTGCTACCTGTAAAAATAACTTTATTTGTATAAGCTCTTCACGGTATAATGAGCATTTTTGAAAGCCCTCGTTGATTTCTACTTGTATGCATGCTGTGTATTCTTCGGCCTTATGTAAAATTAACATTATCATGGGCCTTATCACTTTATCCAGTCATCGGTCAACTCATACTGTGAAAATATCAGGAAAGTAAATATTTCACAGATATTTTAATTTTTAAACTTTGTTGCATTAAAAAAAAAAAAAACAGAAGGCGAAAGATATTATGTAAGTTCTCACAAATGATTACCTAACGTTTTTTATTTGACTTTAAGATATGGAACTACTTTCGAGCCATGTTTACCGACTTTGCTGGTCGAGTGTCACTCGGTGCGCCCATTAAAATATATGCAGGCAGGCTAAGTGACTTTTTACGAATGTTCATTTCAAAAGTTCTCTCTTTAATATGAACAGCCTTTAAATGTTACTACCGCAACTAGGAATTATTTAAATGTGTACCTGGAAGAATGGAGGTCAAATTACGTAAACAGATCTCGAGACTGTGTGTGTGTGTGTGTGTGCGTGCTTCCGAGCAGAGACACGGAAATGAGTTTAATCAAATACAGAGTCCCCTTTCATTCCCTTTGGAGTGGTTAGGTTCTAAGCAAAACCGCAGATATAGCAGTCGTATCTCTGCTCTTGCTCTTATTTTAAATTCTGCTGCACAGAATACCCCGTCCATTTGCTTTACGAGCTACCATGTACATAAGACTCAACAAACAAACACAGGTTAAGAAGTGGATGTATTTTTTTAAATTTCCGATACCTTTTTCTAAATAAAATTGGACTTACTTAAAAATAATATATTCCATAACGGTATTTATCACGAGAAGTTAAGCAAAATAATAATAATAATAATAATAGTTTTTCCTTAATAGGTTTCGCTACTACCCCATACTCATATGATTTGTTATGCTTGTCGTTATTCTCGAGAAATAATCAACCTTTTTTTGACATGTTAAACTATAATTCCGAATCAGAAAAGTATTTTATGCCTACAATATTTAAAATATGTATTAATATACCTTTTTCAAGGTGACAGCCGCGTGTATACATTTATCACACACAGACTAATGTCAATTCACGTTTACTTCCAATTTTTTAGAAACACTGTTAAAGTTATACTTCCAGGATTTCTCTTCGCTTCACGCAAAAAAAAAATGCTTAACCAAGTCTAGAACATTACTCCAAAAGTACTATGCACCTCAATTGTGCGTACTCAGTGTAATAATATTTTTCATAGGAACTATTTCTTACTAGGCATTAAAGGCTGTTCACGAAAAATTGAACACGTTTGAAATCAACCTTAGAAAAAAGTCACTGCTCAAGCATGCATATACTTCAACGGGCGCACTGAGTGACATGCAAGCAGTCAAGTTGGTAACGATAGATGGAAAGTAGTTCCATATCTTAACGCCGAATAAAAAGTGTTAGGTAACTATTTATGATAATTTAAATTTTTTATTTCGCTTTCTATTTTGTAAACATAACCGATTTATAAAATGTTTACTTTTCTAATAATTTCACAGTTTCTCCTGACCGACGGATGAATAAAGGGATGAGGCATATGGAAATGTTAATTTTACATAAGGCTGAAGAATACACAAAGTGCATACAAGTAGATCTTAAGCAGGGCTTTCAAAAGCGCTCATTTTACCGTGAACGGCCTATACCAACACATCTATTTTATCTCTGTTTTGGTTAGAATTAATATGAAAGCTTCCGGTTAGCGAAACATAAGTACTTTTGTACTGAAACGGGACCGCAGCAGTGTAGTGGTTGGACTACTTGCCTCCCACCAAGGCGGACCGGGTTCAATCCCCGGTTAGTTCATCCCGGATTTTCGCAAGTCGGAATCGGGATGTTGGTGGGCGGGTTTTCTCGGGTATCTCCCGTTTCCCTCGCCCTTTCATTCCGGTGCTGCTTTTTACTCATCGGCTCTCAAGATCTCGATGTTAAGAGCCGCCCAAATACCTTTATTCAATCACTCACTTTATAACTAACAAAGGTTAAAAGGCTTGTGATACCTGCTGACATATTTAAGGAACAATCAAACATGTCGTACGTGGGGTAATTTTTCAAAGGCTGTTTTGAAACCGTGAATAGACTATATGCGCTGGGCGGACTGCTATGAAGTCGAGCAGTCCCCCCTCCCCCCCTCTTCCACACTTTTACCCGTTCTCTTTTCTTCTTTCTTCGTGCCTCTCTCGATCACAAGCCATACGCCTATCCAGATCGGCGTTCAGTCGGAGAAAATGCTGGATATGTTGCGGGAAGCGGAGAAAAACTGCAGTCACAATCGCCCGACGAACATGACACGACAAACTGACATGACGTCAGAGCTCGGCGGAATTTCATATTATATTTATTAAGTGTTCACAATTGCCCTACGAAATCTGCCCGACAAGTGTATAATTTGACTGTTGAAAAAAAATCTAAAACGGCAAGTTATCCTTTTGACATCCAATATTTACTTTTTGAGATTTGCGATAAGGTGAATGATTATTTTGCTTTTGACAATATTTGAATTTATGCGAGACATAAAAGGTAGACAAACCAGAACGTTATGTGGTCAAGGTAATTTATTGTTTACTACAGTAGGGAAATAAGCACGAAAACTTGTTTTTAATGTCGTATTTACATTTTTGCGCACCCCGACGAGTCCGACACGACGGAAAGAAGCAATTGAATCTACTTTTGTTGGGTTGTCAGGGCTATGATTTGGTCGGACTGACGCCACAGTGACCTTGCTTTTAATTGACTGCTACTCAGATTTCGTCGTGTCGGGTTCGTCGGGGTATTGTGACTCCAGCTTTAGGGACGAGCTGTACTTAGAAGCCTTTTTTTTTTTTTTTTTTCTTTTTTTTTCGAGCTGTTCAGATACGCGGGGCGCCAGCGTACAGTTTGTGTCAGTGCCTTTGACGTGGTAAGTACATTTGCCACGTAATCATGTGGGTGACTTACCCGATTCGCATTTCGAGGGCTTACACAATGAGAAACTTAAGCGTTAAACACCAAGGAGTAGAAGTCTGATGAAAGTTGTTAGTCGCCTGGGCTCAATTACAAAACATTCTACGGCGTAATTTTCACAGTAGAAAAAACTCGGAATTTGAAAAAATCAGTTTCAAATTGCAGTTAAGTTTAGCTAACGACAGAGGACCACGCGTTTAAATGAACACGCATTTCAATTTTAATCTAAACAAGAAGTTAATGATATAACAAATGTGGCCACTTTCCTCAACACGGGTGCAATCATTTTTAAAATAATTTCTTTAAAAAATCTGAGTTGGTAGAAAAGACTTTACTTCTCTTCGAATGTAATAACTTTAGAGAAAAGAAACGAGAAACTTATGCAACAGTATTGAGACAATTACAAATACACAAATGCCTTACCCGGGACCGGAAGCCAAAAGACGTCGCACTAAAAGTTAAGCACGCAACTCACTGCATTACGAAGGTCGAATTCGGAGCATAAACCTCGGACTGAATCAGTTTAATGTTTCGAATGATAGGGTTTACTAAAGGCTGTTCACGACGAAGTGATCACTTTTGAAATCAACCTTAGAAAAAAATCACTGCCACTACCTGCATTGATTTTAACGGGCGCAGTGAGTGACATGTGTCCAGTAAAGTTGGTGACGATGTAGGGAAAAGTAGTTCCATATATTAACGTCCTTCATAAAGTGTTACGTAACCATTTCTGATTATTTAAATTTTTTTTGTTATTTTTTTATACATCGACGTGTAAAAATGAGCAGATTTTTACATTATTTACTTTCCTAGTAATTTCACGTGTTTCACTTGGCCTCCGCATGAACAAAGTGAAGGTGGAAGAACACACGACGTGTATACAAGTTGATCTTAAGTAGGACTTTCAGAAGTGCTCATTTTACCGCGAACAGTCTATGAACTAAAATATTTACAGGGCCTTTATTTATGTGGCTCAGGCATTTACTAACAAAATAATGTAAGTCTGCATGGTCTCGCGTGATGCGAGCGGAGTGGTTGCGTCGCTGAGCCGCGCGGCCGGACGATCGCCGGAGCGTTCGAGAATCGATTGTGCACGCACGTGTTCTCGAACCGTGGCATCTTCGACCCCTCCCTTCCCTTGATCGCCCTTCATCCTCCACGTCCAACTCCCACATCCAATGTTCGGCGCTGTAGCCACGTCGGCTCCGCCGCGTGTTGGCGAATCCGCTGCGGTCTGCGGTCGAGAGAGGGGCTGCCCGTAAGCGGTGACGTCAGGTCGCGCCTCCCCCCATGCCGTTCGTTATGCGCCGCGCAGCCTGGCGGAAGAATTTCCAAGCTGCCGCCGAGCGCAGCCAGATATTGTCCGTTCATTAGGTACTCCCGACTATTCTGAAGCTTTGCTGAAGTTCTACTTCCGGTATATCATTCCTCCTTATGCAAACTAAAGCTTAAGAGTGGGATGGACCCCTGCATTTTTGTGAAACAGTTGTTTGCGCGAATACGCGTATCTCAGTATATAAATGATCTGCAAATACGACTCTTTCTACAAAAAGATTAAAAAAACTATTAACTATGCCCCTATTTTTTTTTTCTGTCATATCAAGTGTATTCTTGGAGAAAAAAAATCGTCAAAGCTTGCCTATGCAGTTTCCATAAGTGACAAGAGAAAAATACAACGATACAGGCGTAGTTCAATCTGTGATTTTTCCTCGCGTGTAATAAACCCCACTGTTACAGATTTAATTCGCATAGCAGAGCGTTACGACGGAAACACTGCACGCCTTGCGCGTAGGAGCGATGGGGGCGCTAGGCGTGCGTGTTAGTGTCACCCGTATCGTTCCCTCGCTTCTTGACCTTACACGTGTGGGCCCATCTCACTCTTAATCAATCTAAAATATTACGACAAAGGGACAACACTCCGTGTTCGTGCGCACTCGGTTTAATTATATTTTTTATGAGAACTGTTTTCTCTAGACATAAACATGCCTATTGTCGCCCTGTTGTTATTCATATTAATTAAAAATGAAGTATTATATTTTATGAATAAAATATACATAACTAAAAATTAAATTTAATTAAAAAGTAAGGTATTTTTATATTAACAGAAGTATCAAAAGCGTGATAAATCCACGAATAGACTATGGAAACTGCGGTGCGCCAACGCTTCTTACGCGGGACGGCAAAATTATCATTTTTAAAGTGGGGACCCATGTAAGAAAAATAAATGGTTTGGGCACTGTTACGCTTGCTCCATGGCCATCTTCGCCATATCTGACACCTCTCGGCAATTTTTTTTGGGGGACTATGGAAGGTACGGTGCATGAGTCTCCTGTACCATAAGAGGAGGTCATGGTCGCACACAGCTACTCAACTGCTGAACACAAAAATTATATATGCGTCAGTAAATCTCTGCACCGCCGATATAGGTACTGTGATCAAGTAGTGGGTCGCAAATTCTAACGCATTTCAAAATTTACTGCACAAAACGATGCTGTTGTTGGGGTGGAGGTGTTTCCGTGACACAGTGTGGAACGTACACCCACAACCATATCCGAAGCCTTGTCAAACTTTGACGGCACACACAGCCCAAATCATGTTTTTTCCAAGAGACATGGATCCCCTCTTGAAAAAGGATCGGTTTGCCATCCAGCACAACATAATAAGAGTAGCGAGTGTTGTTTTGAATCACCGGTATATGTGAGTATACGTTTATGTAACATATAATATAATATATAGGACTACGAATTTTCCGATATCTATTTGGATTCGTATTTCATTATTAAATGACTAATAAATAGCAATAAAACATGCAACGTGTATTTAAGGAAGTTTAAGTAGACGACACACTTCCTCGGGGAGTTCTTCGTGAATAACCAGAAGCTGCTGTGGTGCAGAGAGCCGAGCCGATGCAAGTCGCTGAGTTTGCTACCTGGGCGAGGCGAAGTGTTATAAATGGAGCACCGTTGTTGACAATGTCTTGAGGGGACGTCCTTGATGTCGCGCGGGGCGCCGGGTGATCAATAACCCCAGCGGTGTAATGGTTTTTAGCAGCACTCCGCGCGTGACCCGATCTTGCCTCCGTTCTCACTTCGTGCTTTGTCTGCGACTTTAACAGTACAGCGAACGTGGTTCGTGGTTCATCAAAACTTTGCTTAATCGTATTAATCGACGGTTCAAGTTACTGGTTGTTCACGCGACTATGTCTTTAACGCTTCCATGCCCATTGTAGACGATCTTCAACATGTTGCTCAGGATGCTTATATTTGACCGGTACAGTACTCTGCGGGACTCGGTGCCCAATGATCTTCCCTGTTGCTAGCTGATTCCAAAACCGTTCTATTGTTATACGTTATGGCTGGTTTATATCAATGATCACCGAATACAAAGACTACACTCTAAATTCGAATCAGTGGGGAAACCATTGATTCGTAGTGAAATTCAACTACTCGAATAAGTGAAAATGGCTCCACTTAGAATCAGCGAAAAACCACTGATTTTTCATTGAAAAACCAATGATTGTTTCAGTGAAAAAATTTCACTGATTTTAGTGACGGCCGACTACAGAGGCGAATTAAACTTTGTTTATTGAAGGTAGCCAAATAATTACGTTAAATAAACATATTTATGTTAGGGTACTATTTATATTGCGCAATTTACCGTAATTAAAAAAAGCAAAAAATATATATATTTGGAGGCGGCCGGGAATGAACTTGCACACCTTTGGATACTTAGCCATTACCTTACCATCTGCGCTACCACGCAAATTTGAAACAATGAGAGGAAAATATTTGTGATATAGTGTTGCCACGAAATCGTGAAGATTTAAATTGTATGCTCTTACTATTCGTTTTTGGTGTAATTGGTACCGTTGGGGTTGTTGAAACGAATATTATATGCAGTTTAAACCTTCAAACAGAGCGCTGTAACGATTATATGAAAACGATATGAAGGACGTAAAAACTAAATGAAAGGCTGTGTGTTCCTATTACCTGAAAAAAAAAATGGCGTTTTGAAAGACGAAACACATTTTATAAAATATTTTGTATTGGTTTAATTAGTTTATATGTTATTTCACTTGATACATTTTGTTTAACGGTCATTTTTTAACGCTGTTTAACTGATCCATAAGCCAAATATAAACCACTTAGTAAACAGTGAAAAAAATTACTGAAGTATCAGTGGAAAATGTCAATGAATTCATAAGTGAAGGAAATCTGGCGTTTTTTCACTGATTCATTAGTTAAATTGACTGAAATGCTTGTTGAATCAGTCAGATGCGTTTGACTGATTAAACAAATCTTAATCAGAGAGAATTTCATTGTTTCAGAGTATAGCTTGTTGGTTGTGATAATGAAACACGTGCTATGATAGTTTAAGCACAGTACTAATCAAAATAATTTCTAATTTGCAACAATTATAATACACAAATAATAAACAAAATATAAATTAATGGAGGAATGATAGAGTTAAAGAGGATGGAAACAGCAGTGTAATTTGGATGATAATTGTGGCTAATAGCAACGGTATGGCGTTATTAGGGTTTGAAATGAGAACCCCAGCAATGTTACAAACTTTCCGAGTTGGCTTGGAACGATTATACAAACCCTCGAGGAAGAATTATGTTTAATTGATTTGCGAGAACGCATTGGCGCTGCTATGACAACGTTTTCCTGGGGAAGTCATTGGCCAATTAAAATGCTCAGGATCCAAATGAATGATCAAATAACCAAAGGAGTGCTCGCGGCATACCCAACTGGAGATTGGTTCTGGGAAGTGGTGGAGGTGAGGCCAAGTTCGATTTCGGCCATTAACATTGTTCACGGTAAATTAAGCGCTTCTGAAATATCTGCTTCCAAAGGAAGATTTATAGACAAGTCACTTTACTGTGAACAACTTTTACAAGACTTTTAAGTAAACTGCTTGCCATATTTTCCCGCATATCTTCTGGTGGCGTGCCATCAGAAACTTAAAATATAAGGCCGCTCGCTCAGATATAGTTTATGACTTTGGTTTATTTCTATTAACATAACAATGACGAAATTAGTCTTGAGGGAGGTAATTGGCGTTATCGTGGTTTGAGTGGTTTCCCTGGAACGCTGGAACCAAATGATCTTAAGTTGTGCTCAGAACTGAAGGTCAGATGTTTGCGCTTACGACCGCTAGGTTCCAAAACTCTTGCATATCTATTCTGTGATCCTTTAGCCATTTCGACGTTCAACAGAACAAAAGACTGCGAATTGTGTCTCATGGGTAGCATACCATATGTGAGCTTGTTTGTTGATGAGACTGAAATATGCATAGAAACACATGACAATTCCAGTGAATCGTTCCGATTTGATGCATGTTTCTGTAACTTAGGTAAATAATTCAATGTATGGTTTTGTTTCCCAAACACCTGGATTATTAAGGACGCGTTATTGACCTAGTGCCATGAAGTTGCTTTCAATTTCCCGGACATGTATTCCATTTTCGGGCGCGGCAGATGGAAGAAATGTTCAAACATGCATGAAGGTGATATACGGATGCCCCCGTAATGTGGAATTCATTGACGGGTAGATATAAGAGTTAAAGCAAAGCTATGATATACTTGAAAAAACTTATTTTTCCTTGTTACTTTTGTGACTAAACCACTCGTTTCTTCACTCCTTAACACTCCCTGCACTCCAAGTCTGATTCAGTGAGAATTTTACTGTTCAAATCGGTTAACAGCACCTAACTCATTAAACAGTCACTTCAATAAATTTAACTGATGAATTAGTGGGAAAATGCCACTTTTCCGTCGCTTATTGATTCAGTGACATTTCTTACTGATTCATCAACCATTTCGTTCGCTGTTTTTCAATGATTTGCTTTTTGACTGAAGGATCAATTAAACAGCCGTTTCAAATGAAATAACAACGCATAAACTAATAGAGCCCATAACAAAATTCTTTAAATGTGAGTTTTGTCTTTTATAATACCGTTTTACGAGGCAGCATGAAAATTCAGTCTTTCATTTCTTTTTTACGCCTTTCGTTTCGTTTTCACGTAATTATCATAGCGTTCGGTTTGAAGCTTTAAACTGCATTAATTGTGGCAAACTGAGTACGAGAATTTGTTTTAACAATCCTAATGTTCCCAGTTACTGAAAACAAAAAAAGACATATAATTAAAAGCTACATATTCCCGATAAAGACGCATATATCCTCCCACCTCATCTTGCAGTTAATATTGGTTTGGGAGCGAGATGCCGTGGGTTCAAATCCTGGTCACCGCGAATTTTTCTCGCCGTTTATTTTTAAACTACGTTAAACTGCGTAATATCAACGGTGGCTTTCAGAAATATGTTTATTTCTCGCAATGGTTTAGCTAAATCCAATATAAACAGTATTTAATTCACAACATTTACACTTGACTGTCACTTATTCAACTAGTGAAGCTGTTTCACTGGAACAACCGGCGGTTTTCCACCGATTCTAAGCGAAACGATTTTTACTGATTCGAGTAGTTGAATTTCACTGCGAATAAGCGGTTTTCTACAGATCGAATTTAGTGTGTGCAGTGCCGCGAGTCAGTTGTAAACGTGCAGGAAAAATACAAAGCGAATAACAAATGCTCGTCGTGAAGGAACCAACCAGTGAGCAAGCGAAAAAGCCTGGTTTGAACAAGGAACTCTCTAGTTCAACACAGTACCGTCAAGTGTAGGTACCCACGGAAATTCCGTATCTCCAATGACGGGTTTTCGCACTCCCCTCGCACCTTTCGTTTCACAGTTTCCTGCCCTGATATGTCTACACTCTATGAAATTATACTGTAGTCACGGTTACTTCAGCCTTTTCTGAAGCCCTGCCGAAGTCCTACTTCCGGGATATTCCTCCGTCTCGTACAAACTAAGCTTAACTAAGCCTGGAGAATTACACCAGAGGACAACGCTCCGGATTCGTGTGCACGCAGTGTAACAGTATTTTGCATAAGAACTATTTCTCACTAGGCACTACCAACATACCTATTTTTTTCCCCGGTTCTTTATTCAAATTATTTATAATTGAAGCATTATATTTTATAGATAAAATATTAATAACATTTCAATTTTAAAATGGAAAATAGTAACTTATATGAACACACGTACGAAACGCTTGCGATGCATGGCATGTGTTGAAAAATTTCTAAACACGTCATACATGGGGAGATTTTTCAAAGGTTTGATTCAAAAAGACCGAAGACACAGTGAATGGTTTATATTCGGTTACCATACCAGTGTATACGCTTAGTAAAAAAAAAAGTGGGAATTGTCATTATCCTCCTACAGTCATTGAAGCGTTCCTACATTTGCTCAGGAAGCAGTCGAATGCGTCGGGGAGTTCCCAACTTTATATAGTAGCGACGCTAAACATTCCTATATCTGCAGCTTGATGTGTGGTATTATTTCCATTCAATGCAATTTATGGTCTTCACATAAGTGCTTTACGTAGCAACTGCACAAGACATTCTATTTATAAAAGCAGTTTTTTTAGTTCACCAAACTATAGGCCGTTCACGGTAATGTGATCACTTTTGAAACCCTAGTTACCTTTTTCTTTCAACCAATTTATATCCTCCCACCGCTTGTTAATGTATACCCTGCCATGTGAGTAATAAACAAGGTGTATACATTCACCATGCCCAAAACCAAAAGTCCGAGGCCACAATGAAATGTATTTATTGGTTATTATGTCTGACGAAACAGCTTCAAAAAGTGCTCACTTTATCGTGAACGGCATATAGTTGAGAAATTTGCAAGGTATTGGATTTACACAGAGCTAATGGCACGGGGAATGTAAACCCATTAAGGAAAATTCACGAGTGCAGCTGGTTGGAATAGAAACTACGCCCTTCTGCAGGTAGGTAGTACATGGCAACAGCTCACCTTGACACCCCCGTTTTATTTCTCTCATTTTTCTTTCATTTGCGTGGGAATGTGCTCTCACAACCCTCCCCCCCCCCCCAACCACGGGTTCACTAAAAGCCCATTCCGAACAGATCGTGTACGCCACCAAACAAATAAAAATAGTAAAATATATATCGTTCGTTTAATTTCGACCCTTTCGGTGCTGGAAAGCGGACTGTGCGACGCAAACAACGTTGAAATTACGTTCATCATCGCCTGAGCCACAGCGGTTGAGTGCATTCCTGGCCTCAGTCACACACTCCGTGGGGCTTATCGTGATTCAAATGCGCGCGCGCTGACACACACACACACGTACCAGCTGCAGCGGTATCGGTTCCCTCGCAAATCAGTCCGCGTAGAGGGTAAGGGTAGTCTGCCTCCCCCCCCCCCTTCTTCCCCTGCCACTCTCACCCTGTCCGCCCCTACTATTCCCCCTCAATAAAGATCGACGTTAATATTTCACTGGACGGCGCCTCTATCGGATCGGATTCGCATTAAAGGATACTGTCCAGAGTTCCATGCGCGCGCCCGCCAAGTTTGATTAAACTGCTGTGGTTTATGAAAACGGCGGGTCAGGGCTCCACATTCAGTCTCCCCCCCCCCCCTCCCTTCCCTCGACTAACCCACGCACGGGCGCATGTGCGGACGCGTCGTAGGCCTCCCCAAAAAAAATCGCATTCTAGAAACTTCTGGCGGGCTATAACAATTTCGCTCCTCGAATACGTTCGTTGTCCTTTCGGCCCGGGTAAGAGTCTACCACGATCCCTGGGATTCACGGATATAATCTATTCGCAGTTTCTTCACACTTTTTTGAATCAAACCATTGAAAAATCACCCCAAGTGTGACGTCTTTTAGTTATTACCTAATTATGCCGTGTGTCACAAACATGAAAGTATCTTATTTTTCGTTATATTGTTTTTTTTTTTACCTGTGAGTTTTATTTATAAATTATAATATTTTATTCATAGTAAATATGAATTATAACAGCGAGAAAATGTGTGTGTGTTGGTGGAGCCTAGTAAGAAATAGTTCTCATGCAGGATATCATTACAACTGAGTGCGCGCGTTTTTTTGGTGCGTTGTCCTTTGCTGTAATTGAAGGCTGTTCACGATAAAGTGAGCACTTTTAGAACCAACCTTTAAAAATAGTCACTGTCCATGCCTCTCTATACTTCAACGGGCGCATTGAGTGACATGTGTCCGGTCATGTTGGTAAGGATAGATGGAAAGTAGTTCCATATCTTAACGTCGAATAAAAAGTGTCAGGTAACCATTTGTGATAGTTAAATTTTTTTTATTTAGCTTTCTGTTTTTCAATGCATCAGTGTATAATTATTAGCAGATTTATGAAATGTTTACTTTTCTAATAATTTCACAGTTTCACTTGACCGACTCATGAATAGTGTGATGAGGCCCATGGCGATATTAATTTTAAATAAAGCGGAAGAATACTCAACATGCATACGAGTATATTTTAAGCAGAGCTTTAAAAAGTTCTCATTTTACCGTGGATAGCCTATAGTTAAGTATAGTTTGCACGAGGCGGAGGAATACCCCAGAATTAGAACTTTAGCGGGGCTTCAGAAAAGTGCGAACTAACCGCAAACGGTTTACAGAGATTGCAAAATTTCGCGAATACGCTGTGAATACGAGCGTGCATTTGTGATATAAGCTGTTCGCGGTAAAGTGAGCACTTTTGAAGCCCTGGTTATTTTTTTATTACAGCAATTTTTTTTATCCTTTAAGTCACCTCTTTAAATAAATATTGCCACTTGAGCAATAAACACAGTGTGTATATTTCACCGCGCTCTGAAGTTAACGTCTAAGGCTAAAATAAAATATATTTATTGGCTATTATTCCAAATAAGAGGCCTTTCACTTTACCGTGAATAGCCTATACCTTCAGTAAGCTTACAGTCAGTTACAGTTAAAACAACAGAGTGAATACGGGACTCATTGAACTGCTATTCTGCCAACACGACTAGCAAAAAGGCGTAGACTGAGTTTGAGGTTATAATACTGCAGTAAACAAGTGTTTTCAGATGTTTGTATACTTCTAACCAATTTGCAAAGCCGGTTTGATTAAATTCAGGTTTGTAAATTTTTTTTTTTTTTTTTTTCATATTAAGAACTGTAAAAAAATTATTTGATTCAATTACCACAATGGTCCAAAGTTGAATAAAGAAAAACATACATTAACACAGAAGTCACGTAAGAATTGGGAATGTATGTATTGTATTGTAAAGGGTTTTTTCACGTCCTCCGGTTTTATGCTTGAAAGCTTAGCAAAGCACGGCTTGCAGATTAACTTATGACCTAAATTACATTAACATCCATGCCTTACCCGGGATTCAAACCCAGAGCTTCCCGCACCCCAGATCGGTGGAACACCAACCGACTGCGCTAGAGGAGGTCGGCGTTTAGTTGTTATTAAATTAAAATCTCTTTTATATGGTTTATATTACGTTATAACTTGTTTGAATAATATGAACTAAGACTGAATTCTGTTCCGTTTTTAATTATAAGGTGTAGAATTAAGATGGTATACAGGTGTAATTTATTCATTTCTACGAGTATTAAAAAATATATCATAGGTGACCGAAATATTAGTCTGTAGCAAAGTTAAATACAGACTCCGATAGGCTGTTAACAGTAAAAATAGCACTTTTGGAAGCCCTGCTTAAGATACACTTGTATACACGGTGTGTATTCCTCCACCTAAAGTAACATTAACATTGTAATAGGCCTCATAACTTTATGCGTCGGTCAAGTGAAACTGTGAAATTATTAGAAAAGTACATATTTTAGAACTCTGCTAATTTTTACACTTCGATGTATCGATGTATTAAAAAAAAAAAAACAGAAAGCGAGAGAAATAATTTAAGTTATCACAAAACTGGTTACCAAACACTTTTTGTTCGTCGTTAATATATGGAATTACTTTTCCATCCATCTTTCCCAACTTTACTGCATACATCCACGTCACCCATTGCTCCCGTTAAAATATATGCAGGCAGGTGTAGTGACTGTTTTCTAAGGTTGATTTCAAAAGTGCTCACTTCATCGTAAATAGCCTTTATCATAGTTTGTCTCTTGTCCGGCTAGCGTGTTTTAAGGTATGGCAGTCTGAAAATTAAATTTTTAACCATATTGGTGGGCTCTAAAATAATATTTACAGTTTGCGTAGTAACTGTAAAGTACCATCCTGTCCTCGTCTGCGATGTGTTTTTCGTAGGTAAACATACGGGAGGCACGTTTAATGGCTTCGCCTAAAAAAAAAAACACAATGATTTGCAAACACTGTGCGACGCAGTTCAAGCGCGAGGCAAGCGGAACCCTCGACAGCGAACATCTTAAGGGGGCCGCCTACCTGACGCGACATGGTACGGGAGCGAGCGAACGCTAAGGACGACACTGGCACGCACATCAAGTGCCGCATCGCCACTATGCGTGGTGCACTAACTAGCGCGCAATATTTTCGTCAAACCGTATTTTCTATGGGACTTTAAGCGGTGACAATATTATTTTACTGCTGGAAGGTCTGATCCAAAGTTTAATGCAGGATTGTATCCGAGTTTTACATAGATCCATTCAACACATTTTCACATACGGCAGTCTGTGAATTCTGTTTTTATCTATGTTGGAGGGCCTGGAAATAGTGGTTCTAACGTGCGCAGTGTCTTGAAAGCGACATTCCGTCATCCGCCTGAAAGTTAGTATTCTTTTCGTAAATTAGCACATTGGGCGCACGTGGAATAAAACGGATCTCCCAACATACTGCAACACATTTCAAGCGTCTAGTAGGCGGCCCCCTTAACGACCAGCTCCGCGAAGGAGCTTGTTGTTCCCGAAGAGCCGGCCGAAGACTGCAGCTACCGCGAGGAAGCAGCGAGCAGATCCACCTCCCTCCCAGGGCGACGAAACAAAGTAATAGTCGTGTCGCGGGTCGCCGAACAAGTTGAACAAAGTGCTCGTTGAAGGACGTCACGCGCCAGCGGACGATGTTCACGCCGCAGCGTGGAGTCCGTCGTGCGCTCGACGACACGCATCGTGAGCAGCGCAGTGCCGCAAAATATACCTTTCTCTTTCGGAGGACTCGGTCCGCGGACATCACGTCCATGTACTGGACTGGGCATTTACATGTGTCTAACCAATTCGCGGTTACTTCACACGTTTTCTGGGACCCTGTTGAAGTTATGCTTCCAGGATATTCCTCCGTCTCGTGCAAACCCAAGCTTATTTAAATCTAGTGTGAGTGAGCTCTTAGCAGCGAGGTATTGAGAGCCG
The DNA here is from genome assembly GCA_029891345.1 of Dryococelus australis. Classification (NCBI taxonomy): domain Eukaryota; kingdom Metazoa; phylum Arthropoda; class Insecta; order Phasmatodea; family Phasmatidae; genus Dryococelus; species Dryococelus australis. The sequence goes on along the minus strand of CM057001.1, from coordinate 44,652,818 downwards.
ATGATGGCGATTGAAGTGAGTAAGGGGCGGCGGAAACGGGAGATCCCCGAGAAAACCCGCCTACCAACGGCATCGTCCGGCACGATTCCCACCCGCGAAAATCCGGTGACCCGGCCGGGGATTGAACCCGGTTAGCCTTGGTGGGAGGCGAGCGTGCTAATCGCTCAGCCACCGTGGCCCCGCTTTTAAGTCGAGCAAATTACGCGAAAGGACAACGCACCGAACTCGGGCGCACTTAGTTGTAATAAAATTCTGTATGAGAACTATTTCCTACTAGCCGCTACCAACTTATTACTTCTCACGGTTTTCCTTTATATTAATTATAAATTTATAAATGAAATACAGGCTAAACTTTAATTTAAAGAAAAGTAAGATACCTGTATGTTAACACACGTATAAATTGCTGGTGATACATGGCATATTTAGGAGATAATGAAAAACTCTTACCTGGGGTGATTTTTTAAAGGTTTGATCAAAAATGTGTGAAGAATCCGCTAACAGACTATAGTGTACTTTGTATAGAATTGTTTAGAATGTATAGAGAATGTTTAAGATAATGTAAGTCCTTATGAAAGAAACATTTAAACAACTCACTACCTATAACTGTATTGTTACATGATGCAAGGCGGGTGTATCAGAGTTCGTGAGGGATGGAGGTCTTTCACACAGCTAGTTTTTACATCATTTAACTATCCATCTCCACTATTGCTCTTGATATTCTCAGCGAGTGCAGTATTTTATGTCTACCTCAATTCTAATTGAAGTCCTTTTCAATGTTTCTGCAGTATGATTCACAATTAGACCGACAAACTTCGACAGGTGATTCATCATAAAAAGGTAAAAGGAAAACATATGTGACACTTTATACCTAAACCGGATATTAAGGGAGGTATGCGCCCGTAAAAATTGAGGTTTTAAACCGCATTTGTGCAAAATATCGGTAACGAAGTGAAATACAATTACAACTCTCGGAACAATATTGTATGTTATCGGGAACTTCAACGCAAGGTCAGATATTTTGCACAAATACGGCTTAAAATCTCTTTTTTTAAAGGGCTCATACCTCCCTTAATATTCGGTTTAGGTATAAAGTGTCGCATATGTTTTCCTTTTATTTTTTCATGAATAATCACCTCCCGTAGTTTGTCGGTCTAATTGATAATCGCCCTGTATATTAGTTGTAGTCACGCAGTTCACACTCATTATTTACACATGTTCAATCTGTCTAACGCTAACATTCCAAATGTCTTACATACTTACGGAACCAGTCCAATAGTCCCGCCCGCCAGTCTCGCGCTCTTCACTGCACCGATGCTCGCAGTCCACAGACTTCACTCCCGCTCTGGTCACTCTCGCCGCCACTCGACGCTCTCCTGGCTCGTCGTCTCCGCGCACTTGTCGTTCTAGGCCGATCTGGATGGTTCCCCGCACCTCGAGTCTCGCTGAGAGAGGCAAGAGTGATGGACGTGAACGTCATTTCCCAAGACAACCACAGGAATTCAGTCCGTCGGAAGTCAGGAGAGCGTGAGTTGTGATAAGCTTATCGCGTCGGCACGCGGATGCATGCCTTTGAAAATCGCGCCGCGTACTTATCGCGTTATTACTCTGTCCACCTTCGCTCGCTCGCGCGGGACGGGTCACAGGAAGCAAGCACGTAACACTGTATTTGCTACTAAAGACGGTTCACTATAAAATGAACACTTTTGAAATCGACCTTAGAAATAAGTCACTGCCTTTACCTGTGTATATTTTAACGAGCGTACTGAGTGGCATGCATCCAGTAAAGTTGGTAACGGTTGATGGAAACTAGTTCCATATCTTAACGTCGAATAAAATTTTTTAGGAAACCATTTGTGATAGTTTGAAATTTATTCTTTTCCTTCCTGTGTATTTATTTATTTTTATTTTTTTGTAATTCATAGAAGTGTAAAAATGACCAGATTTGTAATAATTTCACAGTTTCATTTGACCGACGCATGAATAAAGTAATGAGACCCATGGCAATGATAATTTTACATAGGGCGGAAGGATACACAAGGTGTATACAAGTAAATCTTTAGCAGGGCTTTTTGAAGTGCTTATTTTATCGTGAACAGCCTATACACTGATATGCAGACCCTATATCCCTTTCACGGTTACTTCACACTTCACTGAAGCCCTGCGCAAGTTTTACTTTCAGGATACTCCTCCGCATCATACAAACGAAGCGTAACTAAGACTAGAAAATTACACCAAAGGGCAGTACTCCGTATACGTGCGCAGTCACTTTAATAATATATCACACGAGAACTATTACTTAATAGCATTAGCAACACACCAAAAAAAGTCCCCGTTTTTATTCATATAAAACAAAAATAAATATTATAATTTATAGATAAACCGTAAGTAAATAATAAAATTACTTATACGTTGATATAAGTATTAAACGATTATTATACATGACATATTTAGGAAAGAACCAATGACATCATATATGGGGATGAAAGGATTAATTAAAATCGTGCGAAGAAGCCATGAATAGACTATAGTAGTTAGTGCGACTATTGAAGGCATAGTATAACTTACAGAATTATAATCCTCTTGACGTGTGAAGAATGGGGGTGAATGATAGGTCAATCGTTCCACTTCCACGCTCCGGACACCAAGGGAAACCACTAAAGAGTAGAATAGAAATGACAAGCCATTTACGTGGTGGGATAGACGTAATAAATTAAAAAAAAAAAATAGAAAGAATGTGGTCCGACAACAGGAAACCATAGGCCAAAATGAAAGTACATAGAAAATCAGTAATAGCAAAGGGTATCCTATACCCCTGAATTTTCCAGAAAGGGCACAGTTGTAGGGGTAGAAAGTGACACAGGCGTGGCCCAACCTAAGGCTGGCCATGTAAAAAAAAAAAAATTGGGTTCGACTGTGTTGTTGACACGGCCGTTTGTTTTGCGTGAATACGTCTACGTTGACGCGCTTGGACACCTTCATGTTTATTTTACGTTCCCGGCACTGCTTCGCTCGATCATATAGCGTTTTATGGGTATCACCGGATTGCTTTTGAGATGCTCTTTAAAACTGTATACGATTTATGTATTTCGACTTGGCTTCTTGACGAGCATATTCCGAAATGCTGTTAAGATTTCTTAATTTTTTACAATAAACTCGTACAATTACACCATAACCATGCCACACAAATGTTTTTATACACATATTCGATTGATCTTGACGAGAGCTGTCTAGTGAAACTAAAAAGAGCGTCATAGCTTCTCCTACTCAAAAGTTATACTACGTGGAAGATATGAGACGCTCCGAAACGAACACAAAATTGAGGTGGGCCCCCCTCCGACGCGCGCAATGCTTCGCAGTCCTTACTCAGCGTAACATATTCTTTGATCCATTGGCAATCGAGTGGGGTCATTGAATTTTGAATGTAGACGATGGATTCGGAGCTGCAATGCCAAACTCTATCCTCCGATTTTACTATCATCAGATTGTCTGGATTGCCTCCCACTATGGTTCCAAATTTAATGACATATTCACGACAAAAAAAACCCTACTCTGTGGTTTAACAATACCAGTTTTGCCTCCGCGGTGCAATGAGAGAGGTGGGTTAGCTGCGAAACCCGTCGACCTTCCGGCAGCGCTAGGGGATCCCCAGACTAAGGGTAGTTCTGGACGAGTTTGGCTCAACTTTGCCAACTTCTTCGAATTAATTAGCACTTGTGCCGTTTAAACAAGCCTCTCGGCTCCACCAGTCTCGCCGATGACTCCTCTTCCCTGAGGGCTTCGCCTCCATCCTTCGGGCTCGTCCCCTGATCCTTTCTTCCCTCAGGACCCGACAGGGTAAGGCGGCAGATCACGCCCGGCTAAATTCAGGCGAGCTGGATTGCGTCACGAAATGAGCACAGCACGCATTCCACGTAATTCCGCTTGTTAAGACTCCTCACATATATTTCATAGAACGTTTAATTAAATCCTTTAAGATTGTTCAGTAGATATGCATACAGGCAATTTCCTATTGAAATTGTTAGATCATTCAATAGAAATCCTGGTTCCCATTCGGTAGCTTGTTTTATCTACCCTGGATGACTGAATTGCGAAGGCAAATTCAGCTGTGTGTTGTTCCATCGAAATTCCAGGTAAATCCCGTTGCACTTTTCTAATATCAAACTCCACTATTTCTAACCTATCAGATTATATTCGTATCTGGTTCCAAATATGTGGTGGCTCTGGTAAACAGCTATTCAGATAGATAATTTTTTTTCCAAAATAATACCTGGAATGTAAGTGGAGGGTGAATTACACTCATTGCCATTAAAACTTGTGCAACATTTAAAAACCATCGGACAACCCTGAAAATAAGTACGAATGATGTGTAAATTTTATAAGATTCATGCTATGATTCATACCATACGTTATACGAGGTTGTTGCTGTCACTCTTCGTGTCGCATACAAAAGCAGTACGCATGCGTGATGCCAGAAGTGGTAAATGAGCGACAAGTACGTCACCAAGGCTCACAAGATAGCCGTACGAATAACTTACAGAGTTTGATAGAAGCTAGGTAATATGGCTCTCGGACTTAACAGTCAGATTGTATTAAGAGAGATGGGCACTTGAGTATACCCATATAATGTACACCAGTTCTGGATGACTTCGACATAATACCAAGAAGAAGAGCCATTAGTTTGTCTTACTGGCACGAGCAGAGACAGCAAATACCCTGTTCGCCAACCAGCAATATGTGACAGCTTCACTCGAGCACCAGATTTCCACCAGAAGTATTCCAAGTTGCAGTAGAGAAACAATGTAACCTACTTACCAGGGAGCACGCCTTAAGAGGAAGGAAGAAAAAGCAAGACTTTATCATCTCTGAAGCTTTATTTGCTTTTATTGTAAAAATAATTTTGTGATCAAAACCTATAAATTCCATGTTATTATCCAGGAGCGAAGATATATACCTATTAAAGAAATACATTGCAAAAATTGGTTAGCTATTATATACAATATATCATCGCATCTCGGTGGGAAAAAAAAGTTTAGGTGCCCCTTTACTTTCTTTTTGGCACCATATACTAAATTTAGGGAAGGGAAATGTAAAGTATACCATACCCTGCTCCTAGATGTTACGCCAATGCCAACTGCATAGCACTGGAAAATTTGCCATCTCGCCAACCTATGTTCTTTACCGTTAACACCGTGAAAACTTAGCCCTCGTTGGCCTTAATGTAAGCTGAGAGCAGCACGGAACACTATAAACTGATGACGTATTCTCTGCAGCAACAAATAACTTTTTTTAATGGATTTTCACTGTGCCAGATTTTAAAGAAATGGAAGTGGGTGTTAGAATACTGCATTAGTAGGGGCGGGAGGACCCTAACAAACTTTTGAATAATTGTATGATTGGGTTGATATCAAATTGATTGATCGGATTAATCAAAAGTGAGTTAGGCTCCTACCGCCCATACTACTAACTGCTTTACTTAAGAAGGGCACATGTCCACTACTACTGGCGTTGTGGTCTAGGGGATCATCGCATATGATTTGTCTTTCGTCACGATAGTAGTAAAGGTGTGGTGGAATACGCCCAGGTACACTTAATACATCCTGCGGGCCCATGTCCCATGTGCTACCTTTCTTGGTTGAGTGTCCATGAGCCAATCGCCAGCAAGATAACGCTTGCCCGCACACAGCAATGTTTTTTTTGCCCACTTGTTTTGTCGCCCATCAAACATTTTTGGGAACACGTGGAAGGTTTGCCTACCCTATGTCCACGTATTTGTGATCTTTTAGAATAATTTAAGACAAGTAGTGCCAAATATGCCACAGAAAAACATATGGTGATCGACTGCATGCCAAATCGTATCCAGGAGCAAGAAATTTGAACGATCTACAAAATGGGCCTTCCTCCATTGCCGCAGAATGAAACTGCCTTACGAATACTGACGGAGATAGAAACAAGGAAGAATTGCGTAGATATTAAATTTTTGTAAGAAAAACAAAGATTGACATTGAAAAACACGATTTTAGGTGTGTGTTATATATATATATATATATATATATATATATATATATATATATATATATAGGGCTTTTTGAAATATAGAGTATATGTCAGTTCTTTTCAACAAATATGTAAATAACACGTAAAGAATTTCGCAATGTTTTTAATATTTTTATGGCAGGGGACACGAGACAAAAAAAACCTCCAAACAATTGTTTACAACGCAGACAAACATAGCAAACGTCCAGCGATAGAAATAATTATGACGTTTCGGCTCTGGAGTATGCTTCCGCCTTCAGGAACATATCCAGACTGAAGCAAAGGTACAGTCTTAAACTGGCAAACTTGTTTTAGCACTGTGTTACCGTGAAATGTAGAGCTGTTATAGTATTTCAGCAGCTTGAAATTCTATTCTCTCATCCATCCCTTGGCTCGGGAAATAGAGGACGGACTTGTGTGTTTATGTGTGTGTGTCTGTGCATGTATGTGTATTTTTGTAACGGAAAGGGAAACGTGTTTTTAAAACTGCACAAAAATAAACCAACCCTGAAAAAAGACTAGGAATTTATGCGTGTTAGGTCTTTGACCCACATCTGTACCCGTATTGATTCTTGCACTGGGAGTAAGTTTCGAAACGAGACGCGCTTCACTGCAGAATTTTGTTTTTATGTCGCATAAAACCTACAGCTCGTCGTCGTAGCACGGCGATAAGACGCCATAATTAGCTGCAAAAATATGTTGGTTCGGTTTCAAAACTCATCTACAGTTGTGTTGGAAACCCATCATCACTCGAAAATATTACGCTGAATATTAAAATGCGACTCTTGGATCTTCTTAGTTGTTACGGACGAGTTCTCAGCTTTAAACCCCGCGTCAATTTTGGATGGAGGTAGGTCTTTTTTTTTTTTTTTTAATGAATGCACAGTTTATTTTAAAGGTGTAAGCCACCTCTAGATAAACTCCCCCCCCCCCCCCGACCCGCTTCATAACCGACATAAAACTGGTTGCCTGAATGTGTTTATTAGCTCAGTGAAAGGCATACAACCATGTACACGAACAGTAATGTTACCATAAGTAAAAGGACGCCCGCCGATCTTAGTTCCAAAGTGTTCCAAAGGCGTCAGCCATGGAGATAACTTCCTAGTGGAGTAAATATTTTCCTTTGCTGTCTTCACAGCGTTACGTTTCTCTGATAGATTCTCCGCTAATTTCTGGTGCAGATCTGGCGGAATTTCTTACCACGCGTCCTGCAGAACGGACAGTTGACGTTTTTCTCTACGTCAAATGGTTCTGGCGCACATAAGACGCGCCAGATGACCACGAATTAGTGCTATTGGTTCAATTCGGGGCGTTGAGCAGGCCAATTAAGAAGTACACGGCTGTTTTTTTTTAATACAAAGCACGACGCAATTGGCGTTTCGTTAAGGACATGCGAATTATAGTGCTGCAACAGTTACATCATGCAGTGTGGGAAGTATGTTACTGACCAAATTGTCTTGGCACAAGGCCGATTTCATTGATCCATCGATTGAAACTAATAGCCAAAGCCCAAACCAAGAAAAAGAGCCGCTACTCTACTGAAACTACCGTTTTACTGTGAGTGAAGAGATTTGGACGGCTCTTAACATCGATGTCTTGAGAGCCGATGAGGGTTAAGCGAGGTGAGTGTGACGCGACGCCGGAATGAAAGGGCGGGGGAAACGGGAGATCCCCGAGAAAACCCGCCGACCAGCGACATCGTCCGGCACGATAACCACACATGCGAAAATCCGGGAGTGACCCAGCCGGGAATCGAACCCGGTTCGCCTAGGCGGGAGGTGAGTAGTCTAACCACTACACCACCGCGGCCCTGCTCGTTCGCTAGGCATCAGCCAGTTCCAATCACGTTCATCGAAGTACCAGGTCATGTACCACCGTGTAGACTATTCACGGTAACGTGAGCACTTTAAGGCCCTTCCAACAAGCATGATAACCAGACAAAAATATATTATATTCTATTGTGGCCTTATACATTAAATTTGAGAGCTATAAATTTTATACATTGTGTGCATTAGTCACATGACTATTTTTTTGTTAATAACTGGTGAAAGGACACGAATAAGCTGATATAAATTGTTTAGTAACGGTCTTGAAAAGTGCTTCCTTCATCGTGAGCAGCCTACAGTTAATCACTCCACAAGATCTTTCGCACTTAAACCTATACATAGAATAATATCATCAGGTACCTGCCACCGTTATAAACACTTAAGGCTCGGCTTGACCGGCAATGTTGAATTTTCCATTTATATGTCATAACTTCCTTTTCAGCGAAATGACCAAATATTTGTTACTATAGCATCATCGCAACTGACAATCCCCTTCAAATTTAGTGGTCAAACTTCATCCACTGTAAAATTACATTAATCTGTTCATAATTCTCGAAAAAAATACGGCATGACAACTTAACGAATTTCCAGAATTTATGTTTGTACTTCAGCGTAACGTTTATTGTGATGATTGTATAGTAGCAGTTTCGTAATAAGTGTCGGTATACTACTGGAATAAACTAGAACCAATAATTCAACATGGCGTTTGAGGCCGAGCCTTAATAATAGAGACTAAAAAAAAAAACTACGTGTATCACATATCTGGAAATAATATATTTATTTCCAAGGTGTACGTAGTCACAAGGAAGTCGTAGTTGAGTGATAAGATCCGCAGATTTCAAAACTTCACATCCGTGTTCAAATAACGTACCAAAATGCAATATTGTAATAGTTTTTAATGTTTTTGTACACATCAAACATCCGCATGAAAAAAAAAATTAAAGGCTACTTTGTAATCGCTCATTTTTGTTCTTAAAACCAGATGTACAGAAAATATCTTACAAATTTTCTGACAGGTTCTATCAATCCACGAATAATTCTGTGAAATTTTAGATTTTGAAAAAGCAACGTGATCGTGATCTTACGGAGAGTACTGGGAATTTTTTTTTCAAGCACTTAATAGTGTATGAGAATAAGTTGAGAATAAAGCTGTATTAAAAGAGAATAATAATTTTCAGATGTATGTGCAACTTCAGTCCTCAGTAGACACTCTGTACTCTCGGCATTTTGTAATCTCGGATCGTCATACGTCGACCTTATTTCACGGACATGATATGAACGCCAAGGATTTATTTTCCTGGAACTTATAAAACACTTTTCATCAGAATTTAAAACATTTGTAATTTTTTTTTCAACCGACACGCCTTCTCTCTTTTATTGCTCTGTGGTCCCTTGGATGGCAATCAAATTAAATATAATATGATACACAATTTATACGTTTTGTAACGGAGACCATTTTTTTTGTGGCCTTAATATTATTATTTGCAACCGCCTGCTGCAAATGAAAAATCTACACGCGTATACATATATACGTAGCATTTGGTCCGTTATTTACTGGGCGTAATTAAAGAAAATTTCTCCCTTGGTGATTTTTTTTTTTTCGTGGTCGCGCATTTAGCCGGCTAAATTACGAAGCCACTGTAAGCGGGCGTTTAGAGAGAGATGCTAAACAAAACTGGAGTATTCTGGGAGGGAGGTAAAACAGAAGGGGAGAGAAGAATTAAGCAGGCGTTGGCCTCTTTTTAAATTTTATTCCCGGGAATGTTAATAACAGAAATTGGCTAGAGAAAAGTAACTGCCAAAATGTACGTGTGTAGTAAACATAAACGATTAATAACAAGAACAGTTCCCCCAAGGACTCATGTTGTTAAAATAAGATGTTCGATGTGACGTACGTAATACATTTTTAAAAATCAATTTTTGTAATTTTTTAAGAACTTATTTACTGCAGAAAAATGTGTTTCGAACCTGGAGATATAACCAACTTGGTATGTCGTGAAATCTATTCCATAAGACCATGTCCGTTTTCATTTCACGCGTACTACGAAACGGCCTTTCTCTGTGGAAATTTCTCTTCTTATTCATTGTCATTTGTACAGGTGTATGAGCCGGGAAGATAAATATAATATGGGAGAGCTCTGATAACAATACCACGCTACATATCTTGCTCGCGACATCGCTCTGTTAATTTATAATGGTTTCATCGCTTGCTGCTACGAGGTTGGCAAGGAAAAATAAACTTCGTAAATAACTAGAGAACCACTCTGTAGATTTCAATGAAACTGTATTTTGGTCAAAAATTATAGCCAATATAAGGAAGAGGGTCCAATGTAAATTACTTACTTAATTAATTTGGATACCCACCCAGCACTTCAATACAGGGTTTCGAAATTATATACTCTAATTTTTTTTTTTTGTAATTTACAAGAAAAATCAATGGAAACACAGTTGCGAAGAAAATCCTTCGTAAAAATACAAATATTTTTCTTGTAAAATCTGCAAAACATTTCTCTGTATTATTACAAGTGATAGCCTTGTACTACAACTAACATTATTGAGAAGAGTATATAAAATTACTTTTTTTCTTCTTCTAGAAAACAAATATGATGAATTAGTTGAAAGAATGGTCGCCATGCGGCAAGGTAAGAACATTACCTATGCTCTCACGGTGGACAAGACATTCTGTTAAAATGTGAGTAATTAAGTCCCGCGTACGTTTAATCATTCCAAGAGTGTCGCTTATGTTAAATTATGAATGATTTCAGCTTTGTAATAAGAATCCGGTAGTATCAGTGAGTTTTCGTTTGAATATTAGTGCCAGGTCCGTGGACTGACTGAGCAGGAAAACAACTAGCATTCAAGCAAACCCCTAATATTTAAACTAAAAGAATTCAAATTCTATGTGTGTGTAGCTCAGTTTACATGACTCCATATATCGGGTTTGCCGCAGGCATAACTTAAATTGATTTGTTGGCTAAAAATGAGTAGTGCCTATCTGTTTAAATGATATGTGAAGATCCAGGCGTCCTTACAATGTAGACCTCTCAAAACGAAAATCACACCCAAACTTCATTAATTCCTGCAATAATAATTTTTAAAATCATAACGATTTTTATCATGTTTTCCACCATATATAAAATACATATATACATACATTATGTGGACGTTGGCTTCTATATACTAGAAATATAAACCATATTTACAATGGTTAGTGACTGTTCAAAGGGCGCTATACCGGCTGAAGACTATAAATATTGAATAAACCGAATTAATCACAAAATGAGACCAAAAGGAATAAAATGAATTTTTAATTACAAAAATATATGAAAAGTTCTAACTAATTAAAATCCTAACCACATACGATTTTAAATTGCCACGATATATTCTACGTACAATTTCCTAGTGTGTGAGAAAGAAAACATAATAATAACAATAATTTAAAAGAAAGATAAGCACAATTCTTTACATAGATACAGCTGTCCAAATTACTTAAGAAAAATATATTACTAATATAGTAACTAGTATCTAGATGTGGAAACAAACATACATTTTGTGCGAAATAATAAATAATAACCATTAAATATATTAATAAAATATGCACATAACTGACGTGAAAATCGGGGTGTTACAAAGTAATATAAAACAAATACAAAAAATTTCAAAATAAAATGTACAGAAAAAATTACACCTCGCCAGCCCGTATCTTTAACCACAAGACCAACCTGACTTAGGTTATTAACACTTATTTTTACTATGGATTTTGCTGCAAGTGCATAAGAAATAATATTGAAGTAACACGGCTAAGAATAATAGGTATATAACATTTATTTCGTTTTAAGAGTTCTGTTGTGAGTTAAGAGATTTGGACGCCTCTTAACAACGGGTTATTAAGAGCCGATTTAAGAGTTCTGTGTCGCTAGGAAACACAAACAAATAATGAATAATACTGTCACGTTTTGTTGAAGTTGTCGTTTTATTATAATAATTCGAGTTGTTTCAAGTGTTTTACGTAATTCAAGGTTGCAATACATTCCTTTTTGCACGTAGCTACACTTTGCATCGCCAATAGTTTATGCGCAAACAGCTATATACGGTTTTACGTTGTTGCGTGTCCACCATTTGCTGAAGCTCGTGGATATGGCTCGGTATATTACAAACATTTCTTAAGGTCTGTTACAAATACGGACCTTGTAGTTTTACAAGAAAAATTTTGTACTGTTACAAGCATTTGTAAAATTACAAAGAATTTCTCAGTAAAAAATCGCAAATTTTTAAAATTAGAGTGTAGGCCATTCACGGTTTTTTCGCACTTATCTGAAGCTCTGCTAAAGTTCTACTTTTGATAATTATTACGTATACTTTCGCGAAATATAAATAAAATGTCTACCATGTGACTTCTACGTTTCTACTGTTAAATGCCTTGTTTGCTGTCTTCAGCTGTCTTTTTTAACTGTTTGTTTGTAAATCGTAGTACGACGAGTTTCATTAAACCATAATTGATGAAGTTAACATGTTTTATTCAGCGTGGTGCAACCAGCAGGCTGCCACAGGTTTATAGAACACAACGAGCCAGATCATATTCTGAAAAACGCTTTGTTAACCTGATATATTCAGAAGACATTCATTAATCACCTGAAACCAGGACTGAATTCAAGTTTTTTTTTTTTTTTTTTTTAATTTATTGCCTAGAATAATCGATGTGCCACTGCCAAAATCACGTTGAATTTTTTTGCTCTGTTAGTAAGAGCAAGATATGATAAAACGGCAAAATTTGGCAGACAACTTTATCCTGTATATTCCTTGAAGCTGTCACCTGAGAGGCAGTATGCGGTAGCTTTAACGGAAGACAGTGAGAACAGTAAATTTCTATGATCGCGAATGCCTTAGCATATGAGTGTTCTCTTTGTTGATTCTGCTTTTACTTGATAGCAATCTTACCAGAAATAACGATTCTAAACGAACTACAGTTATTTGTACTCCAATGTAAACTGGTAACGTAATTTTATAAAATCCGAAATTATTGTTGATAAATGTGAACATTACAATTTCGTAATGCAATTTTAAGCGTACTTTGTGGAAAGGGCGCCTTTGCGAGGTCGTTTTCCTGTCTGTGCATCTGTTGAGTGTCTCGGTGTGAATGTCGCCCTAAAAACTGTTGGACCCGTGCGCCGAAATTTACCAAACCAGGCACACTTTTAATACTTGTTGGAGTACCGGAGTTATATTACTTGTTGGAGTACCGGAGTTATATTATTTGTGCGCATTTAGTAATTGTTTTAAAAATAATGGAAATTTAAATTTTTTGGATATTTTGACCGATGTAACAGGTATTCAACATATTTGAAGTATAAATAGCGAGGCGATAATTCAGAACGTAAGAAATTAATGTTGTGAATCTTTTTTTTTTTTAACAACGCCTACCAACTCCGCATGGATATTTTCCTTGTGAAAATGTAAGACTAAAACTTATGTACCACTTTTTCTATAGTAATTATTAAGGGATCTGCCCCCTCCCCCAACGAATATGAATTGTTTTGAAATTATTTTAGTTAAAAATATCAAAGTATTCGCGATGAAGTAATAAATCGGCGAGTAGAGATTTACGTAACGGAGATATTACACCTTTGAAAACGCGGTTGGTAAAATCATCTCCCTTCATTAAGAAAATGGGGGTTTCCACTCCATTTTTACGTGAAACCTTGTAACAATAAGCTGTAAAATAATTTGTTGCGACAAATTATGAATCAACGCGTCTAAATATACGGAAAAGTGTGTCATTGCAGAACACTCTCATGTGAACAGTTTTAGAGAAATCCATGCGGGAATTTTAAACAGAATAATGCTAGATGTGATTCCGGGTGATTTAAATTAAATCCTGTTCACGATAAAGTGAGCATTTTTTAAAAATCGACCTTAGAAAAACGTCACTGCTCCTACCTGTATATATTTTAACGGGCGCACTGACCCAGTAACGCGCCCAGTGAAGTTGGTAACGATGGATGGGAAGTAGTACCGTATCTTAACGTCGAATAAAAAGTGTTAGGTAACTATTTCTGATAATGTAAATTATTTCTTTCACTTTGTTTTTTTTTTTGTATCTATCGAGGTGTAAAAATGAGCAGATTTGTAAAATATTTACTTTTATAATAATTTCACAGTTTCACTTGATCGACGCATGAATGAAGTCATGAGGCCCATGACAATGTTAATCTTACATAAAGCGGAAGAATACACAACGTGCATACAAGTAGATCTTAAGCAGGACTTTCAAAAGTTCTCATTTTACCGTGGATAGCCTATAAGGAATGATGATGGCACGTACATGAACCGTGCAGCATAAAGGGGCACACTTGTAAATAAGCGGTACTGTGATTGCAAAATCAACACAAGCAGATAATACTGTAGTATGCGAATTTGTTGAAACAATTAAAACTCCTACATTTACAAAAGTGACTGCAGTAATTATACTGTATACAGGAATTGTTCAAATGTCCTACCACCATCTTCAACACAGGCGCTGTATGTTGTTTACAGCTCAGTACTACAAATTTTTATGCACACACAGGGTAGCAACCCCACTTACTTAAGGATAGGGTATGATATTAACAACTGCGTTTTCAGACGTGCTTACATCTCCGCAACACAAATCACTACTCACCGATTTGTTATTCTTCATCGCAAATATATTCAAATATTTTAAACTAGAAGCATTTCAAAACTAGATTTTCGGGGCACATAGCTCCCTTTAATCACTGAAGGGAAAAGTGGTGTAGGCTATTCACGGTAAAGTGAGCAATTTTGAAAGCCCTCTTATTTTAAAAGATAGTTAAAGTATAAGAAATGGCCGGAAGGGAAATTAACTAGGGCCTCAAAAGTGCTCACATTACCGTAAATAGCCTATAGACACATTTTCATCTTATATTTTCGCGAGGAATAACCTGATGGAGATTGTCGGTTTCGTTAAATAACAACCTGTTTATATACTCATTAGTAGCACCAACTGAAAAATTGTTACATTATTGCTACGGAAATTACTCGACCTATTCCTGCTAAATTTGCCATTCAAATAGTGCTATAGTCGGCTACCATTTAACATTCAAATCCTTACGACTTTGGAAGAGTTAACACTTATTTTTCAAATGGTGGCTAAATAAGTAATTTGGGTTAGAATACAATATCTACGGAACCATTTTACCAGATCGAACTAAATTTTAATAGCTGGCTCTACCTACTGCGAGCAATCTATATGTTACTTTCGAGTATCTTTTGTCTGCCATCTAGTCAAATAACGTCACCAATACAATAAAGATTTTTACATCGTGTATCAAGAACTTCCTGACATATTGCCAGCACATTTTCCATACAGGTTGTTCTATGGTAAGCCATATTAACATTATAAGAATATAGTAAGCCAGGCACTTTCTAAGTTGCACATATTAAATATTTTTAGGTAAAACTCCATACGTACAAATCAATTTAAACAATTCCAATCACATTTTTTTTTGCTGGCTACTTATTGCGAGCATTTAGTATGATGTTTTACAGCCACTTCTGACTGTCAATTTTTTAGATATCACCATCCGATTTCATAAAGTTTTCTTGTTTCGCCGAAATCACTCAACTAATAGCTGCCAAATTTAGCACACAATTAGAGCAGTGTTAGGCCATACAAACCTGTATAATTTTTCTTATGTTAGACAGTAATTATCAAAATGGACGTCATTTAAATATTTTACATTATTCTGCCATGCGTATTGGATAGTTAGATGTATTTCAACGAAACTTTTTTATACTGGCAATAACCATGTGAGCATTAAATTAATTTATTCGTACCTCATTGTGCACCATTTTGTTGGCTAGCGCTACTGGGAATGTACATTACTTTATATTATATTTCTCAATGTATTTAATATAACTAATCCAATAAATAATAATACCAGTGTTATTACTACAAAAGTATTATATTTGGAACAATTAAATCTATTTGAAAACAACTAGGAAATCAGGCAGTTCTTTTTGTTTACATTAACGTAACTAATGACATCTTTAGTGTGCTATGTTGAAAGACCGTTACCTTAAATTTGGACTTAAATATTACAACTCGGTGTCTTCTTAAACAATTCCAACGACATTTTTCATGCAAGCTATAAAATTAAAGGTTACATACAATTTTTGTAATGCAGTCTCTTATTTTCAAAGCAGCGGTGTTGTTTTTTAAGTACTCTGTGTTATATCTCTGTATGACTTAAGCTGTTGAAATCAGATTCAGTATGTTAAATTTACTACTAAGCGCACACAATTTACTTGGACAGAATAGTTTGAATCACTCGTGATTATGAGCGGTATTGCTACCAAACCATTATTGTTATAGGCTTACACAAGACATTACGGAACAATTTTTATCAAACATGGTGGAAAATTCCTTCTGTTTAAAGAATTTCTTTATTACCCATATTCCTACTATCTAGAGCTTAGAGTAACTCATAAATATTACTGGGAATGTATGTAAGGAAAATAACTACACTAAATCAGTTATTTTGGTAATTTACTGTTTTTATGTTACCCAATTTATATTCTATTTGTATATTTTTACGTTGTCTGATTTACTATATCATGATATTATTTACTGAAATAGTTGTGGATTGATTAATTGTTTCTGAGAAATACTGTTACTACAAATTTAAGAGCTGTAGCCTGGTTTTGAATTTGGTTTAATGTATGGTCGGTATTCTAACATGTTTGAAGATTTCTCTTAGCTGCCCTGCATCACTTGTGTCTGTGTGAAATAAGCGGTGCGCGAGTTTGCATTTCATTATTATGATTGTTAATTTTTAAATATTGTCAATAGCAATTTATCTTTAAATGTAGGTAATTATATTTAATATCTCTAATTTTCATTACAGGTACGAGCACTCAAGGATGCAGAAATTGTTGAGGATATTTCTGACTGCGTGATGACGACCCGGGCAGAAAGGTGAAAAAGTCATCGCAGAAAGGAGTAACTGGGTGAGTCCTAACCAGTAGTTAAATTCTAAAGTATTTTTCCAATGTGCACACGCGTAAATTGCTTAGAAATAAAGAATCGGTAGTTTATGAAGGTAAAATAAATAAGATAGTGGACATAAGCGTCCCATTCAGTAATATTTTATATGTAATTGTGTTCTTTGCTAAATTGGAGACTTTCAAGTCCGTTTACAGTGAAGCAGTCAGTAAATTTGGAGCACTAAAAATGTCGTGGAGGAATATTTTCGGGTAACACGTATACATATTGCGCTGCAAATCGCCACATATTAACTGAATGGATGTTAAAGCAATTTTGCCTCAAAAAAGGAGTTCGTTACACTTTGATTGTTTGCTTTACAAAAGGACAAGCTTATTGTCCCTTGACGAACCGTAAATGTCTTTCTTGCACGTTAATAATTTACAAAAAAAAAAAAAACTGTTGACTTCTGTGGTTAAGATGTAAATTATCAAAGCAAAATATTAATATTTCTGACCTGTAATTTAAAAACAGACAGCGTTTTTAAACATTTATCTTTTGTAGACAAGCTAACAGTCAAAGACCCAGAAAAATAATATAGATAAATCACGTCATGATTTGCGAAATGCCGGAGGAAGACGCTGTGAAGAAATCATATGCACGCGCCAAACTTTATACCGAACATTTACCGCCGGATTAGACGAATATGAATTTTTGTATGCACGTTCGTAAAGAACGATATCTGGGAATGTATTTTCATAGTGATTATCGAATGAAGAAAAAAGATCTACTGCATGCAGGAATATCCATACTGAAGTACTAGTTGTACGTTAAGGGCGCCGCCTAGCTGGCGCTGAATTACCTTGCAGTGTGTTTGAGATCCCGTTTATTTTTTACGAAACTGCTAAACGTGTCCCCATTATCTTGATGTACGAAAAGGAATCGCACTTCAGATTATGTATAGGCTATTCACGGTAAAATGAGCACTTTCGAAAGCCCTGCTTGAGATCTACGTGAATGCACATAGTGTATTCTTCCGCTTTATCTAAGATAACTTTGCAATGGGCCTCATCACTTTATTGATGCGTTGGTCGATTACAACTGTAAAATTAATAAAAAAGTAAATATTTAACAAATGTGCTCATTTTTACACTAAGATGTATTTAAAAAAAAAAACAGAAAACGAAAGAGATAATTTAAGTTACCAGAAATGGTTACGTAACACTTTTTTATACGACGTTAATATACGGAACTACTTCCTGCCCATCTTTAGTAACTTCACTGGGTGCATGCCACTCAGTGAGCCCGTGAAAACTTGTGCTGGCACGGGTAGTAACTTTTTTCCGACGTTGATTTCAAAAGTGCTCACTTTATTGTGAACAGCCTTTACGCATAATACTCTCGATGCTTAATTCATATACGGAATGCTATTCCCCAGCCCTCCAGCATGGCTAAAAACTTTTTTTTTACACTACTGTATATCATAATATAATGGTCGGAAAAATTCGAAACTATAATAGCGAACTGCGTTGAACTTTGCTTCAGACAGTAAAATTATACGGTCACCGCTTAAAATCACATAGGTACACGCAGCACGACGAGAACACTGCACGCCAGTTCTGAGCCCTGCACGTAGAGGCGATGGAGCTCTAGGTGCGTGTGTCAGTGTCGCCTTTATCGCTCGTTTGCTTCTGAGACTCAATCTCGCAAGAATCTCCAAGTAGACGATGACCTTAAGGCAATTATGTGGCGTAAAGGCTGTTCACGATAAAGTCAGCACTTTTTGAAATCAACCTTAGGAAAAAATTACTGCCTCTGCCTACGTGCATTTTAACAAATCAACCTTAGGAAAAAATCACTGCCTCTGCCTACGTGCATTTTAACAGGTGCACTGAGTAACATTTGCCCAGTAAAGTTGGCAACGAAGGATGGAAAGTAGTTCCAGATCTTAACGTCGAATTAAAAGTGCGGATAACCATTTATGACAACTTAAATTATTTTGTTCACATTCTGTTTTTTTAATGCATCGAAGTGTAAAAATGAGCAGATTTGTAAAACATTCATTTTTCTAATAATTTCACAGTTTCACTTGACCGACGCGTAAATAAAGTGATTAGGCCCATGGCAATGTTAATTTTTCGCGAAGCGAAAGAAGACACGTCGTGTATACAAGTGGATACCAAGCAGGGCTTTCAAAAGTGCTCATTTTATCGTGAACAGCCTATACTAACATACTAATACTAGTGCAAGAGATGATTTAGCAGCAACAAACTGTTGGATTACTTCTGAAAACTGAAACTCTGTAGCACAAACTGTGTCGCATATTTGAAAATGAATGTTTTTTGACTAATTCCTAGAATTTATTTTGAATACGTTTTTTTTATATATGTAATTGAAGCTAGATATAGTAGGAACATTTGAACACTTTTACGCCTAGAGATCTTTCTCGTTGACACTGAGAAGGCCCTGTTTAAATTCTGACATTTATAAGGCCGCATTGGTGCAGCTACATGTGAAATAGTGTTAATTATTTCAGAAGGTAAATTTTTAATAGATCCTAAACAATATTTAAATGCAAAATATTATCTCATTTCGACGTAACACGCTTTGTACTTGGTTATTTTCTGAAAATGAATTTGATTATGTCTGATTTGCTGTTATTTTGTATCTTGCAGTAGTAGTAGTAGTAGTAGTAGTAAATGATGGTACATAAAGTAATTGTATAAGTAGTGACATACACAACTGACGGAGACAATGGGAAAATACCCCTGGAGAAATAAATAAATCTGTAGTGTGTGTTCTGATGGTGTGTGATTAATGTGAGGGTTTTCTGCATATACCACATAGTATAGTCTGAAGTGTACCAAGTGGTAAGTATCACAAGATAATACCTCAATGATATTGTATCCTCTCTCTCCAATCAATCTCCACATACAAAATAACTCACTGGCACTTGTGGAAAACATTAACTGGTTAAATAGGAAATTAAACTTGTCTGAGCAGTACCTAAGGTGTAGTAGGTTAGTAGTCGCTACCATTGCTAGTAAAATACTAAAAATATCTAATTCATTAATTTTAATAAGGGGAAAGTTTATGCAAATTAAACTGTTCATAATTGACACACACGCTTGTGAACATTAAATTGCCTTAATGTGCCAAATACATAGAAAACTCTTGAATTCCCATTTAACGTACAAAAGCACACTTCAATCCACGAGGTAAACATAAATTATTTCCAATATCCCTCGGTTTTGAGCGCCAGTTAGTGAGAATGAGATTACTTTGCATCTCAGGGTAGAAAAGACATCCGTTTACCCGAAGTTAAATTTAAATAAATAATAGTGTCAAGTGACTGTCCAAACAAAATAAAAATCTCACTGTGGTCCGAGATGCTGCATAGTCTTGGAAAATGTTCATGGTAGGGTACTTATACTTTTGCCGGGTATATCTGCCCCACGGCCATTATTAGAAAAAATATGCAGATGAACTAGGCTTATATCTTCTCATATTTCAGTAATTCAATAAATACTGGGTCTCCTCTGCACCTGCCCTCTGCTCTGTTAAACTATAAAACATATTTCACCACAATATTAAATTTTCAGTACACTTTAAATCATAAAAATGAGCAGCATATTTAAGACCAACTGGTCTGGTTGAAGCCTAGTCCGAGAAGAAGGAAACTAAAGGCTGTTCACGATAAAGTGAGCACTTTAGAAATGAACCTTAGAAAAAAGTCGCTGCTCCTACCTGCATACGTTTTCACAGTCGCACTGAGAGACATGCACCCAGTAAAGTATGTATTGATGGATTGGAAATAGTTCCGTATATTAATATCATATAGAAATTATTAGGTAACGATTTCTGATATCTTAGAATTATTTCTTTCACTCCCTGTTTTTTTAAGCTATCGAAGTGTAAAAATGAGCAGATTGGTAGAATTATTATTATTTTTTTTATTTATAATTTCAGAGTTTCATTTGACCGACGCATAGATAAAGTAATGAGGCCCATGGCAATGTTAGTTTTGCATAAGGCGGAGGAATACACGACGTGTATACAAGTAGATACTAAGCAGGGCTTTCAAAAGTGCTTATTTTTACCGTGAACGCCCTATAGGTGGGCTAGCAACACACTTCCCAGATTTTGGTGCAATATTCACGTATCCAATCACAGTCAGCGTCCGCCCTGGAGCTATTTGAGATATGGATAACGCGAATACGACAATGACGTTTACCTGTCAAATCATCTGATAGGGATCTACGTCACCAATGCTTTGTTTACATGGCGCGTGCCTTCGACGCCGGGCATTCATTCATCTCTGGCACTCGTGAGTAGAGGGAGCATGTCACTTTCAGGGCACCTCTAGAATGACATGAGGATGGAGCGGATAATCGATTGTTTCGACATATTGATTAGTAGCTAATTAATTAGCGTAATTAAACAAATTAATTAATGAATTATTGAATTTAAAAATGTTGGATATGACATTTTTTTTATTTTCAGTGTTGTAAAAAGGTTAATTGTAGCAAGGGTCATATTGGCGGAACAGCATCGATGTGTACTCTGTGACTTGTTGGAGTGGACTGAACAGAGGAATGGATTGTGATTGTTTATATAGGAGTTGATATTGGTGTGTGTTATAAGGGTTATTAATTTTTTTATTTGTTGATGGAGCGAGACCATGTGTGTCACTTCTGGGACACTAGACGAGTTTGGTGTGGATGGAGCGAGACAACATGCGTCACTTCTGGGACACTTAGTGAGTGATGAGTCGATAATGGATTGCTCTATTAATCGATTATGAGCGAGGGCATGCATTTCACTTTTGGACCACTACAATTTATGTTCAATAAGCCTACTGAAATAAGTACAAATCATTAAAAAATTACTTTAATCACGGGATTACCAAATGCAACAATACATCGAATTAATATAGACATGAGATATTAAAAATTACTTTAATTGTGCGATTACCAAACATGTCACAAATTCATTAAAACCACTTACCCCGAGTATGTCGCACACACCAGAACGGAACACAAAATTTATATTAATATTGTAACGAGATTCCTTATCATTATTTGGGTTTTCGCAGTAGGCTTTCGCAATAGGAGAGTGTTGTGATGGTCGAATAAGGTAGCGAAAGACGCATTTGTGAAATGATTACACTTACGGGTTTTTACAAAGATGTTTGGGTTATCATTTATGTTTGTGTTTCTTGATGCCTGTTTTGAGAGCCAATGACGGTGAACCTTCGTGTGACTTAGAGCATGTCAGTGTTGGAGGGGATTTTTGCCAGGGGAAATTTTTATAACATTAGGAGATTTTGACTGCATGAATCAGTGTAAGACATCATTAAATTAAGGGGAGATTTTTAGCTTGTCTGAGCTTGTAGTTTTATTTTTTGATTGTAAATTGTGAGTTTTTATTGATTTGTGAATTGTGATGTCCTGGCTTCGTGGGCGATAAGGAGGTGAGTAATTTAGTGTACGGTGGTTATTTCGTTCCTGGGCAGGTGTAAAATATCTTTTTCCTGTATTAATATTTAAATAGTTTGTTGTAGGATTTTGTGTGTTCAATCTAATCGTTAACAACTTTGCGTATTTTGAACATGTGAAATTTGTTTGGTGTAACTTTATTTGGTATCATTTATTCAGGTGTTTGAAATATTCATAAGGTATTTCGTTACAATATTAACATAAATTTTGTGTTCCATTCTGTCGTGTGCGACGTACTCGGGGAAAGTTGTTTTAATGAATTTGTAATGTGTTTGGTAATCGCACGAGTAAAGTAATTTTTAATATCTCGTGTCTGTTAATTCGATTTATTGTTGTGTGTGGTAATCCCATGATTAAAGTAATTTTTTAATGATTTGTACTTATTTAAGTAGGCTAATTGAACGTAAATCGTAGTGGCCCATAAGTGACACATGTGCCCTCGCTCATAATAGTTTAATTGATTAATTGAACTATCCATTATGCGCACTTCACTCGCTAAGTGTCCCAGAAGTGACACAAGTGGTCTTGCTCCACCCACAAATAAAAATATTAAGATGCCCCTCTTACCACTCTTACACAAACGTCAACTCCTATATAAACAATTACAACCCATCCCTCTGTTCAATCCACTCCAGAAAGTCACAGAGGACACATCGATGCTGCTCTGTCAATATGACCCTTATGACAATGAACCCTTTCTACAACAATGAAAATCAAGGAAATTTCATATCCAACAATAAGAAAAATAAATGAAAGGATTATTTAATTAATTACACTAATTAGCTACTGATCGACTAGTCGATTAGCAACTAATCGATATATCGATACAGTGATTATTATATGTATCGATATGTCGAACAGTCGATTATCCACTCTATCCTCATGTCATTCTAGAGGTGTCCCCGAAGTGACACGCTCCCTCTACTCTCGTGACCTTACAAAATACACTTCTAAATAATAAATTAAAATTTACAAGCACTTCTTATATAAAATAAGCAGTTTCTAAATACACTGTGTTCATTTTTCACTTCCGTGTTTGTTCACAAACAATATTTACTTTTACCGCGAAGTCTTTAGGAGCTTAATGTCTACAAAACAAAACTTCGAAAAAGGCGCAAAATATATAAAAATGTAAACAATCAATACTTTCCGCAAGAAGACAAACATATTTACTACATTACGCTTTAAAACATGGGAAAATACTTCAAAATAAGAATAATATAAACAAACATTATAAATCGTTACACTACTCACTGGTGTAAGTAAATATTCAGTTATTTGGCCTCGAACACCTCACACGATGTATAAAATAAAACTGCTTGCCTGTACCGCCTATAAACCCGAAAGTAATAAGTAAGTAATGTAACAACTTCTTTGAAGGAGGATTAATCGAGAAAACAATATCATTAACGCCATCTTTAAAAGAAATTTAAGAAGCACGGGAGAAAAGTCTAAGTAAACTTATTAAACTTGGAGCACTCTATAAAATGGACCTGCTAGAAAACAAATTAAAAATAAAGAGAGAAAACATTACGAAACGAATGCAATTAGAACTACTCGGGAATTTAAATTCTTTTCGAGAAAAAAGCACAATCTTCAGAAACTTAATCTATAGCGAAATAAAATATCTTGGCTCATTAATGACCTAGTGGAAAATGCGGATGAATGGAAAGCACAGTAAATTATTAACTAGCAACATAGTAAGTAACAGTACGGATGGCTGAGTAATGAGTTACGAGAAGGAAACTAAAAGCAAAAGAGAGAGAGTTTTAAAAGAGGAAGTGTGAAGAATCGTAAATATTTAGAAAAGATAGTCGATCTTTTAGAAAAAGCAATAGATCTCAACGTGAAAGAACATCGACACGAACAACACTGATGAATAGAAAATTGAAGAAAAGAGCTTGTATGAAATGAAGAGAAATTGAAATATGTCTGGGATGATTACGTTAATGTGCTGTGTGGTAATGCAAATCATAAGATAACGAAACATTCTTTTGTCGTACATTCCTTCCTTGACGGTAGTAATAACAGCCTACATTTCTTATGTTACGTGGGAAAATTGACACTAAGTTGGTCACTCCAATAGTATTTAGGGTTGCTGATTTTATTTCGTGTTTTCATAATAGTGGGAAGAAAACGTTTTCATATTTAGTAATTAGTGACCTGCAAAATTCGCGTTATTATTTGTCATTGGGCTAAACTTAACAGTACTGTTTATACTGGAGTCAGCGTCGTTTCTCCATTGGCTGCTGCATAGTTGTGAAGTCACTCTCTTTCTGACTACTGCACGAGATTAGGACACACACATGTGAAGTGTTAATTTATTGGCGCAGTGTTACCCAGGGCGTGTTAGGTAAAGTATGATGCAATGACAAACGTATTATAAAGGTAAAAGTGTTTAAAGTTTATCGTGTCCCTAATTAATAATAACGCGAATTTTGCAGGTCTCTATTAATAATAAACAACATTAATATTTGTTTTATGTTTCACCATTATGCAAGGCGACGCAGAGCCATACTGTTACACTGGGATTCTAACCACTTGATACGGAATCGTTGCTAATAAAGTGTTCATTTCGGAAGATTGTTTCGAACCATTACCAGTCGGATTCTATGTCACATTATCTAGCACTGTCGCCTAATACCATTCAGTCAAATAAAATGCCACTCAGACAAATTTATTTGTGAAATATAGTTAGTAATTTTTGAGCCTTCAAACAAATTCATAACGTTGTTTTCCCCATAAAAAAACAATGTAGTGAAAGTAAGGAAGGTTGTCTAAATCACCTACGAGATAAATTGAATGTTGAATTCGGTGCTGTGAATACGAAAATAATTGGTTCCTCTAGTCGAGGCGAATGTGATAAAAAAAAAAAAAAAAGCAGTTGTATTAGAAAAGAAAAAAAGGGCCATGGTTCTTGTTATTTTTCAGTGCGAGGACCGTTGTTTATAGTTTATTAAGTAAAGGCTGTTCGCGATATAGTGAGCACTTCTGAAACGAACCTTAGAAAAAATTCACTACCCCTAGCTGCAATTATTTAAACTGGGTGACCCGAGTGACATTCGCCCAGCAAAGTTGGTAAACGATGGATAGAAAGTAGTTTCATATTTTAAAGATCGAATGAAAAATGTTAGGCGACCATTTGTGACAACTTTTATTATTATTATTATTATTATTATTATTATTATTATTTATCGAAGTGTAACAATTAACAAATTTGTTAAATATTTACTTTCCTAATAATTTCACAGCTGTACTTGTCCGACGTATGAATGAAGTGATGAGGACCAAAGTAATGTTAATTTTAAATAAGACGAAAGAATACACGACGTGCCTATAAGAAGATCTAAAGCAGGGCTTTCAAAAGTGCTCATTTTACCATGAACATTCTTTATACATTTTTTCTTTAGTAAAACAATCAATCTATCGCCCTGTTGGTATCATTTTCCTAGTAAGGCGTGGCCGACACGTAAATCCATTCCGGTTAGTACATGCTAGCCATAACATAAACATGCTGAAACCCCATTAATTGTCTCGCTATTTTAGGGGAAAATTCTCGAGTGACTCGGCCATAGTATTTACTTGAAAAAAAAAAAGCTAGTGAACGATCCACGCACAAGCATTGGCCATAAAACAAGTACAGCTTTCCATTCTTCTTCTGTCCTGTCAAACGTGAGCTATGCGTTCATGCACGTACAGGCGAAATGTGCTTATCAGTGTCATCATTCTCTACACCTCTTAAGTCTGGCACTGATATTCTCAATCATCCTGTATATGGATGTAATTCCAGTCACACGCGTGTACGGACGGTGAATAACACTGAACTGTTTATACATGGATATGCGGGTTCAAAGAAGACCACTTGCGAAAGCTTTGCTACGTTTTTTTACTTTCAAACGACTCCACCACATGCCTTTACCGTAAACAGTTACTGGTTTCCATGCGTCACCAAGCCTGTTTAAGTTTTCATTTAAATCATGCCCGTATCAATGCCTACCGAATTTAAAAATTGATGTTTACAAAGACGTCACTACCTATAACTAGGAATAGGAAAATTTCGCCCTTTTATTTCGGGTCAAGATAGATGTCGAACACACACACAGTGAAGTCACCTCGGCAATTGGTTTACAGTTTACTATACACGCCCTGTACGCCTCGCAGCCAATAGCAGACTTGCAGGTAAACAAGTAGCGAATCCCGTACTGCCAGGTGCGAGGTTACACCGGGGCAGCAGCCAATGAACAAACACTCGAGGCTCTAGTATACACAGGACTGTAAAGTCTAGCCTACAGGTCGTTGAACTAGCGAAATGCTCCTATCCCTACTTATAACTCAGTCAATTAATTAGTTTATAACATGTATGTGGTACTGGATCCAGTGTTTACACAAAGACGCTGATACGTAGGTAGGGATGTTTGAAAACCTATCCTCATCCACCCAGTATATCATCCATTCACGGTTACTTCACACTTTACTGAAGCCCTGCTAAAGTTGTAATTCCAGAATATTCCTCCACCTAGTGCAAACTAAGCTAGAAAATCACACCAAAGGACAACGCACCAAATTTGTGCGCACGCCGTTGCAATGATATTTTGCATGAGAACTATTTCTTAATAGGAACTACCAACACGCATGTTTTCTCGCTGATTTTATTCATATTAGATTTTAATGTATTATTATAATTTATAGATAAAATAACAGTAAATTTCAATGTAACAAAAAATAAGACACTTTCATGATAACGGAGGTACGAAACGCTTGTGATACAGGGCGTATTTTGAAAATAACTAAACACATCATACATGGGCTGATTTTTCAAATGTTTGACTCAAAAAATGAGAAGAAACTGTGAATAGACTACATGCAGTTGGACAATTGTGAACATAACGAGCAGTAAGGATTTTCTTGACGATTGCTGTACACCACCAGGCTCTGTGCCCAATGAGTAACCGACTAGATGACCTTGCTACTGTACTAGGTCACGAATATTTCGTATTGCTATAGGCTGTCCACGGTAAAATGAGCACTTCTGGAAGCGCTGCTTAAGATATACTTGTGTGCACGTTGTGTATTGTTCCGCCTTACGTAAGATTAACATTGTTATGAGCCTCATCACTTTATTCATGCGTCGGTCAAGTGAAACTGTGAAATTATTAGCAAAGTAAATATTTTACAAATATGCTCATTTTTACACTTCGGTGCATTAAAAAACCCGAAATTGAAAGCAATAATTTAAATTCTCAGATGTGGTTAACTAACACTTTTTATTCGGTTTTAAGTTACGGAACTACTTTCCATCCATCGTTACCAACTTTACTGGGCGCGTGTCACTTCGGGCGCCCGTTAAAATATATGCAGGTAGGCGCAGTGACTTTTTCCTAAGGTTGATTTCAAAAGTGCTCACTTTATTATGAACAGCCTTTATCGCAGTGTGAACATGATATAGAGCGATCTCGCTGGCTGCGCAGAACCTGTCTCCGTTGCTAACATTTAGCTCCTTTTCTGCCAACACGACTGAAAAAAATGGCGGTTTGATATTAGAACACTGTTTAGTAGACAAGTACCTTGAGATGTTTGTATGCTTCCTCTAACAAATTTGGGGCGGTTCGATTACATTCAAATTCGTAAAAGTATTTCATCTATATAGAAGTACTTGCATAAAAAAAAAAAAGTTTTAAGCGAACACGTTCATCACTGTTGACTATGTGACTTTTGACAGTTGTGTTGGTTTGAGGTAGGTCAATGTTGGGGTACATGCGCAGAATACAAATAATTGGTCGACCTTATCTTTCGTCTAATATTACTATAGACTGTCCACGGTTAAGTGAGAGCTTTTAAAACAAACATATAAAAAATCACTGCTCGTCTACACATTTACGATACTACACACTCGCATGCCGGCTCCAAGTAATGTTGCCAGCGAATTAATAAAAAAATAGATCTTATACACTTGTTGCATCGTGAGTACAATGTTTAAATCTATGATCGCTGAAGTTAGTATCTCTCATTTTATACAAATTACAGCACGAATTTGTATATTTATTAAGAAATTTACATTCATAGCATTTCCACGGTTTTTACTTAGATGACGCATTAATTAAGTGATGAGACCTTTGGCAGTGTCAATTTTGCATTAGGCGGATGGATACAAAATTGTAAGTAAAAGTGGATCCTATTTAGGGCTTTCAAAAGTGCTCGTGTAACCGTGAACAACCTGTAAAAATAATACTTGTAATAACATAGCTCTGTGTACAGTACAAACAAATAATTTATTGTTTACCTGCGACACCTGGAACCATAAATTAATACACGTTTACAAAGGAGAAAGTCTAATGTTGTTGCAAATAAAAAAAATTTCTAATGACCCGTTTCTTTGAACGTTGATGTAGTGAAATTAATAATGTGATAAAATTTATGTTGACCATTTACAACTCTTATATTACTATAGTACAAATATATACTGTTAAAATGTTAATGTTAACAAAGTCTCTAAGTAACGTGGTCGTTACCAAATGTTGAATTACGCTTAAAATAAGAAGCAGAAGAAGATTTGTGTTACTACGGTAATAAAGTTATGTCCAGAGAACACCAGTTTACACCAACCTGACAGTGATAACCTTGTAAAATGAAACCACTAGGTTTAGATTTTAAAGCATAGAATAATTACTGAAAGTAACTTAGATCAGCTTTCAAACCTCGCAAAGCAGTTTATGTGTGACAAATATTCATACATTTCCAGAGCATAATGTATTTCCAAATAACTAAAGAATTCTGAATTATGTCTCTACATGTCGTAAAATACCCACAATACGTAATGAAGTCAGCCAATATGTCAATGTAGAGAAGTTGTTAGAACTATATGTTTTGTGAAGTAGAGGTCGTCATGCACACAAAGTGCGTTTTCGAATATGTCTCCCCTTCTTCCCACATTAACTTTTTTCTTCGTAGGTAATATTTTTTGAGACAAAATAAAAATGTACTTTTAATTTACTTTACATCGAATTGTTGTTCTAAAGCAAAGAAAATACATTAAAATTTTTGACACACGTGTTAATTTCAGTTTAACACAGCGTTTGTTTTGCAGCAACATAAACACCACCTTTATGTCGAAAATACAGTAAGGAGCTAACGTTGTTGCAAAAGTACTTAATATTGCATTCACATTAATAAGTGTATTATATTAACGACAACATTAGTATAGTCTGTTCACGATAAACTGAGCACTTTTGAAAGCCCTGCTTGAGATCTAATGTTATGTACGTTGTGTAGTCTTCCACCATATTTAAAACTGGCACTGTCTTTATTCATGCGTTGGTCGAATAAAACATCGGAATATTCAGAAAAGCAAATATTTTACTAAACCGTTAATTCTTACACTCAAATGCGTATAAAACAGAAAGCAAAAGAAATAATTTCAGTATCCTGGAATGTGTGCTTAACGCTTTTAATTAAGCTTTAATACACAGAACTATTTTCCCCTCCGTCATTACCAACCGTACTGGGGGCATATCAGTCAGTGTGCCCATCAAAATATATGCGTGTAGGGGCAGTTATATTTTTCAGAGGTTGATTTCAGACGTGCTTAATTAAACGTGAACAGCTCATAACTGATGGCTCACAGATAAAAAAAAATTGCTCTTATTGTAACATTACTGTTGGCACCACGCAAGATTTTCATCTGCGTGAGCGAGTTAAGTTTATTTTATTTACCTCGAACTCTCCAGGCAAACCAATGGCCTAACTGTGGTGTTTGGTGAAATTTTTTTTATATCTCGCCCTCTTGCTGTCGGACATGTTGCCTGGAGGAAGTCCCAGCGACGGCCCAAAGGAAGGAAATTGCGGGGTGGAGGGAGGGGGGAGAGAGAGAACCAAAACAAATCAGATTGCTGTGGCGGCGGTAATCCTCGGCGGCTATAAATCTCGAGCAGGCGAACTCGAACCAGAAGGGATTGTAGCGCGACTAGGTGGGGGGGGGGGGGGTATAGAGTGAAATGGTGAAGATGCCCGGGTGTGTTGAGAGCCCCAGTTCTGCCGCCTATCGCGAGAGGGGAAAAAACTATTCCACCACGAACGCGCAGAAATTTAATGCGTCCTCGAACATCCGTCACTTGTTAAAATTTAAATAAAAAAAAAATAATGGTCTGCATTGTACTGGTAAAGGCTGTTCATGGCAAAGCGAACACCTTTTAAATCAACGCCATAAAGAAAATTACTGCCCTTGAAGCATTTATATTTGATTCAATGTGTAAGGATGGTCCACATGTCTTGTCACCCCCCTGAAAATTTGCCTGATTATTGAAATACCTTATGATGTATTGGATTATATTGCGTTATTACTGGTTACGTATGTATGTAATGGGTGACAAGATATTTTCAAGGGGTGAAAAGACATGAAGACCACCCTGTACGTAATGCTACCGCAGACATTGACTTACATGATTGTTGGCAGCGAATGAAGAAAAGATACTTCCAAAAGTTGACGTAGCGTTGCTAGTGTAATGTTTAAATTTATGGCAAATTACGTTTTTATTTTTCTGCTTTATACACCTTAGATCACGAAACTGCAGATTGGTAGTACATCTAAGCCCAGGTTTGAAACACTTTCACGTTTACACTTGACTGACGCGTGGGTAAAATTATTAGGCCTACGAGAATGTAAATTTGACATGTGGCGGAAAGATATGAAACGAGAAAAGTAGATCTTAAGCCGGGCTTTCAAAATTGATCAATTAACAGTGTGGACACCCTACAAAAATATAAAGCTTCCTTCGTCCGTCTCTTGCAATCAAGGGGCGTGGTGCATAGTTGGACGATAAATACGTCAAATGAAGATTTCTGTATTGGCTTCGATAATCACGCAAATTCAAGAATGGGCAGTCGTAACAGGCACTGCCCAAACTGTGAGCACATATTTTGACGGGATGGTACTTCACTGCAGCGCGATATCTTACGCCGCACAGTGGGCTGGATTCTCTAATCATGGTGCAAAAACTGCTCAGACACGCGTAATATTAGGCTGATATTTGGGACAGTGTTCGTTCTGGAGGGTAGGTATGTCGAAACGAGTCAACGCATGATTTTGGTTACGTATATGGTTCTTGATTTGGGGGGGGGGGGGGAGCAACAACATAAAAAAAATTATATAGGCCCGCTCGTCTCTCTTCAGAAACAGTACATTTATGGGTTTGGTTACGTGTATTGTTTTTGATGGGTGGGGGGGGGGTGCAAAATCATATATATATATATATACACATACACATATATACACGATCGTCTCTTCAGAAACAGTACATTTCAAGGACAGAGCTTTATAAACGGAAAACTATTTTCATAAGGGCTGCAGCCATTCTTTCTTCGTTAGTTGTACAAACACATTGAACATATGTGGTAGTCACTGTGTTCATTTGTAGTAGGCAAAGTCTCTTAACAACTTAGAGGGTATGTTTGCCTTAAATGTTGGAACACTTGCAAATTAAATTAAGTGTATTTAATACAAAATGCATCTTAGAACTAAGTAATATGTTATATCAGAAATATCCATTTTGTACGTAATCATACATAACACAAATAGCATCCGGAATTATGTTTCAGTAAACATGTCAGTTGCAATATAGACATTGTCAGCTGAGCACCTATAGAAACTCATATCTTAAACATCCGATTCATCAGCTGAGAAACTATAGAAAGACGTATCTTAAACATCCGATTCATCAGATGTGTCACGACAGAGTTCAGCAACATTATCGCTTTCACACTGCTCAGAGTAAATTATTAAATGCAAGTCATTTTGTATTTCTGCTGGAAGACTGTGTACACATTTTCTTGGTAGCTTCCGAGCGGAAGATATAACCGTATCTGGTGAAAGTAGCAGCCTACAAAATAAATCACGGATATGCAGTCGTCTGCTGCATTTTCGAGTAAAAAATTGCCGGTAATGTCTGACATCTTTAGTTCGCGATTCCTGTGCCTCCTCCGATAACTGCCCAATTGATGTGACAGAACATGATTCATGTAAAGTTCCTTATACTGTAGGGTTACATTAGCCCTGTACGACTCAAATTGGCCAATATTATTGTTATGTCCACTAGAAAAAGCAGACAATATAACCTTATCATTTCTTTGTAGATACGTGTAGCTCTTGACACTGTGGTTGGGACGGTGAAAAATCTCCTGGCTGCGTTTCCATCTGTTGTGGACCCAAAACCTTGCTTTGGGCAATCTGGTTGAATAGACACGAGTCTCTTTAAGTTGTGAAGTACTTTCTCTTTTTGATGCCGAACATCAGGATCTTTTCCATCTCCACGTGTTTTTGTTGCCTTGCCTGTAAAAGTAAGAAACGTAATATATTACACTTACTAATATTACAGAGATACGTATTATAATAAACAAGCATTGTACATACCAAGACGATAAGAAATAGCCAGGACAAATTCCAAGAATCGAATTTAGTTATGGAGCGGCGAAATGCCAAACCGTAAAGCAGCTTCGTCTGCAGGCTGCGACTCTGTCCATGAGGAGGAACCTCTTGCTGCCTGCTTTGCATATGGATCACTGCTGGGTACTTGTTTTTGTCAGGGCACACAGAACTTTGCCATCGAACGTTGTAAGCTGCAATAAAATAATGTATTTCCGCAGCCTCTGTTTTGAATGTTTGCAATTTATCTATCTGGCTTTGAATGTAAAGCTCCTCCCATTTAATAGCGTCTTTAGTTTCCTTGATGAATTGAAATCGTATGGGTCGACAGAAATGGGTAGAGCTTGGACGAGCGTTTTCCCAGGCCTCGCTGTTTTTACCAATTAGTTTTAAAGGAACAAGAGATGTAACAAAAACACTTACGTCACTACACGACTCGTATCCCCAAACCTGCTCATACTCGCAGACCGAATGAAACTCACCTTCAATATGTTCTTTAACAGTATCTAATGTTCTTCTGGCTGTGTGGTCCAACAAATCTTATAACGGAACTTCGCAATGAGCTTCAGAGCACTGCATGTTCATGGGATATGTCAGTTTTCTTGCCTCCACTAACTTCCCATAACTAAGATATATGTCGGCTTGTTTTTCTTTCGTCGATAATCGTATTAAATTATTGGATTGTTTGGATAATTTGGCTTCTGTTAGAAGTGATAGAGCTTCGTCTGGAGTGAATGGAATGATGCATGTGCTTGAGGTCAGAGAGTGGTACATGTTTTTTTTTTTTTAAGTCTCTGGGCTACTGCTACTAATAATCTTCACACACGCTAATAATGCTCGGTTCCCCTTCCTTCTCAAACTTGTAGACTAAACACAGACAGCTTTAGGATTGGTAAGCTTGTCCGCTGCACTCTTTTCACGTCTTTTATTTTTTTTTAGTGCGTTCGCATGTTTCGCTAAACATTTGCTTGGGGCGGCCACATCATGTTAAGCGGGTTGGAGTTTCATTCCCTCTACTAACCTGTGGACTGGCAACTTTACAAATGAGAGATATTACTTCAGCGTCGAGCCATGGCGAGTAAGCCCGCTGAAACCTCTTTCGATCACGATTGCAGGTTTTCCACCTCTTAACTTACTTTTTGAAAAAGTCGTATAGAACGCTCTTCAACTTGTCTCGTTCCCACAAGCTGTACTCATTTACAACTCTGGGATAAAAGTTTGCAAATGATTGTGAGCTAAGCATCAGCATTTCCGGTCGTCTTCGTGTCGACATGTTCTTTAACAATCTGCAAAAATTATCAGTATCTATGTATTTCGATATGTCGGGCGTGTAACGATTCTTCAGAGCTATTCGTGAACAGACACCATGTAAGCACTTGGAGTGGTTTTTGGATTAACCTGTGTTAACTAAAGCTCTGCTAAGCGCACGTCGGCCTAGCCAAGCGGCGCGCGCACCCTTGTAAGTGCGATGTAACACACGAAACAGTTTGACACTTTTCACTTACAAGTACAATATTGTCCTCGACTAGCTTTGTCCATTCGACCAATAACACTGCAATATGATTGTTACACTGGTGACACTAGAAACTTTTTGCGTGGCAGGTTTACGAGGACGGGCGCAATGGCCGCCCACTATTGCTGCCGGTGACACACTGATTTTGATACACTTCGTGCTCTGTACCCTCGCTGGGCAGACGAGGGCAGATAAAGGCAGTGACTCATGTTACAGCAACGTGGGGACAACAGTATGGCACAGGAACACTCACAACTGTCATATTCGGCTGGTCACCCTGGCAACACCAGACATTCAAATTTTTATTTATGTTGCACACATGTACATCACTTCGTGTAGAATAACACAGGATACATTTTAAGACTGAGAAAAATTCTTCATTTCTTTTACTTTTTGCACCATGATTAAGAGAATCCAGTCCACTGTGCGCCGCATTAAAATGGGAACATCTACGTCATCAGAAATAGCTCGACTGTAATGGATTAGGCTCGAAAATATTTCCTGAGTTAGAAAAAAATACTATCCAAAATTGCCGTTTTTTTTTTGTTCTTCTTCACCCGCTTCCAGAACTTCTCAATTTTGTATCAATATGTTAAGAGTTAATTTATGTATCACGCCAACCAAATTATATATATATATATATATGTTACACTGACTTCCAAGGAAAGAGCATGTGTGATACAAAATGACATCTGCCCCACTCAAAGGTAAAGACGCTCTTAGGTATAATGTAAGGAAAGTAACATTCGGAGCTACATTTTTTTTTAAAGAACTGCTCTTGGCATCAGCTACGTGTGGTGAACTGTTGCAAGAGAAGCTGTGTTTTGCTCTTGCAACTTAAAACAGGCCACTTAAAACGTAGTAATGCATACGACGTCACAGCACGCGTGTAGTGGGTGCCTCGCCGCTCTCTCGTGAGTGGCCGCAATACATTCAGATTCTCTCGGCTCCACACTGGTTACTGGTTCCTGGTGCGTGCGCCGAGTGTGTACAGCACTGAGCAAGCACCAGCTTACCTTGCAACACTTTACCACATGCCACTGGTTGGCATAACTCATTATAATTGGTAACTGAGGTGGTCTCCTTTGTGATACATCTCTAGTAAGCTTTGTACTTCAGTTCAGTCTGTTGCTTCCATTGTAATTCTAGATATTTGAAAATGTAATTTGGTTTTTAAATTACATCACGTGTAGTGTAAACAAATTTGCCTCAGCAGAGACAGTATACTGGAGATTATATCGCATGTAAAAAAATTACCCATGAGCGTAGCTAGAATTTCAACGAGACAGGGGTAAAAATTAATATTGAAGGAAGATTTATAATATGTACTTACTTATTACTTACTTACCTGTGTTCCTTTTCCCACAGTAAACAATGAGCTTTGTGTAATTTAGAGCATAGCATATACCTGGTAAACATTTTTTGTTTATAATTCCTGCAGTATCACTATATATTCTGTGTTGCAGAGAGACAAATGGCAAGTGTCCCCCCTCCCTCACCATAGGGTTCCACCAAAGTTTATGCTCATGCTGACTCTTCATAAACAAAATATTAATAACGAAATTAAATGCCTGTTCCATGGTAGAACTTCAATAATATTTCCAGAAAGCTGTAGAGCGATATAATATACTTCTTTCACCAGGATTGCCGTATACTGAAGCGAAGTACTTTTTGAAATTATAAGGAATGATTTTTATTTTGCATTTGGAAATTCGTCTTAGTTTATCAACATCCTATTTTTTTTTTTTAGAATAATAGGTTGTGTCTCGCTGCAGTTTTTCATGTTCAGAAAAGTATTACGCTCGCCTTTTTAGCACTTCATTTTTAATTAGTTTTTGTCTCTCTCTCTCCCAACTCTCTCCTTGGTAATATTTTGGTAATTTTACAACTAATTTTATCTTTTTCCAATAAGTGTCGTCCTTTAGAAGGGTAAGTTGGAAACTTTCAAAAAGTATCCGAACGAAAGGCAACCATTTATCTTGCAAAGTTGCCAAACTAGAATGTGCTAGAACATGTTTTCTCTGCTTTCCAGTTTTTTGTACTAACCTTCATGGCTGATCTACATGTATTACTTTGTAAAATTCCCTACGAAATTTCCATACATTATGATCAGACATTTAGTAAAATACTGCATCTCTAGTATGAATCCACGTGGGGACCGATGATAAACGTTTCAGAGAACGGCGAAATAAAAGAAATGGAGATGATTTGTAAGACTTTAGGTTTTTAACGTAAATTAAGACCACCTAATTTTCCTGGCTGAAGTGTTTTATGTATTACAATTATTTACGCAGAGAAAGTAATTTTAAAGCGTAATAAAACTGGCTATTTCTCATCATAACTGGGGCCACGGTGGCTGAGCGGTTAGCCTGCTCGCCTCCTACTAATGTGAAATGGGTTCAATCCCCGGCTGGGTCACCGGATTTTCGCATGTGGGAATCGTGCTAGCCGATGCTGCTGGTCAGCGGGTTTTCTCGGGGATCTTCCGTTTCCCCCGCCCTTTAATTCCGGCGCCGTTCCATGCCTCAACCACCCCCATTGGCTCTCAAAACCTCGCTGTAAAGAGCTGCCCAAATTTTTTCCCTAGCTCACTCTCTCATCGTAGCTCTCTAAATATTAACAATCGTAACCAAATTTCAAAGAACTGAACGTCTGTTCGTTACCAGAAATTCGTGCTCTTGGTAGTTAGCCAATATTCGTTTTGAAAAATCGAACGTTATTAACAGAACGTTTTACACAAGAAATAATATCAATAACGCAAAAAAAAAAAAAAAAAAAAAAAAAAAAAAAAAAAAAAAAAAAAAAAAAAATCTGCTGTGCATGTGATTTAGATGCGGTTTCGTATCGGTTAGACAGAAAATGCGACTTATATAGTCATTTAGGTCGTGATCCCCAGATTTGGAACAAAATCAAAATTTTGCAATGCATTTTAAAATAAGAGAATTTTTATCTGGTTAGTAAAACTGAATATTCTGCATAGTTCGTGCTTGAGAATCCTGGCGACAAGCAAGGTCACGATGACTGAAACAATGACGTTCTCAAGACGTAGAAGGAATAGGGCGTCGAGTGTGCGTGCAAGCTACGCAGTCACTCACCTCTATCAAATATCCAATACGTCTGTCGAAACAAATGTGGATAAAATTTGAGGTTTGCAAAACAATTTATGTAATCATGTTCATTGAAAATTTGATACACTTCGTTTGATATAGTTTTCATACAACAAAAAATATTCTCAAGATATTCAAAATATTTTATTCATATAAAGTGAACACTTTTGAAACCAACCTTTTGAAAAACTCCACTGTCCCCACCTGCGTATGTTTTAAGGGAAAAATTACTTACATGCGTCCAGTTAAGATGGTAATGACGGAGCGAAAGTAGTTCAGTTTATTAACGTTGATTTAAAACTGTTACGTAAATATTTATAAATAATTTAAAAAAAAAATTCTGTTTTTCAGTACACATAAGTGTAAGAATGAGCAAATTTGTAAACTATTTACTTTGCTAATAACTTCACAGTTTCATAATCGATGCATAAATGAAGTGATTAGGCTCATGATAATGTAAATTGAATCTACATATGGTGGAAGAGTAGATATGTGCAAACAAGTATATCTTAAGCATGGCTTTCAAAAGTGCTCACTTGACACCTTTAAGAGGGTGGGTCTGTTTGAAAGCGAAAGGTAGAAATTCATGTTCGTCACTGTTGCCGGCGTGACTTTGACAGTTGCATTGGTTACGGGCGAGTATGTTAGGCACGTGTACAGAAGACGAAAATTGATGTACCTCATCTTTAGTCTATAGTACTGTTGCCCTGTGGAACGGAAGAGACTGGAATGGTTTGCCGCTACCTTTCGCAAAACGAGATGAACCAGATCCCCAAAAAATAGCTGTAGGAACCATCTAGACTGTTAAAATAGGTAAAGCTATCTGATGGATTGTATATACCACCGGAATATTAACACATGTAGATAATAATACCCTTCTTTGTTGTAGTCTTGTCTGTGATTGCATTTACTACTGTACATATGGTTACTAAACCAGAACACTGTGTTCTTACTATTATAGTTTATTCCATAGACGTAAGGTAGGCAATGCTTACCCTATACATATTGGAGATGTTTGACCCTTTATGGATTTCGCCTTAACTTTAAATTTAAACACATTTAAATCTGAGTTTCCCGTTTTCGATTCGAGAAACAGAGTTTTCGTAAATCCCATACTATACACGCACAGTGCTGCTATCTGTTATTCATTTCCACGAACGGGAGCGACTAGCGATGAATCGAACTCGCAAGCGAGTTACCCTGCTGCGTTCCTTCGGCAGGGTGAGCAGTCGTTCTGTTTGTGTCCTCCAGTCCTACATTTTCCCTTGGAAAGTGGATGGAAGTGTTGGGGAAAAACGGGAGTTTCCTTATAATTTGTAATATGCTCTCTAAATTATATTCAGTTAAATTATTATTACATTCATTTCGTTTCCGTTTTTATAACTAATGTTAGGTATTATAAAACGGTAAATACACGTGGAGGGTAAGAAAAGTTGGAAGTTGCGTTTGTTAGTAGAAATTGAAAATGGAACCACAGCCCGGCACTAGCAAATGTTATCTAAAACACTCAAATGTGTGGGACTATCATATTACGTACCTTGTAAAAAAAAAACTCAACGCCACGTCCTCAAATACAATTTCAACAATAATTGGATTGTTCCCACAACAATCACAGTTTTAATAACCCAACATGATGTTCTGTTGCTAATGCTGAACAGTTCTATAATAGGCTTTGAGGGTGGCAGCAACATCATATTCGATGCGAAACGTTTGCGTCGAATACTTGGAAGCGAAACTTTTACACCTACGTATTCTTCGCCGAACGTTTGGCCGACTGATGAAAACTAGATCATTTATGTTTAGTTCCCCTCAGCTCGAAAAATGAGCAAATGTTTCGTAATTGGTGTCTTTTGGACGTTACGTACCTGAATCGCGTGGGAATCGCGTATGTGAACCACACCGACGTGTGATGAGTACGGCTGAATTGTGTGAAATACCGAATAAAATGCTTCTCAGTTATGTCTAATAATACTCGGAAGGCATATCAATATCAATCAATAATTCTACCAAATTCATATTCACAACACATTCAACTTCTGTGGTGTACGGTGAGTTCGCAGTTTGTCTATATACTCTTTTCTGCTCGTCTGCGAATGAATTTTGGTATAAATAGAACTCTTTAAAGCGCAGCTTTGTGCGTTTAGGGGTGGCTGTTGGATCTGATAACTTACGCGCTCACGTTATGTTGGTGGAACGTGATTGAGACCAATCCCCCTCATGACAGGGTTTATGAACATTGTGTAGGTAATGAAGGGTTTCGGAGCTGGGCGTAAAGAGCAGTCCCTTTCGTCGTCAGCTTTCATGCGCGTAACCGGCCGACGTAAAACTTAAGCCTTCACTTACCATAATTGTATGCATTTCAAAGACCAACATTTCTTACTTTACAGATTATAGTTTATTAGAGACCGCCACTTTTTGACGGCAGGCTATGGTCAGGGTGGCAATGTGCGTAATGAACTTGCTTTAACTTGTATCTTAAAATCACAAATATATCCGTGGCTTACGTGGGTTTGTAGATCGCCAATTAGCAAATAATTCCCTTTACATATTTTTTCGTTCAGAATAACTTTAACCTTCTCAGGTGTTGCATTTTTGGGGATATATTTGTTACTAGAAAATTGGTCATTTATAAACTGCCCCCGGTGAAAACTGAATCCATACCATACCAAATAACTATAAAAGATTACTTGGATAACATTATTTCTCTGACAATATTGGCTATCACGTAAAACTTATGAATCGTACTTTACAAATCTGAAGCTTTCCATAGGTTATTATTAACATTAAGAAGCATTATTAACAATAATAATAATGCTTCTTTATTTTTTGTGGCGAAGTTAAGGTATTATCACCTTCTCTTACACTTAACCACTTTCCATGATAAAACATTACACTTATTCTTTTAAAAGATAAATAAATAAAACAATGACACAAAACTTAATGTCTACTATAAACTTAGAAAGAGACTTACATGAAATATATAAAAGCAACTTACATAAAATAAAATAAACCTTAATTGTGAACTTGCACGATTAACACATACATGCATACATCAGACCATATACAGATCTGACATATATCCATATACATATAATTGTACTATTTATAAAATTAAACTTCAAGATAACATTGGCTAGCTAAAGTTCTAAAACTGAAATTTATTTTAATGATTACTGAAGGACAGAAAATCACTGCATATAACTAATTAAACACGGGAAAAAGACAAGAAAAATTAATGTGAGACATTAAAAATTATAATATAAAGCGTCTAAAGTTATGAGCTACCTACAAATATACATAAAATAAGACATTAATACGTCTACTCGCACACGCTCATTCACACATCTACATACATTAACTATACATTTAATTTATTAAACAGCAACGTAAGCATCAGAAACATCACTACGGTCGCAGGATGCAGAAATAAAATAACTTACAGGTATTATAAAAGAGGAACCTCCACAATAAATATTTTGTTTGCCTATATCAAACTCACATTTCAAGTTCATTTAAATATTTATAGCGTGAGCAAGCTGTTATCACATAATTTTTTTAATTTAGTGATTGAAATTGTATCTCTGGCTTCCTGAGGTAAGCAATTCCAAAGTTTGGTTGCGGTGACACTTTACTTGACTTGGCCAGTGGGAAATAATATTACTACGACATTGGACGTCTATCGTGGACAAACACTCAAGATACGGAACAAAAAATAATTTCATACACGAAAATGTATCTAGCTACAGTGTATTGAATTACAACTAGTCATGATACGTTTTCGTGTATAGTAAGTCAGTCGTGCTGAGTTATCGCTACGCTGTAAAATGCAGTTTTTCTTTATATGCCCCCTCCCCCCCCCACCACCACACACACACGCGCGCGCGGTTATTCAGCCTAAAGGCTGTTCACGATACAGTGAGCACTTTTGAAACCAGTTTTAGAAAAAAATCACTGCCCCTACATGCATATATTCTAACGAGCGCACTGAGTGACATGCGCCAAGTAAAGTTGGTAACGTTGGACTGTAAGTATTTCCGTATCCTAACGTTGAATAACAAGGGTTAGGTAACCATTTCTGATCATTTAAATTACTTCTTTCGCCTACTGTTTTTTAAATACATCGAAGTGTAAAAATGAGCAGATCTGTAACATATTTATTTTTCCAATAATTTAGCCGTTTCACTTGACCGGCGCATGAATAAAGTGATGAGGCCCATGACAATGTTAATATTACATAAGGCGGAAAAATGCACAACGTACTTACAAGTAGATCATAAGCAGGGCTTTCAAAAGTGCTCATTTTACCGCGAATAGCCTTTAGATGTTTATCCCAAATATCTTCGATATCGCCGAAAGTATCGAATTTTTCATTTAGAATTAGTCACTGGGGTAACGCGGTAGCTGAGGTCTCAGTTAGATCCACACGTTATTGATTGGCGGCATGCCAGGGGAGCGGGCAGGCCATGGCAGAGTTTCGACACGACGAAGGTAGTCCTGGGCGACCGGTGCTGTTGTCCTGCTGGAATATCACACCTGGAAGCTCGGCTCTAAATGGCAGCAGATGAGGGGGCGTAGGATATCATCCACGTATTACTGGGCCGTCAATGTCTCGCGTATATGCTAACAGAGCGGATCGGCTATCGTAGGCCATGATTCCCTCAGAGCATAATACCTGCTCTGGGGGAAGTGTGCCCCTCGACAGCTGTATAGGGGTTGTGGAATTCACCAGGGACCCTCCACAAATACCACACATCGCCAGTACGTGACGTTCCTCATTGCTCTGGCCTGGCGCCACTGCAAACGGAGCCACGACTTATGCAAATTTAATGGTAAAGGCTATTCACAATAAAGTGAGAACCTTTGAAATCAACCTTAGAAAAAAATCACTGCTCCTACCTGCAGGTATTTTAACGGCCACCCTGAGTGACATGCGTCCAGTAAAGTTGGCAATGATGGATGGGAAGTAGTTCTGTATCTTAACGTCGAATAAAAAATGTCGGATAAACATTTCTGATAATGTAATTATATCTTTCGCTTTCTGTTTAGTTTAATACACCGAAGCGCAAAAATGAGCAGATTTGTAGAATATTTACTTTTCCAATAATTTCAGAGTTTCACTTCACCAACGCGTGGATAAAGTAATGAGAACCACGGCAATGTTAATTTTACATAAGGCGGAAGAATACACAACGTGCATACAAGTTTGTCTTAAGCAGGACTTTCAAAAGTGTTCGTTTTACCGCGAATAGTCTATATCGCATGTGATGGGCGTTGGGATCGCATATTCTCCTCCGCGTCGGGAAATGATTCCCGGCCACACAGGAGCTGTAACAACGTCCATTATCGAGGGCAGTATCTCCACCGGATCCCTCATCAGCGCCTGGAGCAAGATTTCTTAATCCTCTTGACTGGCATAGGCTGTTCGCGGTAAGATGAGCACTTTTGAAAGCCCTGCTTAAGGTCTACTCGTGTATTTCTCTGCCTTATGTAAAATTAACATTGCCTTGGGCCTCATCACTTTATTCATGCGTCGGTCAGGTGAAGCTGCGGAATTATAAGAAAAAGAAAAATATGTCACAAGTCTGGTCATTTTTACATGTTGGTGCATTGAAGAAAAAACAGAAAGCGAAACAAAAAATTTAAGTTATCACAAATTGTTTCATAACACTTTTTATTCAACGTTAAGTTATTGAACCATTTTCCATCCATCATTACCAACTTTACTGGGTGCATGTCACTCAGTGCGTCCGTTAAATTATATGCAGGCAGGGGGCAGTAACTTTTTTCTAAGATTGATTATAAAAAAGTGCTCATTTGATCGTGAACAGTCTTTAGTCGACCTCGTCCGTCGTGATTCGGCCCTCCGTGGCTTGGGTGCCTCCTCGTAACCACTGTTACCAACAGCATATTAGAGAGTATAGTCCGAACGATCCTCATGATGGGCTGTGTGGCTACACTGTCACCCTGCGCTTTCCACCCGGACTAAGAGTCCTTGCTCCAAGTCCGTCAATTGCGTAAAGCGACGTCTTTGGCGTCTTCCCGGCATTATTCCCTACTCTGTAAGCTTCTGGTGTTTCTCGCGTTAAGCCTAGTTGGCACGACAATAGTAGCTATCACGATAGTGTGTGAGAGTAAACTGTCAAGGTAGTACCTGTTTACTCATGCGATCAAAACATGCTGTGATAGTTAGCCTCTAAACGAACATACTGTA
The DNA here is from genome assembly GCA_029891345.1 of Dryococelus australis. Classification (NCBI taxonomy): domain Eukaryota; kingdom Metazoa; phylum Arthropoda; class Insecta; order Phasmatodea; family Phasmatidae; genus Dryococelus; species Dryococelus australis. The sequence goes on along the minus strand of CM057001.1, from coordinate 44,609,236 downwards.
AATTCCACGAAAGATATTAACAGAAACAATATAATTCTGAAATGTTACTGTCAAATTAAACATATGTACCACTTTGTGAGTCGCACTATTACGATAGTGATGTTACACTGTTTACACTAGGAAAGTTACACGATAGTTGCATGTTATGTCACGGCAGGTACTGTCAACTATCTAGCTCGAGCTGATATCGCGAGAGATATATATATATATATATCACATAAAACAAAGACCTCTTGGTCCCTGCTTTTTGTATTTTAAGGCGGCGCTCTTAGCCGCAAGGCCATACTGCACCTCGGCCTCCCACTATGCTTGGAAGAGGGGCCACCCCCTCTCATCTCAGGAAACCCTGATTCATGCCTACGTTGACCAGCTCCCAAAGTCGATGCACAACCACATCAGAAGTCTCCCTTCCTCCAGGTTCTGAGACCCTTGCACTCGGACTCCAAGCGTGAGGTCTCGCCGGGGACTATCCAACCCCTAGTGCCTTTCCACGGCACCACCGGTCATCAAAGGGAACCTCCGGTGGGGCCAACCGATCGTCCCGTGCTTCCACATAATTTCCATAGAACTTGTGGGTTGTCATTAGACGTTCACAAACTCCACTTGCCAGATTCGAGCCAACTGGAAGGACCCCGTCCCTATTTCTTCAGGACTGAGGGATTATCCACCGGGCATATACCTTAAACCCGTGACAGGCTGGTTGCTCTCGTGATCCGGCTCTGCCCGCCGCTACAAGTAAATGACAAACTACTCACAACGGCCTACTTCTCCCTGAACGGGAGAGACTCCCATCAGGGAGTAAGCAAGACCTCACTCTGAGTTGGAAGCAACAAGCCAAATGCTTTGTCATTATTCTCTTACTAGATTTCCTTACTCATTTCCATCACTTCCTCCAAGCTGTGGCCATCGCCACCACATCATCGCCTGCCGGTGCGCAGTCGGAGCTGATCCAAACCCGCCCACTGAACCATTACCATACAGTTGAACATTCTCAATGGAAGATCCAGTATTAGGCCCCAACGGCCTGAATGCCAAGTGGTCCAACACCCCGCCATGTGGTCGGGCCTAGGTACCATCTGTCGGTCCAAGCCATGGGCGGCGGAGCCTAATTTGCGAAATCAGAGGTGGCACGAGAAGCCTTGGGGTCCCTATGAGTGTGGAGAGGCTGTGAGAGACGCATCCTCCACCCGTCCCTGGGGCCACGCGGATGTAACAGGACCCTGCTACTGTATCATGGTACTGCCACACCGCCTCAAACGTTCAGAATTTTTCCTCCCAGGCTACTTTATCACTATAGATGATCCTGAGCGATATTTCGCAAGGGAGTAGCTGCCCCATCATACCCCCAGTGATAGTGACATTGCGACAGTAACTTAAGGGCAGTTTACACGGCGATAATAATGCGAGAGTAGCTCTCGCGATAGAAACTATCGCGATTTACTATCGCCGTTTCAACTAGACTTCAATGAGGCTTCGACAACAAGCCAGTGCCTACGACCGCTGGTCTGTGCTTGCAGCGCCACAGCTGTGTGTGCGGTCGAATATAAACACACCAACATGGTATCATGTGTATATCAGTCCGTACTATCGCTATTTAAATTGTTTCGATGCTGTCGCATATTTTAATCGTGGTGCACTATTTACAATGCCTGGCAGTGTTGTATATGCAGACTGTTCCGCGACTCAACCGACATACTTCGGCAGTGTGTTATACAGATCATTGTAACAAAAAATGTCATATACACAGGTAGGCTATGCAGCCCCATTTCAGAGTTACAGGGGCGCAAATGCACTAAAAACGCAAATTAGTATTACTGAATACCTCTAATGCAAATGACTACATTCATGTTGTAAGTCCCACACAAGCTGTTCGAAATGCGCCCAATCAGACCTTAAGTAAACACTGCTATTGTGGCTGGCGTGGCCAATCTTTGTTAGTGTGTTGAGGCGAGTAGTTGTATAACAATGCCAGCAATGTTTACACGTGCAGAGTACGCAGACATGGCGTTTGTTTACGGATGCTGTGACGGAAATGGGCAAAGTGGGGAGGCAGCTGAGTATCCGCGCAGGTGGATTGTGACAGGTGGGTCAGTCCCACGGCCGGCACGCTCTCCAGATCTCTCTCCGTTGGACATTTTATTCTGTGGCTGCCTGAACAGTAGGGATTACAACGGACGGCGATCATACACGCGAGACCAGTTGCTACAGGCGATATCCGACGCCAATAATCAACTCATAAATGAACTTGCAGGCATGCAGTGGCAACACGCCATGATGGGTTACAACGTATCGCAACCTGCTAATGGTCAGATGGTGCACATTTTAAACAGATCGTATGAGACATTCAACATGAATGTAGTGAGTTGCATTAAAGACACTCAGTAATTTCAATTTGTGTGTCTACTGCATTTACAGCCCTGTAACTCTAAAATGGGGCTGCATAGCCTATTTGTGTATGTGACATTTTTTATTGCCAATGATATGTATAACACGCTTCCGAAGTATGTCGGTCGAGTTGCGGAACACACTTGTATAATATAAGGGGTTTGGGGCAGCATAATTTTAAGAGACGTGTTGGCCAAAAAATAATGTAATGCAAAGCGAAAAGCGGCAACACTGTGGCAAGCCCCACGGGATAACTGTATGGCATTCGTTAAATAGATGGCAACACGCTAAGGAAATCGTGTACATGTCTCAGCAGGAGTCATATCTGGGTTACAAGTTGGTAAGCCACACTACAAATTGGCGGTTTCGAATCTCAAGTAGCGCAGCTTCGTTAGAGGAAATACATGATGTGTTGTGTTCTGGCACATTGTCTTCAACTGAAAGCAAATCTTTCGTTGATGATACTGACAAGGAAGTGTGCTTTAGGAACATACAGTGTAGTAACTGGGACAATTTTTTTTTCTTCGTAGCTGGTTCGTGAGCATTGCATTCGCGACTTCCAGACGTCTAAATAGTTAGGTGTGACTGGGTGTGGGTGTGCTGTGAACGCGTCTTCTTGGATTTGTCGTGAGGAGGAAAGGGGGCGGAAAACTATCTAAGACTTAGTGAGTGAAGAGGGGAGGGTCGGTAAGGGTTGAAATTCTTCGTATAAGTTGCCGCGCCGCTTGATGGAGGGACTTGAAGTTTGCAGAAGCAGCTGGGCGCAGACCGTCGACCAATGCCATCCGTGTGCTACCACGTCTCCGATAGACAATGAAGACATCGTTCCTCATATTTCACGGCTGTCGGGCGTGGCGTGACTATGGATATTCCTTCCGACCGAGGAAACAAAAGGAACGACTGGCATCAGTGGCTTAACTACGGGGGGTGGTCAGGTTGATCAATAAAGCCCCTCAGAGGACGCAGTCTCAATGGACATATTCAGTAGTAAAGACTGTTCCCGAAGAACCAACCTTAGAAAAAAGTCACTGTCCCTACCTGCATATGTTTTAAAGGTCACACTAAGTGACTTGTGTCCAGTAAAATTGTTAACGATTCCTGGGAAGTAGTTCCATATCTTAACGTCGAATAAAAAGTGTTAGGAAGCCATTTCTGATAACTTAAATTATTTATTTTGCCTTCTTTGTTTTAATGCACCGAAGTGTGAAAATGAGCATTGTAAAATATTTACTTTTCTCATAATTTCACAGTTTCACTTGACTGAAACATGAATAAAGTAATGAGGCCCATGGCAATGTTAATTTTGCATAAGGCGGAAGAATGCACAACGTGCATACAAGTAGATATTAAGCAAGGCTTAAGCTTTGCTCACTAGTGACTGTCAGCGGGGGAGAAATTATACTGTTTTTATGCATCATTTGGAGGTTAAGAGAAGTATTGAAACATTTTTTTTTTTTTTTGCGAAATCGTTGTTTGCGTGGATACGCGCATCTCGGTGAATAAATGGTCTGGAAATACGATTTTTTTGCTATAAAAGGTAGAACAGTTATCTATTATTTTTACGTTTATTGTATTACGCGTATTCATCATGGAGGAAATAATTTTTGAAATTGGTCAAATATCGCATTTTTAAAGCTTGCCTGAGCCGTTCCCTCAACATGTAAGAGGAAAGTACGTACATACGGGCATAGTTTAATTTGTGGGCTTTTCGTTGCGTGTAATTAACTCCTCCCTGTTACAGGTCTAGTTTACACAGCACAGCATCCCGACGGAAACACTGCACGCCTTGCGCTTAGGAGCGATGAGGCGCCAGAAGTGCGTGTTAGTGTCGCCCGTATTGCCCCCTTGCTTCCTGACTGAACGCGCAGCTGCATACTCAATTTAGGTTTTAAAAATTTTCCCGGGGAGGAACCCCAGAATCCGCTCCCGTGCAGGGGTTTTTCCATGCCTCCCTTCCTCCTAGGCCAATGGCAGCGTGCCACTCCCCAAAGCCGCCATAGCGTTAACGTCACCGGCTGGCGTCGCGGGCTGAAGTCGCGAGGCTGGCTGCTGGGGAGGGAAAAGGGGGTCGTAATTAAGATATTGATCAAAGACTCGAGCAGCCAGGTTCGTCCTGATGACAAGGAGAGGACGACTTAGCGATGGCATTCGAGTCACGTCCCTTGGCGCCGCCATCTCTTCTTCGCCGTCATCCCCCGAAGGCCGAGAAGACACGGCCGTGGCAAGAAGGGTAACGGGCGCCAGCGTATTACGTGGGCCCTCTAATCCCAAGACAAGTCAAAGGTTTGAACCCCTCCCCCCTCAATCGTGCTTCAACTTGTTGGCTTGTTAGCCGGAAACTTTGGACTAACCCCCCCCCCCCCCTCTGTCTATCCACCCCTTTTGTCAACCCTCTTCCCCCCTAGAATGACACCTATATTATAAATACGAAACGAACGTATTTTGTTGGGCTTTCAAGCGTCTCTGCAATACGGCCAGTGTTTCTCAGAAGAAGAAGACTTGAACTATTTTATCCATTGGACGCCACTGGAAGGTTTAGGGTCAAAACCATAGTTGAAGTTGGATTATGGCTTTTGTGCCGCAAAATAATATTTGGCAACATTTTTTTACACGCATTTTTTTCAACATTTTCCTTGAATTTTTCTTCTTAATTCATCGTGTCAGTATTTTGTTATGATAAAGTAGTTGTGAATTAATTACTTTTTTAGGGTGGTCGTTTAGGAATTCGTGTGTTTGAAGTTATTACAAAGTCTAACTTCCGTTTTCCAGTGTGGTATGATGGCCCGCAGTTCCTTTTCAATTCGTCATGTGCAGATGTGCACTGCCAGACTTGCATTCTGGAGCTCATGCCGCAGTCACGCAGATGCGTCTGTACGAACCGTTTAACTGTGCTGTCGGTCGACACAGTTTTTTCCGATCACGACGAGCCTTTGCGAGTTACGATTGGCGTTGTCTGATGGATGCAGTTGGAAAAAACTAGTCGCCCTTTATGTCTACATTTTTACGTTAACGTTGGGTGTATGTTTTGACGTTTCTTCGCCGTATATCATACTGCGTGTCATTGATATACAGAATTTCGCAAAATTGCATGTCGATACTTTGGGGGGAACATTCCTCACATCTGGAGGATGGAAAAATGTTATATTAACATAGGCCCGCAAACGCTTCGTTTCTTTATTACAGCCCGTAGTGCATAAGGTATAGTGTATGGCCCATGAGCTGGATCATGTTACTGCGGAATGCCATCGCAGCTGTAATTGGCAGCCCCCATACAAGCCCCGAGGAGCACTGATTTGAATCCACTAGACTTTTATTTGTGAGGGCAATTAAAGGTAGCTGTGTATGCAACCCCAGTGGACGATTTGGGCACCCTCCAATACCGTATTGTGGCGGATTGCGAAACAATCAGGAATTTTCCAGTGATTCGTCCATGCATCCAGGTTCCCATGCAATGGCGGGTTGATGCATGTTTTCGTGCTGATGGAGGGCATTTAGAACACTTCCTTTATTGCCGACGATAAGCTTTCACACGTGTGTAACTAATTCCTGTACAGTCCCTACAGTTCTATGAGTAGTGTCGTAGTGTGAGGTGTCGTGTATAATGCAAACGAGCGCTGCGATGGTATTCTACAGCAACGTGATCCAGCCCGCGGGCCACACACTGCACGTCATGCATTACGGGCTGTAGTACAGAAACGAAGCATTTGCGGACCTATGTTCATATAACTATTTTTATCCTGTAAATGTGAGAAATGTTTACCCGGAGTATTGACATGTAATTTTGCAACATTCTGTGCAACATTGGCATTAGCCATACTCTTATCACATAGTAAACCGTCTATTTCTTCATCTCGCCTTCATACTTTTCAGCTAATTTTCAAATAATAAGTGTTAAGCCAGTCTCACATCGAACGATTTTCCTTATGGTATCGCATGCGTGGAGTCCTGATTGCTGATGGATGTACTCTTCTACTGGAAATATCGATGCCTATGAGCTATTCACGGTAAAATGAGCACTTTTGAAAGCCCTGCTTAGGATATACTTGTATGCTTGTTGTATAATCTTCCGCCTTATGAAAAATCAACATTGCCATGGGGCTGATCACTTTATCCATGCGTCGGTCAAGCGGAACTGTGGAATTACTAGAAAAGTAATTATTATACAAAACTGGTAATTTTTTCACTTCCGTGCATTAAAAAAGAACCGAGAGCAAAATAAATATTTTAATAAATCACAAATGGTTACCTAACATTTATTACTCGACTCTAAGATGTGGAACTACTTTCCAGCCATCATTACTAACTTTACTGGGCGCGTGTCACTCAGTGCGTCCGTCAAAAACTATGTAGGCAGGGACAGTGACTTTTTCCTAAGGTTGATTTCAATAGTGCCCACTTTACCGTGAACAGCCTTTACGTGCAATTTGGCTGACTAGTATACTATTTTTCGGTAGTTGGAATGGCGCAAATTTCTCCTCGTGGTTCATTGCTTGTTTCCGATCCCAGGCAGTGAGTGCGACGAAACGTGTCACGTGACTCTATTTCCATAGCAACACGAGTGTTTTAGCAGTGTTAATAAACGCATAGAAGAATCATGTTTGTATACAGTTTTGATGTTATCTGCGTACTGCACTTACCCGAATTCTCCGAAAAGCTTTTCCATCACACTCCTGTTTTCGTTCCTTCAGGTTAACTACTCTCTGGTTTACAGTCGTTTGTTTTGTCTACGAATCTTATTTTCATGTTCCAAAACTGTAAGAAGTGTACAGGAATATTTTTTCGCCGTACAGAGTTCATTGTTTGTTATTTTCCCCAGTTGTCCAAAATTGTTATGGTTGTCGGCGTTACTAGCTGTCAAGAGTAGTTCGTAAGGGAACCCAATCCGTGTGCTACAAAACCCGTGACTGACCCCACGAGTCATTAAGTTACTTAGCTCTTTACATTGTTCTCAAATAATATCTTAGCGAAACTCTCAGGAAAAATCGTCCCGTTTGCGCCGGGATTTAGTTTTCACGTATAACTTGCTGAAGGCTGTTCGCGATCAAGTGAGCACTTTTGAAATAAACCTTGGAAATAGTAACTACTCCTACCTGCATATATTTTAACGGGTGCATTGAGTGACATGCGTCCAGTAAAGTTGGTAACGATGGACGGGAAGTAGTTCTATATATTAAGCGTCGAATAAAAATCATCAGGTAACAATTTTGTGATGACTTAAAACATTTCTTTGACTTTGTTTCTTTAAATGCACCGAAGCGTAAAAATGAGTAGATTAGTAAAATATTTTCTTTTCTAATAATTCCACATTTTGACGTGACCAACGCAAGCTTAAAGTGATTAGCTCTATGGCAATGTTAATTTTACGTATGGCAAGTTTTAAAACTGCTAATTTTACCGTGAACAGCCTATATCCGTAAACATTACGCCTCGGTGTTTAGTTAACCGCATACTTATGATTGATCGGAACGTATAGGCTGTTCACGGCGGAATTAGCACTTTTAAGGACCTAGTTACATTTTACTTTCAGCCATTTTTATTCCCTTGCCATCTTTTTAAACATATAATACCATGTAAGTAATAAACATGCTATTAAAGTCGAAGGCTAAAATAAAAAATATTTATCGATTGTTATTACAAACTTGAAGGCTTTCAAAAGTGCTCCCTTTACCGTGAATAGCCTATAACTGTGTTCACCGCGATTGCATTTCACCCAGAACACATTTATTCGTTCTAAGCGTGCCTCTTACACATTTAACCCTATGTTACAACGTTGAGAAATGTTATCGTTATATACATTTCAATCAGAAGCGGACTGAAGGTGTAGGGTCCTGGGTTGGAAAGAGTAGCGTATCCAGGTTTGGGTTCAGGGCAAGGGTCTATTATCATTGGACCTTGGGGAATATAAAAACTCCAGATGTATCAATGATGTTTTCATGAAACGATATAACAAGTACCTATGTCCTTTGCTTGGACAGTTAATAATTTTGGGTAGTGATTTAACAGGTGAATTGATGTAAATGGTACTGTAAATAGAAAATTACAGCGTTTTTCGTTGTTTGTTGTTTTTTGCTCACATGTACCAGAACACAAACTTATGCTATAAATAAAATAAAAGTATAGCATTTATTTATAATGATTATTTACTTGCGTTTCAGAACTTTATAATCAGTGAATGGCAAATGTAATATTTAACTACTTACGGTAAAAACTCTCACTTTGGTTGAAAAAAAAAAAAAAATGGGGTTGGCTGTGTTGGGGGCACACGGCCGTTTCTTTTGCAAGAATACGTCTACGTTGACGCACTCGGACACCTCGATTTTTATTTTACGTTCCCGGCACCGCTTCACACGATCATATTGGGTTTTATGTGTTTCACTGTATTGCTTTTGAGATGCTCTTTCCAACCGTATACGATTTCTGTATTTCGACATGGCATTTTGACGAGTATAGGCCAACATTGTGTTACATTAAACTCATACCATTTCACTATAACCACGCAACACAAATGTTTTTATACACAAAATCGATTGATATTGACGAGAGCTGTCGATTGAAACCTAAACGAGCGTCGTAGCTTTTCCTAGCCAAAAGTTATACTACGCGGAAGTTATGAGACTTGGCGAAACGAACTCAAAATTGCTGACTTCCGCCCCCTCCTCCCTTTACACCTTACCACCACCACGCGCGATGCTTCGCAGTCCTCACTCAACGTAACATATTCTTCGATCCTTTGGCAATCGACTGGTGTAATTGGATTTCGAATGTAGACGTAGATTCGGAGCTGCAATCCCAAACTGTATCCATCAATTTTGTTATCAGATTTTCTGGATTGCCTCCCACTATGGTCGCAAATTTAAAAAGCGTATTCACGTCAAAAATAAATGATGACTGATATAAGTAGTCTAAGAGTCATGCGACACAGAATAATTTTTCTTGACTGGGCAGATATCAAAGTAAAGCAGCAAATTTATGAATGGTAGTGCGGGAGTATCACAATATTAAGTTATTATTGGCTTTAATAAAGAAGACGATTGACTTCCTAAGATGACTCGGAAAACTTGTCGAGTACTTTGGTTTGGTCTATTCCTTAACCGAGTTCTCTTTCGACTGTGATAAGTATGATTGCCCTCAAGACCTTTGCCGACGCCATAATTCGTTGTCCACTCTTTAAAAACCCGCAGCTTATTAATGCACACTTCTTATGAAATATGACTGCAATGCTGGATAAGAGCAACCTTGTATAACTTAACATATATCCCTGTACGTTTTTTCGTGCGGACCTCGTTTGTCCAGAATTCTGTTGCAACCTTCCTCAGTGTAACTAAGAACACAGTTTTCTTCATAACCAATCTGCTTCTTCTCGTTGTGTTCTCGTGAGGTATCATCCATAGTTTCTTGAAAATAATTTAATTTATTAAATAAGCACAAGAAATTTAAATTTAATTTCATATAATTATAAACAGAAACTGGGATTTTTATCTTTGAAGTTTAATGGCAAAGGTGAGTTCATGTTATTTTTGATAGTTTGATTGGATTGTGTCCATTGCCGACCATGAGATTAAATAAAATTCACGCGCACACATACAGAACTCGGCAGAAGAAAAGAAAACGAAAGAAAAAAAAAAAATTGACACCACCACAGACAGATAATTAGGAAGAGCTGTTCTCTTGTCAGTGAAAAATAAATATGTATATAATGCAAATTACAAAAAAACGGACGGAACAACTTATTATTACAAAAGAGGACAGACAACATAAGCAAACCAAAAGGAAAGACAACCCTATGACAAAAACGAAAACATCACACGAGTGAACGAAACAGTGCAAAAAAAAATATGGGTGGACACTGCTGAACAATTAACTCAAGACACGCACAAAAAGGACAAAAACCACAATAGAACACAAGTCACAAAAAATATTCCTTGTCAGATTATAAACCAAATAAAGCAATACTACGAACAACACAGGAACCACAAAAATAACCAGAGAAAAAATTGATAAACGAACGGAGAGGACACAGGGCGAAGAAAGGTGATGGCAAAAATACTAAGTCTTCACAACAGTTTGGGGGCTGAAATCTGTCCCCTTCTTCAGGAGAGACACATGATCCTGTTTTAGGGGTTTCCGGCTCAATGGGAGGCCAGAATAAGTTTTGATCTGCAGAATATTTTTTAAGTTGGGCACTGATGGACATTCCTGACAAATTTGGTCCAGATACATCAAATTGAGATACGCGACCCAGTTTTAGGGGGTTTGGACCTAATAATGAATTGGAGTGAAATTTGGTTTACTCCGTATTTTAAGTTGGCTACTGTAGGGTATCCTTGCCATATTTGGTCCAGTGATGTAGGATTGTATCCAAACCAAACATAATTATGTAAATATATGCATACCTACATTATTTGAATTTATAATTCGCGGACACTCATTCGGATGCACCTTCATACTACTGAATTTTGTTTATAGTGAAGCACATTTATTTGAAAAGTGGGTTTACAGTTCGATGAGCTACATTTTAACCAATCTTTGTTTTGAGTTACTATTGTGTAACGAGAGTATTAATTCATGTTTACATGTTCATCGCATTTCTTAAACATTTAATGTACGTCTGTGTAATTGTTTATATTCTTCAATACCACAACATGTTAACAAAAAAATAATAATATGTTTATATCTTGCCCTCACTTTAACTATATACACTGGAAATTCTGTAAGAAATGATAAACTAAATTTTGGTTATCATAGAATGCTCAGTAATTCTTACGGCCTTCCAGTAGATCCTGGTTGAATATATTCTTCTCGTACATCATATTTAATCTCTGCACACAAGTCTTCTGACAAATTATTTAATAATTCTAAAGTTCGAGTGTGTAGTTTTACCTCAATATTCCGAGTAATGTTCATATCTATTTTTCTTTTAAACTATTATGGCTGACGGATATGTTATACTTTCTTCTGTAGTGCTATATATACTGTTAGTAAATCGTGATATCTGTATATACATATGTAATATTATGCATGGATATAGAATTTTATTGAAGTAAAAAAAATGAGAAGATACAACAAACAAGCTAAGCAATACATTTAATTTTCCAAACACATGTTCCAGTTCTTGATGAAATTTAATCCCCAGTAATCTTTGAAAATAAGAATTTTTACTTCTCATCGTACATTCGCTACAAATGCTGTTTGCTTCGCGAGGCGAATCCATTCAGCATACGAGACCTTGTAATCGTCTTTTCTCCTCTTTCTCTTTTTCATGCTGCCGTCTGTAGAAATACATCTGGAAAGCAAGCGGTACTGCAGACAATCGAGGTAATATCTGCTTAGTGTATCGAATATTCAGGTCAAGGTTAAGAAACTTTAACTATCGATCCCGCAGAGCAGCCTGCCTTTTCCACACACACGACTATTCCTAGCAGCGGAAAAAGATTAAGAAGTAGGGGAAATGGATGTATATGGTAGACGGCGGAAGCAAAGAGCAAGAGTAAGCAAGAGAAGACAGGAAAACGGATTTATTGAAAAGAAGAGAACAGCCGAGCAGCTCACGACCTGATAACGCGAATTGAATAGCCCGGTCGATACAGAAAGGTCTTCGACAGAAATTAAAGTAGATACGAATGAAGGCATCGGTGAGGAAAGAATTGGAGACAAAGAAAGCAGTGACGCGCAAAAAAAAAGGTAGGTCTGAAGAAGATAAGTACAATGTACGCAATTTTCTCGTAAAGGATTGCTTGTAAAAGCACAGGATATAAAGCTATTCTCGTCATTTTTAAGTCTCTGTTAATAATTCATAGTTTTTGCTAAACGCTACTGGGTATGAAAGCATGAGCCACGGAACTATCCTTCCTAAATTTACAAAATTATGTCTTCCATAGCAAATACGAGTAAATTCTAATTTTTACAAGCTTTTAATTAACTTCACTTGTTTGTCTGTACAGTAGGTAGGTGTCTGTGAGGCGTCTGTCGAACGCCCACCGAATCACTAGCAATCGTCGCTTCTGCCTGCAGCGCATCACTGTTTTTCAGGTTGCAGCCCAAAGTGTGGAAGGGGCAGCCAGTGTAAATTAATGTGTAATTAGATGAGAATGGTGTGTTTGTACCTTTTTTTTTTTCTATTGGTGGCTATTACATACATTTACAAGGAGAATTTCAAATGACTTCTACGTAAAAACAAATAAATAGTAATGCTGCCCTATCCTGCAAAAGGGGCATTAATGAGAGCGGCCCAGGGTTAACTAGAAACTACTATCAGCTATCCTACTCGAAGGACAGAAGAACAGAACTATAGTTGAGGGAAGGTTGGATAAGAGGGGGTGAAGCTGTGCCGGAATGAAGACAGGAGGGCATGTTATGTGTGCGAGGAGTGTACTACATAACTTACACTCTATCTTGTGCATGACTGTGTCTACTACGTGTGTACAAAATTATTCATGTTCGAATTATTTCTTTGTGGGCTGTGGAGCGCCGTAAAAATATAACTAATTTGGTAGCGAATTAGTGTGTACCGTCGATTCACACTTTTCTGAAGCTCTTCTAAAATTCTACTTTCAGCATATTCCTCCGCCTCGTACAACAAAGCTTAACTAAGTCTTGAAAACTACCCAAAGTGACAACGTACAGCATTTGTGCGCAATAAATTTATCAATATTTTACCTTAGAGTTATTTGATACGAGGCATTACAATAGCGCTACACATATTTTCTCTCAGTTTTTATTCATGGGTATTAATTTAACCATAATTTATAGGTAAAATTTAAGGTACTTTTATAATAAGATAGTTAAAAAACCCTTGTGATACATGTCATATTTAGGAAACAACCAAACACGTCATGGGGTGATTATTTTTTAATGGTTTGATTCAGAACGTGAGGATATACTGCGAATAGACAATATCAACGTAGTAGAATAGTTTGCAGTTAGACACATACAATAGTAATCGTAGTTCTCGTGGAGTGGGATATTTTATGCGAGAGCTGTGTGGTCCTAACTGTGGATTGGAGTGAGTGAATAGATTTGGACTGATCTTAACATCGAGGTCTTGAGAGCCGATGAGGGTGATTGAGGTGAGTATGGAGCAGCGCCGGAATGAAAGGGCGGGAAACGGGAGATCCCGAGAAAACCTGTCGACCAATGGCATCGTCCGGCACAATACCCACATGCGAAAATCCGGAGACAGGCCGGGGATTGAACCCGGATCGCCTTGGTGGGAGGCGTCAGGCTAACCGCTCAGCCACCGTGGTCTTTGAAATCTGATAGACATGTCCGTATTAATATGAACATCGTACACATGACGTAAATTCGTATCATCCATGCGAAAAAGCACCAACACTTTAGTATTATCGCGAAGCATTTGTTTGGGTATGCGCAAATAAGTTTGACCAAGGTACATACAGTCCAAATACCCGTGTCGTCCCATGCTAAAGTATTCTTAACTGCAAGTTTGTTTCTCCCAGGCAATGTAATCGAAGACAAGTATAGAGTTCTCTTCTTCCAGCAGGCTCAGTAGGACGCATGTATTGCCACAGCCTGATGGTCCTGTGATGATGCACCTTACTGTATTCGGAAATAAGTTTCCATGTCGCGATTCGTGGACGATACCTTGATCCTCAGCATGAATGTGTACAGGTAGAATAACATCTTTTTTGACAAGCTGTATGTTGCCACTACAGCCTTATGAGGCAGATGGGGCAGATGGAGCCTATTGTGGTTGCTGAGAACCAGTGCTGTAAGTTTTAGAATATTTCTTTAATGCATTGCTCCGAGAAAACCGCCCATGGCAGAAATCACATTTAAATGTCCTATTTGAAGTTTTCATCTTGCAGGTCGTTATTTCGCGTCTTCGTAAATTCTGCAAAGCTGTAAATGCTTTACCGCAGAAGCGACATGGATGACGATGTAATGGACCAGTAGATGGCACCGATGTAATTGAAGATGCTGACGAGGGTACTGCGAATGTCATCGATGGCGATATATGTAGCTCATCTGGGGCCGCCGATTGCACAGCCAAAGAAGAAGTCGGGGTATTGCTTGCACACACTTCATTAAATGCACTCTTCATCTTGATCACTGCACGGCAAAAAGTAAATACATAAAACAGAATTAATACATCTGATAATTGAAAATTATAAGGGATCAGCGTCATACAAAATGGAATACAGGTATAATTATGAGCACGAACTATAATTCGCTACAGAATTTAATGGAAGAGCTGAACTTAAAAAAATGCTTACCACTCAGGATGCTAAAAAGGTCAGGAGAGAGAAGACGAACTTCGCCTGTCGCATCAGATGAAGAACTGAGACGATGCGCGAATCTGTCTGCGTTATATACCCAGGATAGGGTATACAATTTTTCTAAGTTCAGTGTGAATAACAAAGTTCAAGTTGCGCATCGACCAACAGCAAAGTAAGGTGGGAGACTGCTGTAGTTATAGGCACCAAAAGTTCATGGGCACTGGATGACGAGAGTAGACACCATATAAAGACATGAAAAATTCGCGAGTTCTTTGAACTGCAGGATAGACTCTCTAGTCTTATGTACAAATATGCCGTTTTAAACTGTGCATTGGTTGTCTGCGCTCACGGTGGATTCGATATTTGGGCCATCGTTCTTCAGGAAGTGTCAGGCACCGCGTGGACCAATGGCTTAAGGGAAACAAATACAGTTTTATTTATTTTTTAAATTCTAGTTTGTCCCAAAATGAATTCGCGAATTCATCAGATCTCTAACAATATATAATGGACATTTCATTACAACAATGTTAAAACGATCGCACACAACGAAACAAAATGCGGCAATGCCTTATTGCGCACAACTTACTCGTTGCTGTTCATTTGTCCTCTTAGTCAATATGGCACCCACATAATACCGAGAACGAAGAACAAATTTGAAATTTTAACTATAATGTACACCGGACAGTTACACTTGTCTAAATATAGGCTGTTACATTTAATATATTCTATGTAACTTTACCATCAATGCGTTAACTCAGCACTAAAAAATTGTTTTTCTTTTTTTAATTAACTATGACTTTTAAAGTAATTGAGTTTAAAAAATCGCACGGGATTTTAGTGCGTATAGCACACACATTGACTCGTTAATTTACACGTGCAAGACTTCCAGTTTACGATCGCAGCAAGGGAATTCGTGATTATCGAGCTAAACGTTTTTACTCTGTCACACACACAGCAATAAAGAATATTTTTTAAGGCAAATTAACTCGAAAATAAATTGCGTTCATCATTTCCTCGGAACGAGAGACGGAGGAGAGAGGTAAATAAAAAAAATTTCCCCGGGAGTATTTTGAATGCAATATATTTCTTAGCATTCATTTTGTGGCCACAGCTGATAAATGTGAGGAATAATGACGTATAATTAATGAACTGTGAGCTCTTTTCATTCCGCGCCATTTGAGTCGGCGGAGCCTCTCCCACGCCCCTTAGGGGTCGTCTTTCTTTCTCCAAGGGGAGCGGTCGGCCATGTTGCGGCAACGTCGGAACGCCATTTAGGGGGGCACTCGGAGGGGGCTGGGATTCTCATTATTATTGTTAGGAATGTGCACCAGACCGCGTTTCTTTTGTTTCCGTCGTGGGGGGGGGGGAGGGTTAGAGGGGAGGATGCGCTTTTCTTAATCACGTCTGTGAAGTTTTTTCCCCTTTCGCTTTCCTCCGCCTCCCATCCTTTGCTCGACCGTCTTGCTATTTCTTCGTCGTTTGGATGGGGATTTTTTTATGCTCCTCCTCCTGCGCTCGGCAGTCCCTTCATTGAACTCCCTTTGGGCTCTCGTTCCATCCTCGGTAAACTACGATCATTTGCATGAAAAGTGCGTACACTCCGGAACTGCTGCGTCCTCGCACAAAAGACACCAACATCAACCGCAGCCCCTTCGCTGCTCGCCCTGTGGCCGTGTAATTTTCACTGCCCCTGGCGACTGGGGATTCCCGTTTTCTCTTGATTGGAGTGCGTACCCGGAAACTAACTTCCTGCGATAATACACTGCACGTGTTAGCGACGCACGAATCTTTTCTGCGCAGCTTGGGAAGCAAACACTTTATATATATATATATATATATATATATATATATATATATATATATATATATATTCACGATAAAGTGAGCACTTTTTAAATGAACCTTAGAAAAAAAGTCGCTGCCTTCCCGCTTGTATATATTTTAACAGGCGCACCGAGTGACATTCGCCCAGTAAAGTTTGTTGGCGATGCGCGATGTTAGCTGTGTGCGATCTTGGCGATTAGTGATGTTGGAGCGATATTTTTGATACCAATATGGCCGGTATTAGCGATCTATCGCCACTGATTTTCGATACACACTGCGAACGATACATCACAACGATACCGATATGGTCAAAATGTTTCAAAATTATTTTAAAAAGGGGATATCGCACAGCCCTAGTGCTCATAGTCAATGTTAAGACATGCCCTACACGTTTCTGTCACCCTAATTTCATAGAACTTGCACTGTGCATACCTATAATGTATGTACTACACATTTTTTTTTTTTTTAATTGTCGGTCATATTACTCATTATATTCTCGGAATGCCTTTCGTTTTTAACATTTGGTGAATGAAGTAATTACTTTTACAACTTATTTATCTATAACGATCATATTTTTAAATATTAAGTTTCTTAATAATGACTTTTACTCAACAATATTTAGAACAACTATAAATCAATAAGAATCGTTTTTGTTTTTCACACTTCGTCAATGCAGCGCGTGTCCGGCTGATACCATTTGCACCTCTTCTGTCACTAAAACTTTGAGGTCGGCTTACTTTTATAGGCCGTTCACGGTAAAGCGAGCACTTTTGAAGCCCTAGTTACATTTTCCTTTCCGCCATATTTAATCTCTTAACCACCTTCTTAAATTAAATATTGCCATGTAAGTAATCAAAACAGTGTCTATATGCCACCGCACTCGGAAGTTAACGTCCAAGGCTAAAATAAAATATATTTATTGACTGTTATTCCAAATAAGTGGGCTTTCAAAAGTGCTCACTTTAACGTGAATAGCCTACACTAGCGTGAAAGACAAGCTGGATGTGAGTGAACGGTATCCACAACTGATCGCTATTCTCACTTACCGCCGTTCTATTGGCCGATAACGTTTCAGGCTTTCATTTTCGACCGTCTAACAGCCGATATAACAACGTTCCAATTAAATTTTTTTTGTCGTATATGAAATGATGCATATTCCATCGTGTTAATTTGCGTAGTTGCATAAAATTGTGTGTTGTGTGATATTTTTGTGAAAATTGTCGTTATTATGGCGTTTGTCAGTAAATTCTGTCAATAATAGCCGAACAACGTTGCTATATATTGACCTGTTTTGTTTCTTAGGAGCAGAGAAATATTCATACAATTTTGCCCGACCGATACTCGGGCAAAGTCCTCTAAGGGTTAATCAGCGGTACGTCAAACGAAGTTATAACGCGGCATTATTATGCGGTGATTCTTTGCGAAACCGAAGTCTGTGTCAACCTGAGCGCCAGCGTAGAAGTTAATGATCCACTGAAAACTTAACACACTCAGGTCTGTAATGTTGTTTCCTTGAACACAATTTCACAAACAAAATTTCCATACAGCAACGCGTATGCCCGTTTACATGTAAAACACATGCCCTTTTCTTACGACAAACAAACCAACCAATCATCGCGATTTACTGGTGGCATGAGCTATGCCACCAGTAAATCTAGTTAATAAAACGATATTGCTTTTTATTATTATTATTGTTAATTTTCTATCGGATTACATCTAAATACACTTTTGGTACCCACGGTTTACATCGAAATCAGAAATTGCATTGATCGCGCGTGACGATCCTGAACAGTGATTTAAGGGCTGTAATGGTTGGTCACTTATTTCATATTGTCTGTCTCCGCAAAGTAGCTTATTTGAAAGAAGAAAGCAATAAAGGAACCGGCTCTCTGGGGTAAATCCTTCATCACTCACCTCTTCCAGCTACTCGGCAACTCTAAAAATACTTTGCCCCATGAAACCTTCTTCAACGTCCCTTCGCCTGTCGAGTGTTATAATAATTTTTGTACATCAGATAATCGAATTTGCAAAAAATTTTTGTTTGATTTAAGGGAATTTACTGAAACATTTTCTGTGGTTTCGTTGTTTGCGCGAATACGCGTATCTCAGTACAAACATTCGCTGGTAATACGACTTTACGCCAAAAAAGTAAACCAACTTTCTAAGCTTCGGTTTTCTTCTACTTTTAAAATACTAAATTCATTAAAAAAAATTGTGAAAATGGTTTAAAAAAATTTATTTTTGGAACATGCTTACGCAGTTTCCTTGAGAGATAGGAGAAAGGTAGTGCTATATGCTCGCCGCTTGCATCGCACGAGTGAGCGAAGAGCGTGCAGAGGAAAAAGTAGTGCTATGATTGTGGGCGGCAAGAACGTAGGAATGCTGGAAGGTCAGGTAAGCGATAATCCAAGACGTGGGTATTTTGTTACGAAAAGCATGCCGCTGCGATAATCCCTTTGCGGCTCGCGTGTTCTTGGCCTTCAGCGGATTGAATTCCTGCGTTTATATGAAGAATGTTCTGGTTTTGGTAGTTCTTGCCTCTCTAAGCATGACTCGGAATGCGGGGAACATTCCAGATCTTGGCTGCTGACACTATAAATGCGTGTCGGGCCTCCAAGCGGAGAGTTGGTGAGAGCCGGGAGTCTGGGCGATGGTGCGACCTTAAATGATAGACGACGAGCAAGAGCAACGAGAAACGCCGAAAGTGACCAGTGGGAGGGGAAATCTGCGACTGCGAGCATCAGTGCAGTGAAGGGTGTCACTGGCAGGTTGGACTATTGGATTGGATGCTTGAGTGAAAGATATTTAAAATGAAGGCAACAGACAGACTGAACATGTGTTAATGATGAGTGTTAGTTTATTGACTATAATCAAACACAGACATAGATTAGGACTTTAATTAGAGCTGAGAAAGACACTAAATATTGTGCTCATTGAGAAATGAAAAGGGTAATAGTGGAGATATAATGATTAATGGTGTATATATTATCGTGTAAACAATTTAAAATAAAATTTAGTAATTTTCATTTTATTAAGACCTCCATACCTTACGAACTCGGATATGCCCTTCAGGCCTCTTGTAACTATAGCCTCAAGGGCGTAATTAATCTGTGGGCCTTCATCACGTATAGTAAAGTCCCACTGTTAGATATCTAATTTGCGTAGTACATCATTGTGTTTTTAAATTTCAAAATGAAAAGAAATGCGTTAGTACCCTTCACTTATATACCTATGCAGGTGTTCATTAACTGTCATTGGGTATTTATTGATTGTAATCTAGAATGAAATTTTTGCAAAGAATATACTACCTAGATAATTTTATTTTACAAAACATTTTGTCATTTACTGTTAAGCTGACAGGGTAATAGCGACTGAAAATTTTATATTCAGTAATATTTGTAAATCGAAAGTTGTTTCACTAGAATTTCATGTCTGGTATGTCCGAAAAGTATGTATGCACTGATTTAATTACATTCCTTATCGTTTCTAAAATGCAGTCTCCATCGATACCATTTATTAATCACGTGTTTGCAGGTTTGCCACTCTTTGCTCTGAAGTAACTATTGATATGTATATTCTATGTTTAAATTGCCTAATAATATGGTGACCTATTTGGGTGTTAGGAATTATTAATATCAGTGGTGCCACTACTTAGCACTAGTACATCATGGGTGCGTAGCTCATGTTCTTTTTTTTTTTTAAGGAAGGATTTGAAATTTTCTTTCAATATTGCACTAAGCTATTATATATAAATTTATCTTCCAATATTCGTTATTTCCGATAGTGACATTGACATATATGTGACGCTGGCTAATATCCGCCAAATAGAGTGGTTGCTGGAAAATGTGTTTCACTTTTGATAATATTGTTATTACACAGGGTTTAATTACATTTCGTGTTTACCACGGGAAATTTCAGTTGGGTATCAATTACTTTGTCTCCTGCTCGCCAAAATTTGAGGCGAGAGACAATCAGCCACATTAAAAACAACACGGTACAACTCTCTGGTTAGCAAGCGTCCATGGCGGTGGGGGGTGGGGGGGGGGGGGTAGGACTCCCACAATACTTGGTTCGAAGCACTGCACTAAGACCGTTATTTTATCCTGTAAGCTTCCTCAAATGTACTGCAAGTTTTTAACCCATACATGGTGGGGAAAATTTATTTTATGCCAGGCTCAAAATATAGAACTGCCACTGTCGAAAGTTGGAAGCGTTAGTATGCATTTGTCTGTTTCCTTAACAAATGTGGGGGAGCGACCACGGAGGTACGGCAAAAAAAAAAACCATTCGTACTTTCTCAATTATGCCCATACATTGATGCACATTTGCGAACTTTTTCTTGGACGGTACTTGAGCGAAATCTTCGGGGATGTGGCTGGGCAGCCAGACGAAGACTGACCATAATGTAACACGAGTTAAACCTTTTAGGTTCCTCAATCTGTACCATAACTTAAGCGAAGAAAACACTACCTGACAAGAGGGAGTTGGCGTCGGTTTCACCATTGAGTAAAGATATACCTAGAGTGGGCTTCCCCAGGTTAAATTTTCTGACCACTCAAGCTTTAGTTCGAGGGATGAACACCACGTCGTGCTAGTCCATTATCGTGGCGTGTGCGTGGGGAATGTCGGTGGCGTTGCCACATTGTCATCTACCTTCTCTCTCACTCTTACTCCATCTCTGTCACCCACCAGTCCCAACGCCGCAACAGTAGTGTGTTCTGAATGTCTACTATATGCACAAGCTGGGACAGTCAAGATGGTGGACACCCGAGTTCCTTTCTCACGTCGTATATATCTGTTTACGAAAAAATTACAAGTTCTGTAAAACACATGTATGAACAAAATAAACATAATGTACGCATAAGGAACGGGAAACGTTGCATTTACTCGTACGGTCATAATAAAAGAATAAACACCACTTTATAAAATTCGCGATAACTGTGGATTTGTGTTCTATGTATATCCTATCACACGTATGCACTTTAAGTGGTTTGTGTAGCTCGATGAGTTAGTGCGCAGGTCTGTGCAGCATAACTGTAGGTTTTAGACTGCAAATCTCCGACGGGTATCTAGTTTTTTAATGTGACACATTATGGCTGTTTTTAACAATTTTTTTTATTGTTATAAAATGTTTATTTCCAGAATATCTTTGTCTAAAAGTAATAATACGCAAGTACCAGCACAGTCGACGAGCAGTGGTTGTTTACTAATCACATAGATTGTTTTCTAAAGAAGATAATTTGAGCTGTATAGCGCGAGTAATGTTAACAGGCACACATGAAAGCCTTAAGTTTAGTATTGTAACATTGCTGTCTTCTTTTGGCCGTATAAACGTGAAAGCGTATTTTATTACAAAGAGCACAAGATTGATTATTATGCTCATTAAAGATACACATTTAAAAAACAGGGGCGTAGCCTTGGAACAAAAAGGGGGAGGGGTTTATATATTGCGATATATGCCCCCCACCCCCATCGACGAAATTAAAATAAAATTAGAAAACAAAATTATATGTTTTATTTTATATTAATTCAAGGAATGTGTGATCTTCCTTGAATATGAAGAATGTTTATTTATAGCATTGTGTGGTTGCTTATCTGTACACGAAGCTATTGATTATAAATAATTATGTAACTGTAAATTTGTATTAATACAGGTTTTGTATTTTGTTCAAAAATATAAATATGAAATCTCCCCCCCCCCTCCCCCAAGAGTACATTCCTAGCTACACCCTTGTTTAAATAATATTCCAATGTTTTAATGAGTGGCATAAATGTCCGTTCTACATACATGTGGATACAGTACCTTGTTTCCCATACATAAGCAGTGACGTTACTCATATAATTTTCCACACATTAATAGTACTCGTACGTTAAACCAATGCAGTCTTCAGGGGGAAAAAGAAATAATCGTCATACCTTTTGGATGCACCACAAAGGACTTAAATATACAATTTTGTTGCATTTGTACCCCTGTCCCTTGCGAGTTGTTTTGCCTACCATTTACAAGTTTCTATTAGCACTTTAGAAAACGTGCGGGTATGAACGGATGCGTTCTTTCTTCCCTTTTGCTATATAAACTTGTGTGCCTTCTGTTGTGCCCATGAGTACAATAGAAAATAGCAGAAATTGGGTATCGTGTAAGGCCGGCTTAAATGACTCACACCTCGCGCAGAATTTAGGCACCAGTAACTTCTTAAATCCTTTTTAAATATCGAAAGAAAAACTGTTTTGAAAATATGATACACTACATACTGCTAGTATTATACTGACGTATTACAATTGACATTGTTAAGTGGTAAGGGAATGCTAGTAAAAAGAAGAAAATACCCACGATGAACGAATCGAATCTACATTTGCTGTATGAATTAACACTTCTTGTTATGAAGATGATCGTACATGGTATAAAAAATATTCCGTTAGTTTAGTATAATCGTGCAAACAAAATGAGTGGTCGTTAACGAAAAACGTATTTATTCATTCTACAAAACACGGGGCAACACAGAACATAACTCCTTTAGGAAAAGTAAGTTATAATTATGTAAATATGCCACAAAGTTGACGATTTTTGTCCATAAATAAAAAACTTCTCTAATAGTAAATGTCGACTTTGAATTATGCTCTTCTTCAGATGGTTGTTTTTTACGAAGTGTTGTTAGGAACAGAAGTAAATATGACAGGCTTGCTGCCTGTTTAAATTCGCTGGAATTAAGAATTAAAACATTAATGAAAAACTGCAAATACAAAAGACATGTTTCCATGCGCCTACTGCATAATTCTAAATGCATTAATTTTTGTGTTGTAAACGTTGGCAGATTGTGTTGACAAAATGATCACGTGACCCGATATTTTATATAACCATTGTGATGTATTAGGTAAATTGACATTTCGTATGTTGTATATAGCGGATGTTAGCAAAAATTCAAAATGACGAAATAAGGGCCTTGTTGGTTTTGACGTTCAAAACACATGCGCGAAGGCGTACTTAAAACGATATAACTGTTCGTAAAATACACAAATAAACTAGACATGTTTTAAAAAGCAAGTAAGTGCTGTGCTTTATTTATATATTTCACAACACATGTTTTATTTTAAGTCGTTACCGGATATTATATTATTGTCTTGTTTATTAACATATTCGTAGCATTCCAGTAATGATCGTATACATATTACTTCCATTTTAAGCATTTAATTTATACAAAGGAAATTTCCACTGTTAATGTAAGAATATGTTGCAGCGAGTTCTAAACAAGTCACTGTCGGATTGAAACCTACGAATTGACAAACAAAAAACGAATTTGTCCTTACGGACACGGCCTTAGCTTGACTATTAGTGACTGGCACCGAGTCATTGCATTCAACTGATGTTTATTGTAGAAATAGTGATATTATATAATGTACCTAGTCTGAATGAAGTAACATATTGCGGCTATCTTTTTTTATGTCTAGTTTTCATGAGTTCGTTAGTGTTAACATTACTGATACACACTTCAGTGTCAACGTTTTTCGCATTATTACGAGTCCGAGGTTTCACTGTACAATATACAATGGTGTGCTGTGTTACACTCGTGTAAATATGAAAATACACAGCTGCCAACTTTTCAGACAATGTCCACTAATGCACATCATTATTGTAAACTTGCATCGTAGAGGGACGACAGTTGTATTTTCGCTTTAAAACAAACATCTGTTAGAGTTGAGCCTTATACGCGATCATTAATGTCCTTTACCCGCATTGTACACAAGGTTTTATGCTTAATGAGATGCACGCTCACACAGCGTTCGCATTCTTCTACGTACGTAAATGTTTTACATGTCTCGGGAAATGACATACGCACGTACACGGGGAGACGAATGTGTGTACGTCTCGCGTCCTTACAGCCCATAAGCTACTATATTGAAAATCGATTTATATGCAGTTCATAATTGTTATTCCTAGTATTTATTTTTATAAAGAGTGAAATGGAGGCATTAACTTTCGAGAAACACCACTGAACAAAGTTCTTAACAATGTATAGGCTTTAACCTTTAATGATCTAGATGAACCGGAATAAACATAACCCGTTTTCTTCGTGATTTGTTATAAACCAGGCGTGGCAGTAAATTTATAGTTAATATGCCGACCAGTGAGTACATTACCAATATTTTTATAAGGCTAGGAATGGATGAGTTAAAACGTTATATCAAAATACGACATTGAATTTTTATTTATACCAATATTAGTGTTAAAAAAATGAACCTCTAGTTGTTACCAGTTTTAATGATACATTGTCGATAACTGCATTTACTGACGCAAACATATATTCATTCCTATCTTGTAAAATTGTCTATGATTTGTTAATAGGAACACTTTCATTGTCATGCGCTTTCCAGCTACAGCTCCTAGTGGGTTGATAATTCTGAATCCATGCGCCTACGTTCCAGCACATATTTATTATGTTATCAAATTGTTTCTTTCATTTTCTGTTATTTTTTATGCATCAAAATGTAAACATGAGCAGATTTATAAAATCTTCTCTTTTCTAGTAATTTCACCGTTTCGTTTGACCGACGCATGAATAAAGTGATGAGGCCCATGACAATGTTAATTTTACATAAGGCGAAAAGAGTCGCAACGTGCATATAAGTATATCTTAAGCGAGGCTTGTAAAAGTGCTCATTTTATTGTTAACAGACTGTGCAGTGCTTTTCGGCTACGATAGAGGGAGAGAGACAGGCAATTTTCACAAATAATATGTAGCGTTTCGTCAAGACAAGGTGCGTGTCGGTATAAATTTTGTTTGTCAAATTAAGAAACTATTCACAGATGAATATAAATCAAACAAAGATGTTTCAAGCTTAATAATATTTTCATTGTTATAAGGAGAATAAACTTCACCCGCGGAAAAAAAATTACTAATCCTTAATTTAGAACTTATTGGAAAATCATATTGTTATGTGATGTTTGCCTAAGCGCTGTTTTTTTTTTTTTTTTTTTTTTCCAAAGAAGTATGAGCCAGGCTTCTGGATCGTAACGCTTACACACGTTCTTATATGCTTAAAATTCCACGTCATCTTCATCTGGAAATATCATATAAATTCTTTATATTCGAATTAAATTTCGCAGATTAGTTTGTGACATCTTTGTACAGTTAACATTTTACGAATCGTAAATACACTCTATTAGTGGATCAGAACTTAAACATCACTGGAGAATAATTTCACGAAAATATTATATATATATATATAGTAATTTGAATTACTTTCATAACTACTTGAAAATAATCGCTCTGAAAACGATTAATTATTGTGGTAAAAAATGTCTCACTGTGCTTGCCTGAAACGTAAAAGAGACGCTCTTATTGAAATCTCGTCGTAGACTGCCGGTATGAAGACGATAGTGCAGAAGTTCCGCAAGCTTAGCTAATCAGTTACGTTTATGCTTTACATCGCCGAGTTAACGACTAAGTGGTAGATTAAGCTCGCCTGGAAGCTAACTCGTTGATGATTTCGCAAAGTGGCGCCACGACAATATTGAAGCTAAGAGGCGGTTAAAAGTTTTGCTGGTGGCTTATGCGCGAGTAAATTAATCGCAGCGGGCACGATTACAAGCAGGCGAATCTGTAGGCGGGGAGGGTTTATTTCAATAGCGCGGCAGCACTTTCGCAGCTTGGCAGGAGAAACCGCGCTGGATTTCAATGTCTGCCGTCCTTGAATGGCGCGACAGCAAAATAGTTAGTGGTTACCCATGGAGTTACCAACGATCCGTTACACGATGTAACCTACGGTGTACAGTGAATTTAATTCACCAGTAAATGAAGACACCGATTTTATGCTGGCATTACTGTTAAATCGGATGTCTTTATAACATTAAAAAAAAATCTTATTAGATATACATAGACTTTACTAATTTGTGTTTGTTTCTGACTGTTCTGAAATTGTTTCGTGTAAAACATAACTGCCAATTATTATATTCTAAATTATATTTTAAATTTCTATAATACCAATTGAGAGATTTATAAGTAAAGTGAAAATATTAGATTATTATAGACTATAACAGAAATCGTGGATTAAAAATACTCTAGTAAAAATGTTATTGTAAAATACTCTGTTACCTCTGCGATGATGCATACTAGTGTGACCAATTTAGTGAGATATTGCCGTTAGGCATTCTCGGTAAGTTGCTAAAAAATGCTTAAATGTCTCACATCTGAGGGGTTCAGTTGCTGTTCAGTTAGTGGACGAATGTTGTCGCTCGTTGAGCTCAACATCCTGTCACGACGGAGTGTACAGACCTCGCATAGAAGTGTACTTATGCCAACTAGGAGCAAATGCCACCACGACGCTATTACCCCGAGCCTACTGGTTGAAACCATATACTAAAGATAAGGTAGACCACTTTTTCGTCTTCTGCGCATGTACCCAACATCGACTTACCCCAATCCTACACAACTGTCAGTCACATGGTCAACTGTGATGAACGTGTTTGTTTACCTTTACCATTTTGAAATTAATCAAAAAGCATCACAGACTGGTAAGAGGAAGTATAAAAACATCTCTACGAACTTGTTTACAAATCAGTTTTCTAACCTAAAATCCAAACCACGCAGTTTTCGCTAGACGTATTGGCAGAAAGCCAGTTTAATATTGGGACACGGAGATTGGTTGTGCTCAGCCAGCGAGATCAGTCTACCACATATTTAGTCTATGTTTGAAACAACAGGAATCCCCTCCGCCAAGCTGTGAACCAGGGCACGATTGTGCGAGGACCAGAGACTGCACAGGCCAACGGAACACCTGCAAGTGGACTATTTTCTCTACATGACGCCGGTTGAACGGAATGGACCAAGGAGCCGCCAAGAAGACTGATGGGCCGACCCGCAGTATCCGCACGTCCAAATCAGCTTCCGGTCTCCGACTAGGGTGGAACTGTCGTTACTTAATATTAGTCAGTTAGGTAACCATAATCCAATTTAAAGTCTCTGCGCATTTATTAATACTCACCGTAACAGTTAAATAACATTCCAATTTCCACGTATTCAAATTCCTCCTGAATTTCTTCAGTGTCCATTACTAACACTATGTTATAATTGATAATGACAATAACTTAAAACATGCAGTTAATAATTATCAAACCATGATTCATTGCAATCTTTGTTTTAAGTTTGCAACTGTATGCTAGTAGCAAACGTCGCTGAAATGCTTTGGGTGCCGCACAGGTCGTAGCGGAAGCTGCACATAAACCTTCAGTAGAAATATACAAGCTTCTGTCTCTTTGATAAACAGAAAAATATATAGTTATCCTTCAATTATTATCGATTTCTGTAGTTGTATTTTCGGAGCACCTCTTCACTAATTAATAATGATTATTGTTTTTAAACCGCAGTAGACGTATACAAATAATACTAGTTGTAATGTTTTTCACTTTTCACCTAGTAATATTTCCAACTGTTTTAATGGTATTATGTCCTTTGCCAGGAAATGTAACTGCATTTTTGTATTGATACAGTACTCGAATCCATGATAACGTTATAGCATTTTTAGATGGCCACACGTTAAAAAAACTAAGTATAGAAAGTTGTATTAATAAAGTATACAGGTAGCGTGAGAATAATTAACGATCTGTGTTGATGCAATGCAATGTGCAGAAATGGAGCTCTTCAAACTGCACGTCCTGTAATCACCACATCCGACATCTGATGACGTAATAAAACGTTTACTTAAACAACATGCGTCCCCTGCGTCAATCCTCTTGTCAACTGCACGTACGACCATTGAGATGTTAGCTTGAAGGCACTTCGAATGTTGACTTACGTTACACCCATAACAGCAGTAATATGTATTTCTACACTTGTTCAGGAAAAAAATCATGTTTCGTTAAATGTTCTACTTTTTATAGTAGTGACGTTTAAATCATATATTTTTCAGATTACTACGTCGTAAATTATCCATACTTATAGTACGTTAAATAGTTCCACTAAAGTTGGGGAAGTTTATCAAAAAAAATTATTAAGTGTACAATTTTGCAGTCTTGTTTGATTTTTCACCTCTCTCACGCTGTAAATCCGAATCAGTGATATCAGCCAGTGAAACATTTTCCACTGAAAGTCAGTCGATAATCTACTGTTGACCGGCGAATCAAGCAAACGAACTGGGAACAAGTGGAAAGACACAAATAAATCTGTGAAATTCAACCACTATAATACACTATCTACCAAAAAGTAACCGGGCTATCCAATTCGTCCCAAAGATGTTCTATAGGGTTGATGTCGGGGCTCTGGGCGGGCTAGTCCAATCGGTGAACATTGTTGTCGGCGTACCACTGCATAGTAGCTCTTGAAACATGGCACCTGGCATTGTCATCCTGGAAATAACACGGGTCCATTCCGTAAAAACGTCACAATGTTGGGAGCATTTCATTATCCAGAATGTTACAATAGGCCTCTGTGTTCATGTTACCACGGACAAACACCAGCGGTCCTACGCTGAAGGCCGTGAAACACAAGTCAACTGACGTACTAAATTACCTATCTTCACGGGTGGCCAACTACTTTTTGGGAGATAGTGTAACTTGTTATCTGACACTGATAATCTGTTGCTCAATTCTCACTTTTTTTCACTGATTCAAATTTAGAGTGCAGAGATTTTAAACTTAGGTATAAGCAATTCGTATCAGAAATATCTGACTTCGTTATTTTTAAGTAGATTTAGAAACACTTATTTCGTTCATAAAAAGTTTTATTTACGCTCAAGTGTAAGTATTTTGCGTATAGAAAGTCACTGAATTAAGCTTGTGACTTGGCCGTTTTGTATGATTACATAACGGAACGCTTAGGGATCATAATTACTTAATTTATCCTTCGAGTCAAATCAAGTATAAATCTCCCTTGCCGCTTACATTAAAGTGGGGACGACAATGGTTTGGTTTTATTGTATTGTATAGGTTTTATGCTTGACAGCTTAGCAGGGGATAGCTTACAGACTAACTTATAACCTAATTTATATTAACACCCATGCCTTACCCGGGATTCGAACTCGGAGACTCCCGCACCGACCGACTGCGCCACGGGAGGTTGGTGGTTTTATTGCATTTTTATTCCGTTTGCTACGTATAAAAACATTACATTTATAATTTATGCATTCGTTAATAAGTATGATAACTTATAAGCTATATCAAGCCCATCGTATTTCAGCCCAGATTTCAAATACATTTTTGTAAATATTTGTATTTTGATTTAAATTATTTACGAAAGTGTGTTATTTACTCGTAAGAAAATTCTACAAATTTAATATGTATGTTTTTGCCGGGAATATGTGCTTCAGATTCTTCAAAATAACTTCTTTAGTAGCTACCTTAAAATTGGAAACTTAGAAAGGGGAGGAACCCTTGAATCCCTGTTCATTTGTGGATACCTATCACGTAATTTGATACTGGCCGCCACATCATTTTACAAATTAAGAAATGTCCCGACTAAGACATGCATTTCTAGCCCACATTGTCACAACCCTGTGAGTGTCTATGGTGTTTATTATAGTGATTGGAGCGATTTGGGTGGCTCTTAACATCGAGGTCTTGAAAGCCGTTGAGGGAGAAGCGAGGTGAGTAAGCAGTGCTGGAATGCAAGAGCGGGGTAAACAGGAGATCTCCGAGAAAACACGCCGACCAGGGGCATCTTCCGGCATGATTCCCACATGCGAAAATCCAGGGAAAGGGGGAGGGGACGCCGTGAATCGAACCCGGTTCGCCTTGGTAGGAGGGCCATAGTCTAACAACTAAACCATCGTGGCCTCATGTTTATTAAATAAAAAAAAAATAAAAAAAATAAAATTCAAATTCATTCAGAAGGTATGATTATTTCAACGAACTCACGCTATTGAAACTTTAAATTGGCTTGCTCTTTAATTTTTTTTGCAAATGCGTCATGCCATTTTTCTTATTTTCTCAGAAAACCTGTTTCTATGTGATCGTGGATGGTGACCCGCTTTGGCCGCCCTTTGAGCTGTTTCTGGTTAGGTCTATGAAGAGTTAAGAATTTTTTGTTGAAATGCATAAAAGAATGTTTTCCTGAAACACATTTCAGCGAACTCCAACATGTATGTTTTTTATATTGCAGTTTTATTAATGATTTGAATGCTTATTAATGGAAATAAGTATCGAAAAGGGCGAACTCTGTCAATATCATAAAAATTTAAAGATGAATGCGGATTTTTGATACCTTTGGAATTTTACAATAAATTCATCCCGTTTATTTATTTGTTCCTTTCAACATGCAGTTTTGCAGACGTAACAAAACTGCTAATTCATACGCTTAATTACATCATAATTTTTATCTTGACTATGATTTTTTTGTGTCTTAATTATTCTAATAAAATGCAATAACACTGTCATCAACACCCGACTTGAAGTTTCATTTCCAGAAAGAAGTTAATTTACAGTAGGTATCTGTAATATTAATATCACTTTATTCGCGTACAGAAAAATATTTTGAAGACATTTCCAGTTTCACGGGTCTCTAGTATCGTAAGTGTTCTTCAATGAAGCGTTCTTGGCTGTTGATAAGCTGAAGATGTTTAGTATCTTGCCATTACTACATAATAATTTTAGTTATTACGGTTTAAATTAAATATCACGAAAATATTTAATGTCAAGATATCTTCAAAACACTGTAGCGTCATTTTGCCTTTAAGATTGTATTGTTTAGTTTAGACACTGATCAACTGTTTGTAGGTGCACGATAACTGCCTGGATTCTGTTCTTATAACTCAATTTTATTAGTAACAGATAAGATACATATTTGTAGTATAACAGACAACTAACTTTGCGATTGGTGGATTTCACATCGATTCTAAAATAGACGATGCAAAGTAGCCGAATCTGTAATAATAGTGGTTTATGTAAGTTTTGACTTTGAGCTTCGGCTATAAAGTTTTATGGTGATGAGAAAACTGGCAAGCCTTATTTTATTGGTTCTTGATGCCGTAGTACAATATTATGGGGTAGGCAAAAATACGAGAGAAGAAATTGTTGATTACTTGTGTGAAGGCTGCCTTTCGTAGAAACCATAAAAATTTTTAATTTCTTCCATTTTTTTCTAATTGTGAAAGGAAATTGGAATACTGTAACACATGACCTTGGAGAGTTAAGATGCTGGACTCAATCAGCGAGACTGAGGTAAAGTGGTTCAACTGTGAAAGTTGATCAGAAAAATTAAATTTTAATGTTTTACTGCGTAGTAAAGCTAAAGCAGCCATAAGAAACTGAATCTCAAAGTCTGTACCAAAATCAATTACCTGTTTTCTCGTATGTAAATGTAATCATAAGAGAGATTGTTGTTGAGCGATGGCGAGAGCCGATGAGCTGGTAAGTTTTCTATCGGCCGTGGCTAATGTGTCGCCACAGAAGTATGGGAACATATAGAGGGGCACTGGAGACTTCCTAGATTAGACGACTAACGACTTATTTTTAGGCGAAACATGGCTTGATAATGATCGAGTACAGGAGCAAAGTTTACCAGATTGTTATTAGACTTGATCGCTTTTGCCCTTGCACCGATTCTACTTAAACCAGTGTTATGGATTGTCACATTTCATCCGTGTAAATACATTCGCCACACTTTTCCTTTTAGGGGACTATGTAGCTGCGCGTCCAAGGTCAAGAAGCGACGGAGCGATACGGGCGACAGTTACACGCACGCCTAGCGCCTCATCGCTCCTACGAGCAAGGCGTGCAGTGTTTCCGCCGTAACACTTAACTGTGTAAATTATATCTATAACACTGGGTCTTTATTACACGCAGTGAAACTCCACAGATCAAACTACCTGCGCATAATCGTACTTTTCTCTTACCGCTTAAAGAAACTGCGTACGCATTTCACCACTTTCACGATTTTTTTTCTCCGTTAATACACTTAATATGATAAAAGTAAAAAGATTGGGACATAGACGATAGTTCTTTATCCTTTCTGGCAAAAATTCGTATTTCCAGAAATTTTATTTACAGAGATACGCGTTTACGCGCAAACAAGAATGTCATAGAAAATGTTTCAGTAGGACCCTTAAGATCGTAGTTTTTGTGCACCGCCTCCTGAAAGTTGTTTCTGTGCTAAATGTAAAATAAAAAATGATGAGTATTTTTAAAAAATACAGAAAAGACTGGAAGACGCATCGCCTGTTTCATACACCGGAGGCTATCCCTTGTGTGTGTGTGTGTACACACACACACACACGACACTCTACTATCACTCATATCAGTTCCTGAACGAGCGGCTGTCCAGTTGTACGCGACACCCGCTGCTCCTGTGGTGTGCTCCATTTCTTCGGCATCTCCAGGTATGGCAATTTCAGCGTACATTCATGACGTTTGATTTAATTTGCCCGGGGTAAGTGATCACAACCCGTCACACCAGAACTCTACAACGTAACTAATGATTTTTCATGCATGAGGTGATATTGAACGAGTCTCAAGATGAGAATATTATTGATAAGTTGCATTGCTGCTATACGATTCTAAAGGTACGCTTTAGCCTCCGTGTTGTAAAGGACACAAAGTAGCACTTAGACGTATACATCGGCGTTGCCTTAGCTTTTGGGACGGTGACAACGAAACCACTAGATAGTCAGAAGGGCGGAATTTGAGGCAAAGCACTAACACATTGGAGTTACATGAATCGCAATGTACAACAAATGAGGCGTAGTTTCTTTGCGCAGCTTGTGCCTGCGAGGCGGCTAATTTTATATAGAGGGCACTGGTTACCCTTCCCCTCCTGTTTCCTTCCATTCTCTATGTAATCCCACCCTCCACGCATGCGCGATAGTGATTGGTTGTAACGGAATTCGGAGTGGACGGCTTTTTCCATCAGCGCTGGGCTCTCCCACTTCTACTCTCTTCTTCTGCTTCGAAATACCCTTCAGGTGTGGTGCTGTTTGATGTCTTCGTGGGACTCTGTAGAGGAAATAAGCACGTTAGCTGACAGTGCAAACTTTTCTGCACCGCTGGCTTAAGGTGGGTTGGCTACGGCGAAATAATTGAACTTGGAAAGTTATAAAGTTAGATCGGGTAGGTACTTTAAGTAACATTCTAAACTCTAGTTTCGATAATTGGTGATTTTCTTTAAAATAAAACTCAGTTTGGCGTAACTTGTTCAGTGTGGAGCCCTATTACGTTTCGAGATTTTGCATTTTGATCGAATCATTGTGAACGCTGTAGTCTGTCTGAAAATTCGATGGCTAGTTAAAAGGGCGCGCATATGCTCGCGTTCTTTTGTAGAGTTTTCTGCTTCTAACTCGCCTTATATTCTGCCATTTAAGTTAAAATTGTGTTCTGGTGATAATTTAAAATTAATCGGTATTAACTCAGGTTTTTCAGAAAATTCTCTAGATATTTGTGAACTCGTTTATTTTAGCAGGGTCGGACTTTTGATAGGTCCGTTAGGATGCCCCGACCAATGCAGGTGTTTAATCAGTTCAAAGTAATATTTTTCATATTTTATTCAAGTTCTCCATTTTCTCAGCCTAATTGTATTTTTTTTAGATCTGTAACCGTTTTAATAAAGAGGCTCGTTCAATTATTCAGTATTAGAAGTAAACCAAAGATTGGAGAAAGTATAGTAAAGTTATATGTTCTAAAAATGTTTTTATTTAGATTCCGTCTTTAAAAGTCATACGGGATGCACGGAAGTCCATTTTAATACGTATTAGTTTAATTGACAAATGTTTTCATGAATATTGTGATCCTCCAGAGTTCCTTGGAATAAAGCACAGCTTAGAAATAGGATTTTTTTATGTTGGACACATAAAAACACACTAATCTTGCGGCGATAATCACGCCACATCTTAACATGTTGCAAACTACTTTAGCGGCAGAAAGGCTTCCTAAGAATTAATTTTTATGCCCGCCTGCTCTTGTAGCACACATCTTGTCGGCAGGTTCGATAACGTTAGAATTAAGTGGGGACAGTTTCATGCCCAACCTGCCGACCCCAATACCCGGCTTCTGAAGATAAAATTTGCTCCTCATTGTTTGCGGATAACTTTGGTAGCCGACTCTGGAATCCGCCTTCGCGATATGGGACATTCAAGATGCCTGGGGGTCTCGGAGCTTGGGAGAAGGGGGGGGGGGGGGCACATGGGAGACAGAAACTGTCAGATTAAAATAACATTCGTTCAAGTATGCCATCATCTTATCCCTCCCCCGTCACTCCTTTCAATCCTGCCTTCAAAACTCGTTATTTTCTTTCTGGAGAAGGGGAGAGAAAAAAACGCGAACTCTCTGGCAGGCATATTTCTTTTCCCATGGTCGTCCGTTCCTTCGATTTCTGCCCAACCCCCCCCCCCCCCCCACGGGTTCCTTTTTCTGTAAGCTTGCCCAAGTCTCGGAGGGGGAGGGGTGTTGGAGGTCCATCGCTTTTTCTACCCTTCTGCTCATCCGCGTCTCTTCTCCCAGGACTCCGCAGGATCAATAAGGACAGCGTAAAGGATCATTTCCTTCCCCCACCCCCCAAGGACACCCAAACATCCGGTTCACGGCGATAAAGAGACCAGAAAGCTGAAACGGGTCAGGCAGGACGTCAGGAATATAATAAAAGCGGCGTGGCTTTAAAAGGAGGGAGCCAAGGAAGAAGGAAGGAGCACAAACTGCGGGGTAGATGATAAAAGAGTTGCTCGTGGAAGATAAAGCAGGAGGAATAAAAGAAACTGCGTGGGAAAGCGACGCGCTGGAGTGACGGGGCTGGCGGAATGAGTAAACAGGAACGCGATTAACTGCGTGAAAAAAAGGGAGGGGGGGGGGGGGGGTGAAAATATCTCGGATTGGTCTCCGCCCGCCGAGAGCTCGCGAGGTTATTGGAAGTGGCGCCCTCAGTGCGTTCTCTCCCTCACTTGCTTCTTAGTTCGAGCGTAGCAGAGACGTCTTCCTTCCGTCTTCATTTCCAATCGTGTACGCGTATCATAGCCTATTCACGGTTTCTTCACTTTTTTTGAAACAAACATTTCAAAAATATCCCTATGTATGACGTGTTTGGTTGTTTACTAAATTTGTCGTATATCACATGCGTTTTATACCTCTGTTATCACAAAGGTATCTTACTTTTGGCAACATTTAACTTTTATTTATAATTTGTTTACAAACTATAATAGTTCATTTAAATTTAATACGAATAAAAACAGGGAGAAATAGTTGTGTTGACAATGTTTAGTGAGAAATAGTTCTTATGGAAAATATTATTAAAAGTTGTTCACGGTAAAAAAAAAAAAAAAAAAAAGGCACTTTTCAAAGCCCTGCTTCAATCTACTTGTATGTACATTGCGCATTCTTCTGCCTTATGTAAAATTAACATTGCCGCGAACCTCATCACTTTATTCATGCGACGGTCAAGTGAAACTGTGAAATTATTATAAAATCCAAATATTTTACATGACTGGTTATATGTACACATCCGATGCATTAAAAAACAGAAAGCGAAAGTAATAATTTGAGTTATCACAAATAGTTACCTAACACTGTGTATTCGACGTTAAATATAGAACTACTTCCCATCCGTCGTTACCAACTTTACGGGGCGCATGTCACCCAGTGAGCCCGTTGAAATATACGCAGTCAAGGACCAGTGACATTTTTCTGAGGTTGATTTCGAAACTGCTCACTTTATCGTGAACAGCCTTTACACGTAGTGCGCACGAAAGCGGCGCGTTGTTCCTTCGGTAAAATTTTCCAGACTTCGTTAAGCTTTGTTTGCATGAGGCGGAGGAATATGCTTGAAGTACAGCTTTAGCAGGGCTTCAAAAACGTTGAAAGTAACAGTGAATGGACTATAGGTAAGACAAATAAGGGAGAAACAGAACAGCCTGTACTGGTAATGGACCTGCGGACGCCCCAGTGACTAAAAAACTAAGATATGGGGTTGGGGAGTGACGAGTGTACATCGCCACTCAATAAATTTAGTAACGGACTCAAGAATGAGCGTAACTGGACACCAAAATTGTCATGAATACGTCTTTAAATTTCCAACCATAATGTGGGAGGCAATCCAGAAAATCCGATAACAAAATGGGGGGATACAGTTTGGCATTGCAGCTCCGAATATATCGTCAAAATTCAATTACACCACTCGATTGCCAAAGTATCAAAGAATACGTTACGTTAAGTGAGGACTGTGAAGTATCGCTCGCGGTGGCCAGGGTGGTGTGAAGGGGGAGTGGACCCCGCAATTTTTAATTTGTTTTGCCGCATGTCATAACTTCCGCGTAGTATATTTGACAAGGAGAAGCTACGACGCTCACTTAATTTTCAATCGACAGCTCTCGTCAATATCAATCGATCGCGTCTATAAAAACATTTGTGTGGTGTGGTTAAGGTGAAATTGTATGAGTTTAATGTAAAAAATTAAGTAAACTTAACATAATGACTGTCTATACTCGTCAAAAAGCCAAGTAGAAACACAGTAATTGTATACGGTTGGAAAGAGCATCTCGAAAGCAATCCAGTGATACCCACAAAACTCCATATGATCGAGTGAAGCGGTGCCGGGAACGTAAAAAATACATCAAGGCGTCCGAGCGCGTCTACGTAGACGTATTCACGCCAAACAAACGGCCGTGTCCCCAACACAGCCACACCCCATTTTTGTTCATCGTGATGCGTTGATGTTTCGTATACAATCTCTAATGAAGTGGTAAAGTCCACTCACAGTTGCTTCAACTTTTCTGAAGCCCCGTTAAACTTCTACTTCCAGTACATTCCTCCGCCTCATGCCA
The DNA here is from genome assembly GCA_029891345.1 of Dryococelus australis. Taxonomy (NCBI): domain Eukaryota; kingdom Metazoa; phylum Arthropoda; class Insecta; order Phasmatodea; family Phasmatidae; genus Dryococelus; species Dryococelus australis. Next base: position 44,572,064 of record CM057001.1, on the reverse strand, counting down.
ACAAAACTTAACTACTGTAGACCTGAGAAAATCACACCAAAGGGACAGCGCACCGCATTCGTGTGCACACAGTGTAATAATAGTTTTCCTAGGAACTTTATCTTACTAGACATTACCGACACAAACATTTTATTTCTCTTTTTAATCATATGAAATATTAATTAAATAATTTATAGATAGAATACAAGTAAATGTTGAATCTAACTTTAAAAAAAAAAAAGGTCCTTTTGAGGTGATTTTTCACAGGTTTGATTCAAAAACTGCCAATGAACCGCGAAGAGACTATGTAATGTGTTTCTGATACTTATATAAATATTCGCTTCCAAGTTGTATACTTTTCTCTATATTTTATGCAGCATGCAATTTAGGCTTCGATCTTGCACAGTAAAAATTGCAAGAGAAGCAATAATGTCTTAAGGCGGACGTATATAAGTTTTCTTCTCCCTCTTAGGGTGCGTGGACCTTCCTGGGTTGAAGATGTTTCACCATTGCCTATGTCAGTGTGCAACGTATCGCATGACGAATAATACGCACAGCTTCAACATGAGTGTTATCTTACGTTTCCACATGGAAACGCAGCTGCGCGTGCAGACGTGGCTGAAAAGTACTGAAGACGAATATATAAAATTAATATTATCAAATAAAAACTTTTTGATGGCAAGTATAAAAATTTTAAAAGGTACGTAGCGTAACACAGTTAAGCGTATGAAATATATTTAAGATCGACCTATGTCATTTATACTGACTTTCGTTCACTAGAAATGAGTTAATTTCCTATCCCATTTTGGCCTAACTTTGTTACCACTGTGTTCATGATATATAAATTACACTAATTCGCCCGGTAAATCACGATGCATTAAACTCAAGGCTTTAGTTTTTCGATGTTTGCTTGAAAATAAACAGTTTGTTTCTATACAGCTCAGTTTTTAGGAGGACGTGGCGACTTCAGAGAACCTGGATCAATTCTTTAAGAGCTTTATAGTCCTATCTAAAGGTGACAGGATAAATTCGGTTTCGAATATAAAATATTGCAGCTATTTATTTGATATAATAATAAAGAATCTATCCATTTAGTTTATTCAAAATTGTCGTGTTTCTAGAAGATAATCGAACGCGAGTGTATTTTGACTTAACACGTGCAATACTGACATTACGTGATAACAGCAAGATCTTTTTTCTTTAATTTCACTGTCATAATGTGGCATTTGTACAGTGACGGTAATATGTGGTTGTAATACTTCCTTAAGTGAAGCAAGTCTGTTTCGTTAACGAAGAACTCGTTAGACTTAAGAATCCACGACTGCTATTATAGAGCTACTTTTCAAAAGTAAAAGAGTTTCCACCTCTCCCTATACTTGAGCGCAGCGGCCTGCGATACCCGTTGCAAGGTAAGCTGTGTTTTACACTGGGCTATACCTTATAGTTTGCGACTTTACACATCGGCCACTTAAACGTAGTAGTGCAGTTGACGCCACAGCACGTGTGTAATGGGTGCCTCGCCGCTCTCTCGTGAGTGGCCGCAGTACACTCAGTTTGTCGCGGCTCCACTCTGCTTACCGGTTCCTGCTGAGTGCGCCGAGTGTGTACAGCAGTGAGCAAGCACCAGCTTACTTTGCAACACTTCACCGCACGCCACTGCTAGAGCGTAACCTTTGGCTTTCACGAATACAGATGAAGACGTATCAACTTCGTCGATTCTGACACTGGACCAAGTTTGGTGGGACACTATAGCTCAGCTAATGTTTCCGTGCACTTAGGGCAGGAGTTATAGCGAAAACTGAAGGGATTATAAAATATTTTGCCTTACATATTTCAAACATCGGACTTTATTTATACGCAAGTCGGTTTGGGGAACTGCCTTTAATACCATCACCAAAAATTTCATATAAAATAAGCCCCTACGTCCATGACGTGTTTGGTTTTCGAACCTACAACCTCATAGTTCCAAACCTCTCAGTGATTGCTTCTACTTTTATAGAGCAAAGACACATAAATGATTCTAAACATATCTTTGAAAAACATAAAACTTCAGTTGGAAACCTTATGAAGAAGGGTGATATTAGGTAAATATTTATAAAAGCTGTTCACAATAAAGTGAGCACTTTTGAAATCAACCTTAGAAAAATGTCACTGGCCCTACCTGCTTATATTTTAACGGGCTCCCTGAGTGACATACGCCCAGTAAAGTTGATAATGATGGATGGTAAGTGGTTCCATAGCTTAAAGTCAAATAAAAAGTGCTAGGAAACCATTTATGGTAACTTAAGTTATTTCTTTCGCTTCCTGTTTCTTTTAATGCAAGTAAATTTAAAAATGGGTAAATATGTTAAATATTTACTTTTCTAATAATTTTACAGTTTCACTTGACGCATGAATGGAGTTATTAGGCCCATGGCAATGTTAATCTTACATATGGCGAAGAATACACAACGTGCAAACAAGTAGATCTTAAGCCGGGCTTTCAAAGGTGCTCATTTTACCGTAAATAGTCTAGTTATTTGTGTCTTTTTGTGGTGGCGTCAAAATAATCCTACAGTAGTTATGAAGCAATTTATAGAGTTCCATTTGAGGTGAAAATAATATACGGCTATTTTTTTCCACTTTCGCTCTTGGGTTAAATATTATATTTTAATGTACATAATCACAGCCTGTAACAGGAAATGTCCCACCTCTCCTAGTTCGTAATCTAGCTCTCTGTTCCAAACGATGAGGACTCGTTCGCCCGAAAGCATGAAGCACAATGCGTGGTGTTAACTAACTGATGCGGTTAGCGATCAGGGAACTCGCGCGTCATGCATGTTTACATTGTGCGTAGCGTAAAAGTGTGGCTAACATCTCGCTCTGTCATCATTTGCCTCTGGCTTCATTCGATAGGCATCAGCGCTACCGGCGGTCGATAAATTAATCAACAATCGCACGCGTGCGGCGAATTCGCGATGGCCATGTGCTAATCCCCACGCCTATTGTGGCTTTGTGGCTACCGGCAATTCACAAACTGCATTCCTGTTGCCATCAGAGTCCTGAATTCTCGCTCGGGGCTGTTACAAGCCGTGAATATTAAACAGTGTGTGAAATACATGTTCGTGATGTTTTGGCAACACGAATCCTACAATTTTTCGTAGCTCCTGATTAAAATTCCAACACATGAACAATTTTAATGTTATATAAAGTGACTTGTGTAACCACGACGTGTCTCATATCTCCGACTTTGGTAATTTGTATGTCCGTAAAAGTCATTCCCTGGTTACAAACTTTATTTCTATCCGTTGTATGTGAGATAAATATGTCAAACTGATGCCGAAGTGTTGACAAACTAACGAGGTTTTTTGTTGCAACGCGACAACATCAATAGGTCTCCAAATGAGCACCCTTGGTAGTTCGTAGAACATCTAGTATGTATTCAGTGTCTATACCTTAGCAGGCATCACAGGAGGGATCGATGCATTGATTGAGGATATCCGTTGTTGCAGATTTGCAAGATCTGATACAGGAGTTCTGTAGACTTTGTCCCTGACATAACCCCACAGAAAAATCTAATGGGGTTATGCCAGGAGAGCTTGGAGGCCAAGCTCTAGTGCCATCACTACCGATCCATCGTCCAGGAAAAGTCGTACCAAGATAGGCACGAACCTCCAAAGCCCAATGAGGCGGTGGAGCATCTTGTTAAAAAAAAAATTACATCTGGGTGATACTCCAGCAACTGAGGCCCACCAAACAATTGCAACATGCCCAGATACAATGGAGATGCGATGGTGCCCTCAGCGAAAAAGAATGGTCCTATAATTTTGTTATGCAAAAGCGCGCACCAAATATTCACCTTCGGGCTGCCTCTGGTACACTGAAACCTCAATAGGGGGCTCTGAACCTCAAATACACACAGGGGGCTCTGAACCTCAAATACACACGGTATGCCAGTTCACTAAACCACTGACAAAAACATCGCCTCGTCAGAAAAAGCAACACGTTTCAGATATGTTATTATCGTCCTCAATAAGTTATAACATTTTGGCTGCGAAGTCATACCGACGCTTGGCGTCATTGAGCAACATATCCTGAACAATCTTCATTTGTGTGAGCACGAAACAATAAACGTTTGAGTAATATATGAAGAGAAATTTTTGCTATCTGTAATTCACGCGAGACCCTACGCACCGATTTCTTGGAATGTCGCACAAAAGACTGCCTCACTGCTTCCACCCTTTTCAGCTGAAATTGAAGTTCTGCCAGTTCTCAGTAAGTCAGCGACAGATCCTGTGTTCTTGAACTTGTTATACCACTAATTTAATGCGTTTGACATCGGGCGGCATCGTTCCATACGTTGTCTGAAAGTTCCTCTGCACTGATTTTTTTAATCATTAAAAAAAGTGCGATGCTTCCTGACTGTAAAAACGTTGTATGCAACAAGACGGTAGCCACCCTGTTACCTTCATTACGGGGGAAGTCATTACTAAGGGGTTTGCTCGTAGGTTGACGTTTCCTGGTCACATAACACATTATTCGACGAGTTGTACTTTAATTTCACTTCTTTTACGATCTGAAAAAATACCATTCAAACGTACAATACAAGGAAAAAATAATAAAAACTGTCGCCAGAAACAAATAGGCAGCCGTCCGTACAGTGGGCTCGCAGCGTTTTGTACGGCGATGCAGATAATATTGCCTATTTGCTAGGCACTGAATCGCTGCAGACGAATTTTTGTGTGCGTTTTACAAGTAAACCGTGGGTCCTGGGCAGATGCGACAAGAGGACAAATTTTGTTACTTAGGCCATACTGCTCAATAATTCATCATCAAAAGTTCGAAATCTTAGACTGTAAAAGAGTCGCCAGGAAAAATAGAATGGCCACTCCTGTTATATCCTGTACGGAGAAATGTGTTAACGTGAGTCTGCTCTTAAGTTGAAGATACCATTAACATGGAACTGAAACGTGCAACAAAATACAGCATTAGTTTTCCAACATTCTGGCACCAGATTCACATCTATATCTTACATATAGCGGAGAATAATAAGGTTTGTAACCAGGGAAAGATTTTCGGACATTCTGTACATCCAGATGAAGAGACCGCGGTAGCTGAGCGGTTAGCCTGCTCGCCTCCGACTACTAAGGCGAACCGTGTTCAATCGCCGGCCGGGTCACCGGATTATCGCATGTGGGAATCGTGCCGGGACGATGCCGCTGGTCGGAGGATTTTCTCAGGGATCTCCCGTTTCCCCAGCCCCTTCATGCCGGCTCCACTACTTACTCGCCTCAATAACCCTCATCGGCTCTCAAGACCACGATGTTAAAAGCCACCCAAATACCTTCACTCGCTTATTGCGCTTACGTCATGATGGTTCATTAATATCTCGTTCGCTAGCGCTTCTATCACAGATTATTTTGTCATGGACAAGTATGCCTAAATAAACAAAATCTCTTTCTTCCTTGTACCAATCAAAGGCTCAGGGTCGTACTACTCGACCGAGACAAGTGCGCATCCGGATAATATGAGAGTGACACTAGGTCACGCCATTCCCTCCCTACCATCTTCCTTATTTCGACAGACTTTCGGTAAAGGCCGTGACACACTGTCAAATTTTCCCGTCAAACTGCTTCGAATAAATTTGGTCAAATAAAGTTGAAAATTTTTGACGTTCACCCAAACTTCATAAACGCCGCAATATTGGTTTGAAAAAATTATATGTCTCCAGTTTCCATCAAACATCTGAATATTAGACGGGTTCTATAAGAACTTCAAAACAGTGTTTGCAATAAGCGATCAAATATGTTGAATGTTGTTTTCCGCCCTGGTCTGAAGTGAGTAAACAGATTGTGCAGACAGGGAATAATTTTTTTACGCTTACTGCAAACACGTTGCAACCCATTTCGCGCGCTAAGTAGAAGAGTGTCTTTATCCGTACACAAACCTTGTAACATTTAGGCAAACGTTGTTAAATACTGTTCACGGTGAAATGAACACTTTTGAAAGCCCTGCTTAAGATCTACTAGCATGAACGTTGTGTATTGTTCCGCCTTATGTAAAATTCACATTGCCGTGGGACTCGACACATTATGCAAGCGTCTGTCAGTTGAAACTGTAGAGTTATTAGAAAAGTACGTATGTTACAAATCTGGTGATTTTTACATTTCGATGCATTAAGAAACGGAAATTAATCAAAGTTATCACAAATGGTTACCTAACACTTTTTATTCGACGTTAAGGTATGGAACTACTTCACATCCATCATTGCCACCTTTACTGGGCGAATGCCACTCGGGTCACCCATTTAAATAACTGCAGGTAGGGGTAGAGGATTTTTTCTAACGTCTGATTCCTAAAGTGCTTACTTTATCGTGAACAGCCTTCAGTCGTGCTTGCTGCATGTATACTACAAACTGCGCCGCCTTCCCAAGATTACTGCAGAAAAGTATTGATTGTAGTTGTCCTGGCGATCTTTCGACTTACGAGCTACTTCGTTCAAACGATTCTCTCCAGGTAACTGCTTTCGAATGTTTTGTCCTTGCCTACATTTTCCCCGTTTGTTCGGCTCAAGTTTTGAGGATCTGTGAATCTCAAATTTAAAAAAAGTTTGACGTAAATAAAACACGCAACTCTCCTTCAGTATGTCTTTAACGATTATTGCAGACTTTAGTAGCAGAATAACACAAAAAACACGTAGGACTCATTAATATTTTAAACGTGTTCGTACGACTGTCTCTTCGTAGCAGTTTTATTTAATTCATTTCTGCTTTATTCGCTTATTGTAATTAACGGTTGCATGTTGATGAGACAATCCTCTCAACACTGTGACTAATAATTGTTTTCTAATGGTATTATTTGCTGACAGAGGTAAGCTGATTAACTTTGTTCATAGCACGCCCGTAGAAATTGAGAACTAAGTTACTTTATTACTCTATAACATTATAGTGGGGAAACCCGGTAAAATGAAATATGAACCAGTTGTTATTGCCGACATCAGAACACTTGGTTTATTAAAGAATGCTTTGAAATTGGTTTTAAAAGAAAGCAATACAGCCCCTTCGCATAACTTCACAACATTTTTCATTTGCATGTCATAATATCCGAAGGATCATATTTTATTATTTGTGACTTGTCAGTGAGACTCACAATAATTACGCCGCTTATTTGTGTTACGTCAAAACTCGGATGCAATTTGAAAACATTACTAAGGAGGTTTCTACACAAAAACTGTACTCGTAAATACAATGCATGTGGTGCAATAAATCCATATTAAGAATAGAAATGTTCTGGTGAGGGGATATAATGATCTCCAAACAAGTAAAATAATATTCAAGATTTCTTTCTTTCTCTGATGAACGAGATAAATGAGATGGTATACAAACACAGTAAGCAATAAAAAGGCGACTCATTTGAACATTTACAATATTACGTATTTTGAAATAATATTAATGAAGGCATTACGGGTTGTGTAATTATTTCAACGCAATACCGCTGTTGGAAAAGTCATAATCATAATTATACTTCCTATTAGCAAATTCCATTTCCAATGTAAACAAAATACAGCGTTACGTACATTGTAAAAACTTCCAGTTAAATGACGCGAATTTTGTATGCATTTAAGTAGTAGATGTCTATCGCGGATACAAGCGCAGCGCAATAATTGGTATAAATTAAGTAAATTTATCATTTTGAAGCAACCTTTTCAAAATCTTCTGGAGACACCATCCATCTCTTCAATTTTACTCCCAAAATCAAGCAAATCAATGTTAAAATAAAGCTAATTTGATCCAAATCTGCAAACTAAATGAAGCAATTTTTTTTTTTAAACTTGATGTGTAGGGTCCTTTTCCAGTCAAAATAAGCCAAATTTTCTCAGCCAAATCAATTAGTCAAAGAAAAAAATATTACAACATTTGATGAAATTCTTAAGAGAAGGCTAAATCATGCATACATTTTCCATTTTTCATTTATTTTTTGCCTCTATATTCTATAAAAAATTCTTTCTCATTTATTAGTTTCAAACAATTTCTATCAAATATTTTTTATAGCGATCAGGGAGAGTAATTTTATTCTTACCATCTAGAATATATATATATATATATATTGACCAAAATAAGATTCATAAATTTGGAAATCTGTAGCAGCATACCATTTATTTTGTTCGAGATCTTGTAGTTTGGTGAATTCAAACGAATTGTTCAACTTGTTGAGCAGAGACTCGATTTTTGTTTCATATAAAAAAATTATTATCAAGAAGAAGAAAAAAAGTGCTGAAATGATGATTTAGGATTAAAATTGACTGGAAAAAGACCCCGCTCAAGTGGCATGAAAAATGTTGAAGTTTGTTTGATTGTGACCTTAAATTTTCTCTATTTTGAGCTGCAATTTGAAAGATTTTAGAGGGAATAAGAGATTTGCTTTATTTTGGCTTTAATTGGCTTTAATTTGATTTAATTTGATATAACTCAGTGCGTTGTGCTTGTATCCGCAATAGACATCTACTGAATTTATAAAAAAAAAGTGAAACATAAGCATTTTGCCCCTTTTGAAAAAATTCTCAAATGAAATTGACGCTAGGAATAAAATCGCATTCGGTTTTAACAAGATGATTTTTTATTCGTTAAACAACTTAACTATACAATTAAAATTTTGTATTAAAGTATCGAAACAATTTGTTGTTTCTGTAAAATCATTTATATCCGCCATTTATTAATTAAACAATTTTTTTTTTTTTTAATTATCACAAGTTAAATTCCGTAGGCTATTTAAAACAGTATTTCAAATTGTATTTGCTCCAACACCGTTATTAAAATCTACACTAATTTATATATTTATTTTTTCTTTAGCTACATTTGTTTGTTTTTCAATATTAGCAATTAATAATAGACAGTGGACTTCGCCCAAAAATGAATAATAATTGATACTGCCTTCGTAGTTTACAGTTGGTTTATAATAAAGTTCATTATTTCTACATATATTATATAGTTTTGTTTTTAAATTTCTAAAATCACTAAAAGCAAGGAACATTTTATCACAAGGACCATTTTCGATATCTGAATTCCAATTTTCTTTTGGAAAAATTTCATTTCTACCATTTTTAACATAAATATTTTTCACATCTCAATGGTTAAACATCGGAGCGTTGACATACTGTTCAGCACGACTATTTCTATTAGTTTGAAATCCAAACACGTATCTCAGTGGAAACGTTATTTTGTTTGTTTTATCACTATGAACAGATTTTACTCGATATCTATTATCAACACCAGAAAATTCTAAATAATTTTGCTCACTTGGTGATCTTAATAAAGCATTCATTATTGTTAAAGTTATGCCTTGATTGTCGACAGCTTCAATAATATTTCCATATTTTGAAATTTCTACTCTAGAAAACTGAAAAGGAAAAAAGTTCGAACAAATATCGACATTATTAACTTTATTTTTAGTGCTAATATTGCGCTGCGTTTGTACCCGCAAAACACATCTACTTTGTGTCGGACTGTTTTTAAATGCGAGAGATTTTATTTGGCGTACGACAAAAACATTCCTATAAATAGGGCAAAATTTTTATTTCCTCGTAACTATACTTTTATTCCTAGACGAAACAATGCATAACAGCTAACGTTATTTTATGTCTACCATAAATTTAATGCTGATATTAGTGAACGACAAATGTTATATCAACATGTCGTTTATTTAGTCTTAGCAGATTTCTGAGATTTTTGCTGTTAAGTGAAAGTGTGTTTAAAAGTGCAAAGTAACTTCCATTACTTCACTGACACCTTGAAATGTTTGTGTTCGCCATTTGCTTTATTTTCTTCGACGCGCTGTTCGGGCGCGTTGTGGCTGCGGCTTTGCCATTCGGAATCCTGAATGAAATCTCGTCTTAACAGAGAGTTTCACTTCTGAAAACTCTGAACACCCTTGGGAGGAAAGAAAGATGTGTTTGGAGGGGAAAAAGTAATAAAGAAAGGGACGTATTCTTTCTGGCAGGAATTTTCTTCCATGTCCACTTGATCCTCCTACGAAAGTTTTCTGATAGGAGAAAGAGAAATGTTCTAGGTTGAACTTTTGGATTGGCTGTTACCCCAAACATGCTTACATTTTCCAGTTGTGTATCTACATAAATAAAGAGTAGTATTTTACTACTTCGTCCAGGTTTATTTCGTTTTGTTTTATATACCTACCGAGTATTCTTCGAAATTTATCGGATAAAGTTAACTATGTTTCCATTATATTATCACGAGACTGCGAAGGTATTTTAAAGTACAAATGTAATAAAAATAACTTAATTTAAAACGTAGCAACTATAAAATTATGCTGTAATACTTCGTTGATTGAAGTGTGTGTGTGTGTTTTTTTTTTTTTTTTGAAACGCGTAATTTTTTCGGGAGAAAGGCGGAATCAAATTTCAAAATGAATACAACTTCAACACTAATCAAAACTCTAATATCCGCAAACGCATAAACAGTATTCCTTAAATTATTCCGTACAAAAATATTACATTAATCAAATTTAATGATTTTTGGAAACATTAGATCAATTTTATCTTTGTTATTTTAGTCTGGCAAAATATTTTGCATTATGGCATGTCAAAATCGCAATTTTAAAGTTTTTGGGATGTGCTTGTATAGTTAAACAAGCGAAAACATTTACAGAAAGTTTGACAATGGTAGTAGTATATTTATTTTCATTCTGAGGTATGCATCACGCATCTGGATTCGTTCGCCATCTTGGATGATGTCACATCCTGCTATGTAATTCTGGTTGACTGCCGGCCATTTTGTGACCTTGACCATTCTGCCATCTTGCTTCTAGAATATTCCACTTCATGCTCTATCATTCCACCTAGCTACGTCATGCTTTGTCACCCCATCTCGCTACTTCATTCTCTGTCATTCCATCTTTCTCTTTTCATGCACTGTCATTCCATTTTGCTTCTCTCTCCCATCTATGTTCTCTCTTGCACATTATCCGTGCGCCATTTTGGATATCGTCTGCTTTAGTTCCCTCATCACCTATTAGGGGCGCTGGTGGTTGCCATGAAGTTTATTGCTGCTGGAGTGTGCCACCGTCGTCCCTCATCTTGTTTCCACTTGTCCTTCGTTCAACTGCTGCCTTCTAGGGATGCTGGTGTCACTCTCGCTCTGCCGCCAAGTTGGTTCTGGAATTCACTGCTAGGGGCGCAGCTATTTAATTTTTGCAGAGTTCAAAATATCGTCTGGATTAAGGCGGGATCGACCTACCAAACCTTGGGTCGAATATATGGTGGACGCCTTAGACCACTCGAACACCGAGACAGGTAGGGAAGTAAGATATTAAATGTAGTTTATGCACTGGAACACTCCTCCCCACCACCAACCCACAAATTTATTTAAAAATTGCAAATATGAAAAACAATAATTAAAAAACTCGAGGAACATATGACGTTAAGCTCACACCACCACAACCATAACCAAACCCCTCATCTCGCTCACTACAACCCTCCCAAAAATACGAAAACGCAAAAAAATCAAAGAAGTAATTCTAAAAATCGAGGAACATATGAAATTAACGCCACACTCATCCCACCACCCTGACTTCACCCATCCCATAGCTAATATTACAAAACCTAGAAAATTTGCAAAAACATGCTAAAATCGAGGAATAATATAACCCCCCCTCCCCCAAATTCACCACACTCGATCCCATCACCCTAACCATTAATCCCTACTCCTACCTACCCATCTTCCAACTGAAAAATCGAGAGAATTGCAAAAAATCTAAAAAATAAAAAAATAAGGGAAATATTACACTGATGACTCCATATCACCATGTTGGTTGTTAACGACCTTGCATTAATCCCAATGACCTTGAAAACTAAAAACTGAAAGAAATTCAAACACCCATGCTGAATGCTAGTGACCTCGACCTTAAGCCCAATAACCTTAATCCCAAAAAAATTAAAAAAAAAGTTAAAATTTTTAAAATATATAAAAAATAATTTTAAAAATAATAAAAAAACTTACATATCCGGAGATTCCCCCAGTACCATGCCCAGCAGATATCTGGCCCCCTCCACCAATCAATCCCATTATCTTAACCCCCCCCCCCAAGACATGTCATTCTCTAGGTAAACACACGAACATGGACAACCCCCCCTTCCCAAACCAACACCAACCTGTCTCGAAAAGCATCGACCAACCCCTTTACCCTTCCCCTTTTGCTGTCCAGTACCTTTTCTCAAACCACTCTCGCGGGCCGGGCAGCTTGCCGATCTTTGTTAAAAGAATCGTAAACCGATCAGACATCTAGGAATGGATGCATTTATAAATAATTATAATTATTTTATTTACGTTTATTTTATTTATCGTTTGAAAAATGCTCAAATCTAAAAAAAAGTAAGGTTAAATATATCGAAAAGGTATCTTTAATGCAAAATCAGTTTATAAAATTTAAGTTATGTATGTTTCACACTTTCCCATGACAGCTTGTAACATATACAAAAGTTCTCATTCAGGGACGGGGGATTTCGATCCCATAACCTCTCGGACAGAAATCGGGTGCTCTAATCACTGAGCTACTTAAGCAACAGTGTGGAGGTTTTTTTTTTTTTAATCTGCTATAATAGCCACCTAACGAAGAGGCTGCATTCTCTCGTGCAATTACATTGGTGTATTAAACATTTGGTTATATTATTTTTATATTTATTTTCAATCTATGCATATATGTGTCGTGGCCACATTTGTTGGAGAGTTATTTTAGTTTCAATTCAATGCATTTATTATTTTAAAAACTTATTAAAGGTAAATATTGTATTAAAATCATTTCATTATTTTTCAAATCGGGGTCAGAATCATATGTGCCTATGCCCACAGTGAGTGTTTATACAAACGTATATCTTTATATATATAATTCTTCTGTGCGTGTGTATGTCACTGAACTCCTCCTAAACGGCTGGACCGATTTTGATGAAATTTTTTGTGTGTGTTCAAGTGGATTCGAGAATGGTTTAGATGCACAATTCGGTCCACTACAAAATGTTTTTTTTAATAAATTTTTTATTTATAAGTTATTGTTGATCTTGGAATGTTTTACATTGTATCCGGCAGACAGCGCTGCGATCGCGGTCTCGAATATCTAAAAATATTTCATTTTACTTCCAGTTTGTCCCGATAGTGGCGCTGCGATCAGATTCAGGAGAATTTCGTAACTTTGTGTTATTGTGTTAAAATAAATCGCGTGCTAATTGAAATATTACATTCAGATGTAATTAGTGTGTGAAGGGTTTTGAAGTGTAGATAAAAACTATACATTGTGCAAATTTAAGTTTATATTCAACATAGCTTCTATATTCAACTTAGCTCATAGTATATACATAATTTACACGCAATCGATAGGTCGAATTGTGGTAACTGTACATGTGATGACGTCAGGTATTGTAATAACTTTTTTTATAAAAAATTTCATCAAAACGGTTCAGATTGTTACAACTTATTAAATAAAGTTTGAAATTTTCGGATTTAAGACACCTGTACAGGACAACGTCTGTCGGGTCCGCTAATTTATATATATATTATATATATACAGTTTAAATAATTAGCGTCTATGTAGCAGACGACTTTTTTTTCGTAAGTCGGCTCGTAAGCAAGTGAATATGTACAGATATTTAGGTAGGCGATTATAATTTTTGCGAACTCTTAGTAGGCTGACTCGTGCAATTCAGTTTGCAAGTATCATTGCTAGCTCCAGGAATGCATGTTTAAGCCCTTCATTACCTTAGTGATAAGTAAATATCTTCTTCTTGGTGATATTTTTAATGAAATCAGTTTATAACAGACGGGTTACGAATAGGCTTTGTAAGGAAAAATAAATTATTACATTTTTGTGTTTATAATTTACTAACATATGTTACTACAAAACACTCGAAAAATATTCATGTTGGTCCATGTAAAGTGTGCATCTTTATACAAATTTCATTCCTTCGTTAAACACAAAACCAACTATTCTGGCACTTATAAATTTCATGTCGTCGTGCAGTAAGCTTGAAGGCAAAATCCTTGCATCAAAAGCGACACCGATATGCACTGTAAGTTCTGTAGATGATACAGTAGTGGACCTAGATGGTTCGGCTGTCGTCACGTCAGGAGGAGGAGGAACCAGGAATGAGGATGTCTTTGTGGAAAGATACATTGCTCCTGGTGATGAGTTCACAGGCTCGTCGTTATATTGGTCGCATCCGATTTTGGTACAGGAGCCATAGGATTCGAATTGCCATCCATAACACCTACGACGGTAGCCGCAAGAATTCTCTGTTGCAGAACCAACACCATGACTTCGATGAGGTCTGTAGTTATCTTTGCGTGACCTAACATGTTTGCAATAAGTATTATTGCGATAAAATAACGACCCGTTTCGTAAGCATAGATATTTAATGTGGTAGGTATTAAACATACAGCAATAATTTCATGCTGTCGTCCGATCTGTTTGTGCGACAATACCTTGTCACATTAGCTGCAGGGAGAAGTTTTCTGGTGGAGGTGACCCATCTGAAGAAGTCGACAGTACTGTGGCATACTCAGATGCTAATGGACAAGCATCCTTTGGCTCCATAATATATTCCAGTTGCTTACACTAGCTGAGACAAATTGTCTTTCACGACTACCACAGTCAAACTCTGCTTCCTAACTGGAACCCTGCTGCTTATACACTAACTGACAATGAGGTTGCCCGCCAGTATTTGTTTCTGGTAACAATATTGTTTTTGTAGACATAGGGTATGTTTCATAAATATCTGCATTTATAGATTGATTTTAAAATTATTTAATTTTTAATTACAATAATTAAATATATATGTATTGAATTGTACTTAAATTGTACTTAGAGTGCAGTGGAACCATGCAAAAGCCTCTCAACTTCATTCGCAGTCTTCTCTCTTGAAGTCTAATTATTATATGTCAGAATATATAAATTATTAATTGTCTCGACTTTTATGTAGGTATAAATATGCGGCTCAGAATTTTTTTTAAATATGTAAATATGGACAATCCAAGCCCTTCATTCGAGTAGCAACCCCCTGCCCAAGTCACGTTATAATCATGGCATGGATCAGCATCTAACAACACTTTTATAGACATACTTGGCTTTCATTGAAATACCATTAGAGTTAGCACTTGAAATTAGGAATGTACTAGGGTGATGGATAGGTTTATCTCCCGTGCTCTTTTTAGACATCAGAATCTTTCTATCAATCAACGCTCCAATCCACATGCCAATTCACACACCTATCCTATGCAATCCTCCACAATCCTTAGCAATCCTCAAAAATCTCAATCCTTCAATCGATCATTCGACCAATCCTTTAGTTTGTGTCCGCCCATATGTATAGAAATTACATTCGTTCGCCAACTGTCTTAAAATTTGTATATGTCAACATAATTAATATTTTGTATACAGTCCACTATCACTGCATTTCTGCACTCAAAAGACTTCATTAACATTCTTTATACGAATTTGTACTTTAATATTTGAGTGCTCATAGTGCCACATTAAACAAATGAGGGATAAAAGGATACAGCACAAAAAATTAAAACACTTATTTTATTTAAAAACTATTTCTTGTGGTGATGATTGTGGTGTATGTGACTAAATGTGGTGCATGTGGTGCTGACTGTGGTACTGATTGTGGTGAGTGTGGTGCTGATTATGGTGTATGTTGTGCTGATTGTGGTGCTTGTGGTGTAGATTGAGGCACGTGTGCAGATAGTGGTGCTTGTGGAGCTGATTGTGGGGCTTGTGGGTCACTCCTGGATATTCACATGTGAAAAACGTGGAAGACGATGCCACTGGTCAGCGGGTTTTATCGGGGATCTCTCATTTCCCCCACCCTTTCATTCCGGCACTGCTCTGTACTCACCTCACTCACCTACATGGGCTCTCAAGGAGTCGCTGTTAAGAGCCGCCCAACTCCACTCATTCTTCTGCCAACGACGTGAAAAAATAGCTCCAGGTAGGCGGGCCGTTTAATACTTTTGTTCATGTTCAGTAACAGAATGTAGTCGAGTGTTACGAAAGGCGTGGGCGTTCGTATGTGTGTGTGTGTGTGTGCGCGCCCTGGGACGAAGTAAACAAAGCTCTCGGAGAAGTGTTTGTCATTTTCCACTGAATCTCAGCTTTTCTCCCTCCTCCTGCTCGTACACCACTTCCCACGGCAACTGCATGTTATGCTCGCGCCAAGCTCGGAGATGGTTGCGCGAGGCAGTTGGGGGTCCCTCGTCGTCGTGTGTTCCTGAGCTCGCAACAGCAGCTACGGCTTGCGCGTTGTGCGATGCCCTGTTGGAGCTTGTACCATGAAATTAGCCCGAAGCCTTGTTTGCGTCTCCCGCCTCTTGTTTCACGGCCCGCGTCCGTAGCCGCTCGCTCTTCCTCGCCCTACTGCTTCACAACCGGAAAGTGGAATAAAGGCTGTTCACGGGGAAGTGAGCACCCACTCTAGTTTATGGTTTCTGGTATTGAAAACATTCAATAAAACACCTGTTCGTTGTCACAACCAATCAGTTGTAGGCTATATGTTCGGCTATAGTAGTATGACCCAATTATGACCTAGACCAGTAAGACGGTCAGCAAATAATTTACCCACAGGTGAAATCATTGGTCACTGAGTTTCGTGATTTGCAGTACAGACCACAAATTATCTTCACGTGCGTAATGTACACAAATGTGTACACTGGGTATGAATGGTTTAACGATTTGTAGGGTGTTTAAAATTTTAAACATCAGCTTACTCCGCTGAAAACTCGGGAAGTCAGCGCGAAAAACGAAAGCCTGATGTAAACTTAAAATACCTATCTTAATGCGGGTCTCAAGCCGGGAGCATACCTTTTTCAGTTCTACTTGGGAAAGTTTAATTCGAAGTTCACAGTGTGTTTATATGTAGTTGAGTATTTATTAAATTCATTCGAAACATATAATTTCTACTATAACACTTAGCGTTTGACTTATCACGGAAATAACCTCTTATCAGTATTATTTTATTTTTCCTTGTCCTAATGCATTGTTTACCTATAATTTCGTATAATGCCTCACGGCTGTAACTATACATGCTCCCTGTTAAGTTGGTAGGGAATGAATTTAAATAATTCTTAACACTTGACTGTGATGATTACATGTATAGCAAACGTATGGTTATTTTTTTTAAATCAACATTTGAGTATGAATTTGCACATTGGAAACAATTTTTTTTTAATTCTTAGTATCACACTGTTTCGCTTGGATGGTGTATGAATAAAGTGATCAGGCTCTTGGCAACGTTAGTATTTACATAGCTATGGATGAAGGATACAAAATGGACAGGAAAGTAGGTCATAGGCAGGGCTTTCAAAAGTGTCCAGCTTACCATTAACACTCGTAACACAACGTAAGGAATTTCCAGCGACAGTTCTGGAAGCCTGGCCGATGCACAGAAACTGTTGGCTTGCTGTACTATACATTTTGATCAGTGATTTCAATCAGTGGAATTATTTTACTGGTCATTCAGTTAATGAGCTGTTATCTACCGGCGAATCAGTGGAACGCGATTAAATTTTTACCGCCAGGCCAGTGCAAATAACTATAGACTGTTCACAGCAAAATGAGCTCTTTTGAAAGCCCTGCTTAGGTTGTCCTTTCATGCATGTTGTGTAATCTTTCTCCCGATTTGAAATTTACATGTGTCGGTCAAGTGATAGTGATTTTAACAAATCTTCTAGTTTTTAAAATTCGTTGCATAAAAAAAAACAGAAAGCGAAAGAAATAATTTAAGCTATCGCAAATGATTACATAACATATTTTATTTGACGTTAAGATACGGAACTACTTTTCCAGCCATCGTTACCAACTTTGTCGGTGCGCCCATTAAAATATATGCAGGCAGGGGAAGTGACTTTTTTCAAAGTTCATTTCAAAAGTGCTCACTTCATGGTGAACAGTCTTTACTAAATAGCAGAAATAAATGTTTAATCGATGTACACCAGCAACTGAAATGATCGGTAGAATTTTACGAATCCAAGTAATTTAATTTCAACAGATCTGCAGTCGAATACGCTGATTTGTAGCAGGCGTAACTGTTTTAATTCTAGAGTGTGAAAAATCTTTGCAACATTCGTGAATTAGAATGTTTTTTTTTTCCGCCGTGGATCACAGTGACATTCGCAGTATAGCAATTTTCTTGTATAATGGAGTTTAAAACTCAAATTCATAATTTATAAAAGATGCTAGTACAGCAGTTGCGATTAAGAAGCTAAATAAAAATAGTCTCAATCCTGCTTTAAAAAACTAAAATAGAACCCGTTAATAATTTCTGAAAGGAAAAAGAGAAGATTTTTTTTTCTCGAATTAAATATTACGCAATTTGTAATCTAAGGCAAATCTGTTAAGCACAGAAGAGAATACATTTTATTTGCAGGATGGATCTTTTTTAACGATTTTTGTGTGATGTTTGGATTTTTAAGCATAAGCTTAGTCCGCTGAAATCTCGAAAAATCAGCCCACAAAAAAAAAAAAGCATAATTTTTACGTGAATATCTTATGCTGTACCCAGGCCGAGAGCATGCCCTATTCAGTTCGTCGCTGAGTAGTGTAATTCAAAACTAACGCTGTGGTTAGAGGTGGGTAATTATTAAATTTAGTAAAAATATCACTTCGTTAATTTTTAAAACATATGTAATATACAATTATGAATTAAACTTAATTATTTCGTAGCTACACCATTCATGCGTTTGACTTATTAGAAAAATAAAACCTTTCTTTTTACCTCTCGTGTAATCTCGTGTCGATATGATTTTATTACTCTAATTCATTCTGTATTACATTATTTTCTATATTAATGTTCTTCTCGTCTCCATTAGCTTTTAAGCTACGTAGTTATTTGTTTTCGGCTAGGCGTGTTCAAAACTGGCCAGAAAGTAGCGGAAGAGTAGTGATAGGGAAAAATGCAATAATTACTAGGTGAGCATATATATAAGTATATGGGACAATGGTCTCTGTGCGTGTATAGTATATATATTTGGTGTTCGAGATATATATATATAAATGAATATATATATGTTTTATTTGAATTAATTTTATGGGTGACTCAGAAATACATTTACTAACTTGGGAGGCGGGTTCCTCACACAAAAAAAGCAAAAAAGTTGTTATAAACATATTTCCGACCATCCTTCGGGTCAGTTCCGTGGCCTGCACGTTCCCCCGACCTCAATACTTAGTATTTTTATTTTTGGGGCCACCTAAAACAATTGGTTAATGCAGCAGGCATTCCTAATGGGGAGACACTTCATCAACGTGTCATAGAAGACTGCGAAACAGTTCGACACCGTGTGGGAGTATTTGAAAGGGTGCGGCAGTCCATGATCCGACGTGCGTATGCGTAGGTGGAGGCAAGAGGTGGGCATTCGAACATTTGCTGTGAGTTTCTGAGGTGATGACTGTTTCACCACTTGCTAATAAGCTGTCGCTATCTAAAACATACGTCATTCTGTTCTCTCATTAAAAAAGGAAAAAAACTAAGAATTTTCGGAAATATATAATACATGTGGACTTTTTTTTTTGTTTGTTTGTTTTGGTGTGCGGAACCCGCCCCCAAAGTTTGTAAAAGTATTTCTGAGACACCTGAAAGGCTAATTATTTAATAGCCTCATACCTTGGAAGGGGGTTGGGGGGAGAAAACCATAATGGGAAGTTGCTGATCGTGTTATGCGGGACGTTATCAGTGAGTAAAAAAAAAACTGTTAGATTGTTTCTTGTAGGGCACGTTTGTTTGAACATGAAAGCGTGTTTGGCAGATCGGGTAGCACGTTATTCTCATTTGGGGAGACTAAGATTAACCAGTTCTGACCCAGGGTATTGTGCACATTACGTACGTGTGGATAATTGTTCGTCTCTACTGCACACTGGGAAGCTCAATGACCAGTGATCTTGCCTATGGGTTAATTATTCGCAATAGGATTCGTACTGGTCTAGGTCGTGATTGGTCCATATAACTGCAGCCAAACACACAGCATACAGCTCATTGGTTGCGACAACGAAACAAGTGTTGTGTTGACTTAAGTACAGCACGCATCATACAACTTTTCATTTGCAACACTTGAAACCGTAAAATAAAGTGGTTCTCAAAGGGTTAATCGTAATATACTGTTAAATTATTGAGCCTTATTGTTGTACGAACATTTTTCTTGGGATTTTTCTAAAACATTTACGGCCGTAAGGAAAACTGCTTAATAAATCTTAGCTAATTTTTACAACGAATTGTAGCAGTTTTCATTACAAATATATTTAATTATTTCAGTAGGAAAATGATAATATGAAACTCTAATTGTATAGTTTTAAGTTATTGAATAAAGTCGTGGCATATTTTTTCCCCGGAAAAAAATCATGCAACACTTCTCCCAACCTTGACGTGGTTGTTGCATTATTTCACGTTTACGGCTTGATCCTAAGTGCGAGCAGATGCGAGCCAGTAGCGCTGGTAACAGATGGTCGAGAACTCGCTCTAGAAACAAACGAAGCGCGATAAATATAGAACAAAATATCCGCAACGGAAGAGATGTAATAAGGAAGAAAATATTTTTCTTCTCTTATGAGATGGGGTAGCTTTTTTAATTTTTTAATCCGAGACCCGTTTTCTGGCGCTGGCTTGTATTCAAGATATCTTCGTTGTTTTTGCTACAATCCTGATGTTATGAACGGCAAACAAAGCGAGAGAGAGAGAGAGAGAGAGAGCGAGAGCATCATGTCATAGAAGCTGAAGACATGTTAAATTCTCAGATTATAAGTAAAGCAATCGGTGAATAAATACTGAATTTCGCCTGCTGGGAAATGGTGCGACAATAAGGGTACATTTTGTTTTTGTTTCTGGGTTGCTTTTCCCTACTGGTTTTTTACCCACTTATCCAACTATGAAATATTTAAATAAGCTAAACATTTTCTTTTAAGTATTTAAATATTTGCTAGATCTCAAATTACTAATGATCTGGAAAGTAATCACGGGCGAACTTTGTTCTGCAGTAAGCTTCTATTTCTGTTACGTAATTTTTCGTTGTAATCAGGAGGGTTTATTTATACCTACGTGTAGTTGAAAAGCCATCAATAATAAAAAATAAATAAATGCAATTCTCAAAATAATATTTTACTGATCTACGGCGATAAATTTGGTCGGGAATTTCATCCTGTAAAAGTGTCAGGGCTGTGATGTCCATAGCATTCCTTGAAGAGTGGGAGCGGCAAATTATATTCTTCACTTATTGTTTCGGTTATGAAAATGTTTCTTCTGCAAAACTAACACTTCATTTCGTTAAAATGTTTTTAATTCAGCTGAGTGCTGATGGCGGAACTTTTTAACTCCCATTCCAAAGGCCGTCGTATCGTTTGTTGTGTAACGTTAACGTTTTTTTTATTAAGAGTCAAATAATTTTAATTTTGGTTCTTAGCAACTGGTAAATATTTTGTCAGTTTAATAATTCACGAGTGAATATTCCTGCTGAATTTCTTCTGTGGTCGATAGTTGGGTAACGCTGAACAACTCCCCTGAATGTGTGTTTATGAAGTCAAAGACCGTATGTTAACATTGGTTTTTGTTCTACATTTATGTTCGGCATTTGTCTTCGTCAGCCAGGTGTCTCAATATAGTTTTGGTTATTAACTGTTGCGTAATGTTAGTAGTTTCCTTCGTATAAATGTAGTTGTAACTGAAATATTGACATTTTTCAGTTTGTATCGTTTTCATTGTGTCACATGATTGAAGGAAATTAGATGTTGAATTTGTCCTCGGCCAAATTTTTATTTTTACGTTCAGTGGAACTATACATACCGCACTAGAAATATTTTTTAAGGCAGAGTTTTCTAAAGTGTTGAGTCAACCGTAAACTAACAGCAGTGTTTCATTCCAGAATTACATATTAAATGAACATATTGATGAATTTGTTAATTAAAATATATTAGGTATTTCAAAATTTTGATTTTATATTTCGGCAATTCACTCACTACCATGAAACTTAATGGATGCTAACAGAAGAACATCGCTGATATTTTAGTAGCAAACAGCTTGAAAGTGCATTGGGTCTTTTTTTTTTTTTTTTTTTAAGGCTGCAAGAAATGAAAATAAAGCTTCAGAAATATCGGGGAATAAATGCATCACTCTGGCAAACTGTTTGCTTATGAAGTTGGGAGAAGCGGTTATGTAAGAAGAGCACTGTAAAAAATGCTGGTAAACTTCCTATTGGCGGTTCATGGTCAAATGAGCACTTTTGAAAGTCCTGCTTAAGATCTACTTGTATACACGTTGTGTATTCTTCCGCCTTAAGTAAAATTAATATTGCCATGGGCATCCTCGCTTTATTCATGCGTTGGTCGAATGAAACTTTGAATTTATTTAAAAATTAACTACTTTACAAATCTGCTCACTTTACACTTCGAGGCATTAAAAAACAGAAAGCGAAAGAAATAATTTTAAGTTGTAACAAATGGTTACCTTACACTTTCTATTCGATGTTAATATATGTAACTGCTTTCCATCCATCGTTACCAACCTTACCGGGCGAATGTCACTCAGTGCACCCATTAAAATATATGCAGGAAGGGGTAGTCATCAGGAGGATTTTATTTTCGGGTAGTTTATGAAAAAAGGAAAATTTTAAGACAAACAGTTGTTCATAGTGTTGGAACTAGAAAATCATTTAATGTGCAGTATAGTAGAAATAATTTTAGATAACTATGGATCTTTACAAACTTTCTCGTCGGCTGATGACTTCATTGTTTACACCATAAGTGATATCAAAGATTTCATACCCGCTGTACTCACTAGCTGAGGAAATGGGAAAAATTATTTTCTCACGCATTCCACTAACGGTGTTTGTTGAATGTCTCGTGCAACGTCTGCAGTTCATGCAAATAGACTTTCTTCGACTATACAGATGCTCCGTGACTACGACTTTTCATGTGACCTCGCAGAAAAAAATCGGTCATATGGGGTTTTATGGGTACCACTGGATTGCTTTCCAACCGTATACGATTTCTGTATTTCGACTTGGCTTTTTGACGAGTACAGGCCGACATTGTGAAAGTTTTCTTAATTTTTTACACCAACTCGTACAATTTCACCACAATCACGCCACACACATGTTTTCATACACGTAATTAATTGATATTGACGAGAACTGTTGATTGAAACCTAAACGAGCGTCATAGCTTCTCCTAGCCAAAAGTCATACTACGCGGAAATTATGAGACGTGGCGAAACGAACTCAAAACTGCGCCCCCCCCCCTCCA
The DNA here is from genome assembly GCA_029891345.1 of Dryococelus australis. Lineage (NCBI taxonomy): Eukaryota > Metazoa > Arthropoda > Insecta > Phasmatodea > Phasmatidae > Dryococelus > Dryococelus australis. The sequence continues at coordinate 44,548,823 of CM057001.1, read as the reverse complement.
CCCCCTCGGTGGCGCTCGATGTTTCGCAGTCCTCACTCAACGTAACATATTCTTTGATACTTTGCCAACCGAGTGGTGTAATTGAATTTTGTATGTGGACGATAGATTCGGAACTGCAATGCCAAATTGTATCCCCCGATTTTATCATGGGATTTTCTGGATTGTCTCCCACAATGTTAGCAAATTTAAAGACGTATTCACGTCAAATGTCGAAGGAAATTATATCCGAGGTTCGTGGTGGTCTATAAATTGCTGTACTTTGGCCTTTACGAATTTTCTCGAATGTTTGGCCAAGATTATATAGCACAGTAAGTGCAAAGAATGACGGTGTCATTATGTTAAACCAGATATTATGGCGAATTTTCAATGGAACATCTTCCCAAGAAGTTCAGCAATATTTCTTGCAGGTAGGTCATGTGCATGCGACTTGTTACAAAATATTGCGCAATAACGTGTGATCCAATCAAACGACAGCTGGTGAAGACTGCTTACGCACTGATGCTGAAGCTTTCCTAGAACCCATTGAAATGCGTGACATAACGTTTTTTTGTACCAAGAATGGCTTTATCGACAGTTGAAATTAAAAACGTTCTAACACCTACTGTACTCTGCAAAAGTGTGTTTGCCCATGTTCACTGGAGAATCAGAAGCATATAACATGCAGCAAATCGTTAATCGGCGGTATAAACAAACTTGATTAATTTGTGTTATTTACACAGATGTATGTATTTTGTTTAAAACTTTTTTTTCTTCCTTTTCTTCAGTACGATACGTATACAGGCATGAGTCACTATTCAAAACATAATTTACTTATTTCCATTTGGAAACAATAGAGATAAGTAATTAGAGTATCGAAACAATTCGTATTTCGCAAAAATTAACGTTGGACCATAGCTTAGATAGGTACATTTGACAAGTAATTGCACACATTATTTTTGTGGCGAGAAATAAGTTACTTTTTGCTAACTAACATAAAAAGATTAAATAATTGACATTACTTAGAATTTGTTTTAAAGGTAGTGTAGTCGCAAGGAAATGAATTTTGTTTTTCTGTAACATCTTTTATACAAACGTTTTTTATTCTAGTCGCATTAATTCCCTTGCATACTTTTTCTTAACTCATAAATATATTTTTGGGCAAAACTGAATGTCTTTGTCAGTTAGTATGCAGCTACGTATGTGTAATTTCCTTTCCAATCTAGGGGGCTGCGGTGGTTGAACCGATTAGACTGCTCGCCTCCCACCAAGACGATCCGGGTTCAATCCCCGGCCGGGTCACTCCCGAATCTTCGCATGTGGGAATCGTGTCGGACGATGCCGTTGGTCGGTGGGCTTTTCTCGGGTATCTCCCGTTTGCCCCGCCCTTTCATTCTGGCGCTGCTCTATACTCACTTCAATTACCCTCATCGGCTCTCAAGACCTCGATGATAAGACAGCCCAAACTCTTTTTCTGCTTCTGCTTATTCTTTCCGATCTACTGCGTACCCCGACGGCGAAGTTAGGGTCTTCGCGGGAAACTGGTGACCAACTCCCGATGGTTGTGCGTGATGGTTTTATTGGGGCGATGAGACAGGTGTGGGAAGGGGAAGGTTAAGCGAGGTTATCTTCTTGTGCTATCTAGGCCTGCGTGTACAGACGAGGCGCCGCTCGATCTGAGCTCGGGGCGTGAACTTGCTTACAGTCTCGTGCCAGGGCGTGAGCGAGCGAAATACCGTGACCCTTGCCCCCGCCTTCAGTGGCGTAACAACTAAAGGAGGGGGAGGGCAGGATGTACCCAAATGTTAAAATTCGGCAGGGATTGAGCCTGGATCAAGGCTCAAGGATAGAGGCGAGCTGCGCCACCGCTGCCCCCACCATCTGTAATAAATTGATATAATGTATGTCTTATAAAGGCCGTTCAAGGTAAACTGAGCAATTTTGGAATCAACCTTAGAAAAATATCACATCTATCTGCGTATATATTTTTTCAATGCATGAATGTGTAAGAATAAGCATATTTTTAGTATATTAAAATGTTTAATTATGCCATAGTTTCACTTATCCCACGTATGAATAATGTGGTCATACTTTTTGGATAATTATAATTAGTGAAAACATGATAAAACTTGTTAATTTAAAGTGTCTCTTAATGGTGACGCAGAACGCTACCATTTGAATCATGAAACGTGCTTCAATGACCGCCAATTAATTACGAACGAATCAATCTGTTCAACGTAACTTACTTTTTCTGCCACGCCGCACCGGCGATTTGTTATAACTGGTAATCATTTCGACAGTAGAATATTTTACGAACTCATTTCTCCTGTAGTGAAGTTTGCTGTTAACATGCGAGACTATCGTAATGTCAGGGGCGTGTGATGGAATTCGTTTACCTGAATTCAGAGGGAATAGATGCTATAAAATGGCGCTGTGACCCTTGGCAACAGGAAGTATAGTTAATTTGTGTGAATATTGCATAACTAGACCATTGCTCTCGCACTTTTCTCCCTTTTTACCAAGCTCAAATGTTCATCTTAGCAACAACCTCTCACGCTGTTTACATGTTTATTCGCAGTCATCTTGTGGTCTCTTTTTGAAAACTGTCATAAAAGCTGAAAATGTAAACATTTTCTGTGTAAATTCCAGTAAAAAAATCACATTCCATAAATCAGTGGTACGTATTTTTTTGTCAGAATTATTTAGATGAGAAAAAAAATTACGCGCTTGTTTCGATGCTTCGTAACTTTCGCCCGTCTCTGGTCACACGCATATGTAGTTTAGTTATTTTGTACTTGTCTCGTACATATATTATTTTACTAGACTTTAATCTTAGGTCATCACAAAATTTACACGCTAACGACCAAACCCCTTCCCCTATCCCTAGACTTCACATATATTTTCACACGCAATTCCAAAAATAGAGAAATGCTATTTAGGTAACTCGGGAAACTTGATGCTTGCGCCCAGGTATATCGCGTGTGCGAAACCCGCTGCCCTTGTGTCTGATATCAGCACGTATCTCAAGTTTACGTCTGACGGGAACAACTTAGTTTGCCTGTATATTTCCTGACTGAAGAGTCACGCGATGTGTGCATAATTTTAATATTTCCATTTGAAAATCTCTCTCTGTACAACTTGGAAGTAGTTCGTTCACAATTTAATAAATTCTTCTGAATGACGTTCCAGTTACTAATTTCGGTCCTTGGAAATCCGTCATTTACATTAAATTTATTGTTATAACACGCGAATGAATAGTAGCCAATAATGGCACCGACAACATCGGACACATAATTAGTATGTAAAAATTTCGTCTCCTCCAATCTAATATCCATAAAAATAAACTTAAGCCAATTTTAGCACTCACTAATGTAACTTATAACATGACTGTTAATACAAGGCTATACGTTAAAATGTGGTATTAGTTGTTGGTAGGAACATTACTGGGTGTAGGGAATTATCTAAGGCATTTGTCTTAAAATGTCATAGAGTGAAAATTTCTGGGGGGAAAAAAACCCCCCATTTAATTTACACTGTGTACAGTTATTCCAGGGAATGAGTTTTTCGTTTCGGATACATTATTTCCGCCCTCGTCTCGGAAAAGTATAACTACTCTTCAATCACTTCTTATTCAAATATTTGCGTTTTGTCAGACAAACACTGTTTTATCTCATAAAGAGCGGATTGCGTTTAATATTGAGTGTGTTATATTAGTTTTCATAGGTCATGAGTCGAAATTACTAACCAGACAATATGCGTCATACATTTTTTTTTTTTTTGTTTTTAAAGGGGGAGAGAAAAAAAAAAAGCATTTACAGTGAGAGGAAAGCCAACAGTAAATTTGTTTGTACAGGGACAAAAAATAGTTTTTTTTGCCCCGACAAAATATTTTGTTGGGTAAACAAAACTTGGAAAGCAACAAAATTCACTTTGTTCGTCTAACAAATGCGCCCTTGAATTAACATAACCTCTGTGTTGGACCAAAATAAATTAGCCTGCCAGGAACATTTTTGGATGAATCAAGTGTATATATTTGTTTGACCACTCATTTGATGGCCTTCGTTCGAAAATACAGCTCGATAGTTTTTGTATTTTTTGTGACAGGACTAGACAATAATAATGTTTATTAGTGCATTTATTTTGCTTAATAAGGTTATAAACATCACAATAAAACAAGTGCAACATAAAACTAAAAAGAAAAGCTGTGAAACATGAAATATTTATTTTTGCACGTTGTCCAGTAATCGAACTTTGTGTATTTAAAAACATTACTACTTTGTCAGTGATCACTTTAGCTGAAATTTCTATGGTATAGAGCTCGGACGCAAGTGACGTAGGTTTTGAATCTCAGTTGGTCTTCCGAATTTTTATATTGACTGAAACTTTTTTAAATTTTCTTAGAGCTAAACAAATTTTAAGTTGCAACAGCAACGAAATCTTTGTTTGGGGCAGCCAAATTAGAATAACAAAATAATTTGGTCTCAGCAACAAACTATTTTACTTATTCTATAAAAATAATTAATTTGATTGCATCAAACAAACTTTTTTTGATTCAACAAGACCTTTTTCTCAGTGTAATTGTACGAAACTTCGAAGGTAAAGATAATATGGTACCAGTTTTCCTACTCAGTAATGTCGATTAACGACGTATGAAATATCATTTTTGATTTGTGATTGCGCGTGAAAACTTCCAAGCATTCGACAAAGAAACAAATCAATCGATACCCTTTACTCGAGACGGGATTGTTAAAATTTTCTTACCTGCAAATTCAACGCAATCCCATGCTAGGTATTTTTCGTTTTGTTAGTCATTGTTCTGAGCAGCTGAAAATATTGACGTGTCTCAGTCAATAAGCCGCTTAAGCAAAGCAACAACATTATTACCTGGTCATTTGCTGTAGCCACTTGCGTAACGTAACCGCTATAAGTAGGGACAGGAAAAATTCGCGAGTTCAGTGACCTGTAGGCTAGACTCCACAGTCATGTGTATACTCGAGCCGCAGATGTTTGTTGATTGGCTGCTGCCCCATAGAGTAGCCAGTGTTACTTCACACCTGCCAGTATGGCACTCGCTACTTGTCTCCTTGCAAGTCTGCTATTGGCTCAGAACGCCCAGGGCGTGTCTACTAAATTGCGAGCCAATCGCAAAGTCAAGTTCAGTGTACGCGTATCTGACGTCTATCTTGTCCTGAAATGAACTCGCGAATTGTTCCTATACCTACCTATAAGTTATCTGCTTGCCTCGCGTAGGAAGGCGGTGTTCTGCACCACTTCAAAACAGGAGTACACTTGGAATAGCAGAAAGGGTAATCATTTTCCTGCGTACTGATCTTGAAAATTATTTACGACATCTCCACGAGTAGCAGTTTTGTATTTCTCGTACATTGTGGAGTACTTATTGAAAGATTCCAAGTGCTCTTACAGTGTCCATGATATTAATGCGTATTTCGGGAATTTCTCTTTGATCTCAAATTGAAATTTAGTTTGCTACGAGTAATTTATTGGTAGGATGTCAGGTTTATTTTCCGACAAAATATTTTTACTGACACAAATGCGCCCATGTAGCTGAATTTATTTTCCACTTTTGACACACAATTACAAGGGAGCGTCTAATGCGACAATTGCATGCCCATTAAGTCCCCAATCGCCACTACACGCGATAAACTGAACTGGCGCGCTGTCGTGTCGACGTTATACGTACTACCATTTTAACTACAATAAATTTGAATGTAGTCGCCAATCGAAGTTTTATAGACGTTCTGTAAGAATTCTTTCTTCTCTAGGAATTAAAAAAAATTAGTTATTTAGGGAATTTTTACGTAACATTTGTAGCAGCAGAGAAGTATTAGTACAAGAGTACGTGAGCTCACTCTCAAATTACCAAACTTTTGTCACAATATTTTTTGCAAACGGACCAACAAATCGACAAAATACATTCAACAATAATTGCGTTTGGTTTTTGCAAAAAAAGATCGGCTATGTTTCTCCAAACGTTTCTCGATAACAGCTCTTTGAAATAGAAAATAGCCTCTGATGGTGTGGTAATCAGAGTATACGTTCCTGCAAACAGAAATGACGAAGATTTAAGTCTGTTCAAGGATATAATTGTCTAATTTAATATTGTATACAATATAATTTGATTTTAATTCCTTTAAAGATCTGTTTCTGTGCTTGCCGCCGCGTGTATAAACATTCATGTGTCGGCGGTGAAATATTTTTAAAATGAGTTACAAGGCGATTCGATTATTCAAAGCATTATGAAACTTCCTACGACAAACAATTTGTCTAAGATTTTACCAGCAGATATACGATCGGAAATGATTATTTCAAAATCAGTATTTTTTCTTTGGCTGCGTAGTTCATTTCCAGTTTTTTTTATTACCGTTTTATTACACATGAATGAAGAACCCTTTAAATTGTCTTGCATCGGATAATGAATTAGTTCCAAGCTATTTAATACTAAAGACGCATTAGCCATTGGACTTACACTCTTTTCAATCTATGTAAAACTGCGGAATAAAAACCTTTGCATTTATCAAATTATTTCAGATATTAAAACAGATTTGATCAGCCAGTTATCAAGAGAATGCAAACAGCGCAGTTTTTATTTTACGTAGTGTAGAAACATATTGCTAAAGTTGGTAAAAAATTATTTTTAGAATAAAAATCTTTATATATTTGTTTTTTTTTTTTTTTTTTTTTTTCTTATGAAAGCGTAATTTTGCAATTGTGTATAACTTTCAACTATACTCTTACTCCAGCGTCAAAATATTCTGCAATTAATTTAAAAGTAATATTTTTCCTTCGAAGTTATGTAGCCACTTTAATATATGCACGAATGTATACCAGGAAGCTTTTTAAAATACTTTAACTAACATATATAAATATAGGTTGTTCACGGTAAAGTGAGCACTTTTTAAGGCCCTTCCAACAGTCAAAGGGGACTATGTAGCTGCGCGTCTAAGGTCAAGAAACGAGTGAGCAATACGGGCGACAGTTACACGCACGCCTAGCGCCTTATCGCTCCTACGCACAAGGCGTGCAGTGTTTCCGTAGTAACGCTGTACTGTGCAAATTATATATGTAACAGTGGGGTTTTATTATACGCGATGAAAGCTCACAGATTAAACTACGCCCGTAGCTTCCTACTTTTCTCTTGCCGCTTGAGGAAACTGCATAGGCAATATGAAAAAAAAAAAAAGGGTCATAGTTTTTTTTTTTTTTTTTTTTTTTTTTTTAAATTCTGACCGTCATATTTCCATAACTTTTATTTACCGAGATACGCGTTTACGCGCAAACGATTTCACAGAAAACGTTTCAGTAATTTGGACTCCTAACCACTTATAAATATATCTTATTGCAGCCTCAGGCATTAAGTTTTGAGGGTGGTGAAATGTAGGACCACGAAAGTAGTGAGCTGCGTCGCATAGTTACAAACAGATCAGTAGAACGATTGGAAAAAGGTGGAGAGAGAGAGGGGGGGGGGGGGTGAGAGATCGGCAGGAGAGGGGGGAAAGAGGGGGGTGGCTACCGAGTTTCTGAGGGGGAGGAACGCGGGGATCGAGTTTCTGACGGCCCGGTAGTATATTACGCGTTCTAAAAACACGCGGTGCAGTGATGAAAGAGGAGCATTTACTTATGTGTATGTGGAAACGTGGAAATATGCATGTTAACACGTTGTAAATTGTAACACTACATAAATATACGCAAAAATTACAACACGTAGAGATTGTAAAGAAAATTTAACTAAAGTTATGAAAATCACCACAGAGAAGGCAGTGTTGGTTTTATTCACAGCTCACATTAACCAAGAGGGTCAAAAGCGCATCTCGCAGACATGCGTAACAGGGCGACACGACAACATTAACATAGTACCAGATCACGATAACTACACAGAATGGGTACCCAGCTGTCATGAAGGCTGAACCAAACACAACGTAACACTGCCACTATCACTACAGTTAATACTGTGGTCCGTTACACTGGTACTTGACGATGACAGGAATTCGTCATCGTCGCAATCGTCACGTAAATTTATTACGAACTGGTCCATTGCCATGTCAATCATGCAGTCCCACTTCCAGTATTCATTTTCTAATTTCTCAACATGTTTGCGGTAGCCTACCCAGCCATCCTTCGTTACAGAGTTCACAGCTTCTAGTGTTGCGTCGGAAGTGCTTGCGCGGAAAACTCTCCCACGGTATTACATTCCCGAATACACCTCTTTATCTTCGCCCACGCCAGTTCGATAGCGTCGAACTCACACATGTATGCCGGGAGTCGAATGGCATGATGTCCCGCACCTTGTATAAGTCGACCAACCCAAAAAAATTTATCTTTTGGTTTGGGTTTTTCAATTCGTTCCGCCAACACACATTTAAACCACTTTTCATCAGACTGTACGCCTCTTTGTTTTTGCCATGAAATCATCTCGTTTTTGGTATTGTACTTCGAAGGAGGTTTATCGTCTTGTTTTGATTGGTATGGCGCGTTATCCATCACTACGACAGAAGACGTCGCCAAGTTTGGAATAACACGTTCGGACAACCACTTTTCCAAATTAGTAGAATTCATCTCGCCGTGATAATCTCCTACTGTAGTACATGACTTGTACATCAATAATCCCCCTGGGAGACATCCATGTCTTGAACCAGTATTAGCCTCTAGGTTGCATTTCCGTAAGTTATTCCCGTTAAGTCATGTTTGCGTTGCCAGCATTTCGTGAATGTGAAATTTGTCTCCACACATGACCCACCAAGGTAAAACACATCCTTACCTTCCGACCTACATTGTCTAATTTGTGTGAGGTACTTGGAGCGCCACGCCACGATATCAGCTCGTTCGATCAACAAACGTCACTTGTCTTTGTACCGTTTCCAGACGAAACCCATACTTCGCAATAATCCATTGAGCGATGAAGGGCTCCACTGCCAACCTATTTTGTCCTTTAAAACGGGAATCCGTTTGCGCACTGTGGGAACAACCTTCTTTACTGCATAGAATTCCTGGACAGTATCTCTTATGACACGTTTATCGAAGCTGTCGATCTCAATCTTGCGATTTTTTTTTTGGTCTGCACAAACAAAACGAAGAACTATAGTAATCCTAATTAGCATAAATAAATAAACATACGCACGTCTGTCCTATTGTTTACACCTGACGTGAACAACGTTAAATACACGTTTTCCTGCATCTCTGATGCACATTACAGATGTCTAAAATGCATGACTTACCTCTTTTTCCCTGGTGGTGTATGCGGTTCATTTGGCATTGCAATTTGTTTCTTCCAAATACGCATCACTGTTGCTTTGCTTACATCTGTATAATTGGCAGCGCTTGCCGTTGCTTTGTGAATAGGAATCGAAAGGCATTTGTCACCAGTTTCTTCATCACAGATTGATATTACTTTACCAATCATTTCTCTCTCTTTGCTGTGAAGCACCTTATTGATTTTTCTACGCTTTACATTCCGCTCCATTATCCGTCGCCAATATACTTTGATCTGTTTGTAGCGCAGGGAGGGAGGCGGAATCCCCCCACTGCAAGACACTCCCGTCCCCTACTGCCTCTCTCCTCCTCTTGTTAGTACACTGTTTTTATTAGTCACATTGCAATGTTTATATTTAAAAAAAAGCAACAGGAAGATGAGAATTGGATGAAAGGAAACATTTAGAAGGGCCTCAAAAAGTGCTCACTTTACCGTGAACATCCTATACTAATATATACTTACCCTACAGTTTCAATAATTTGGCGTGACAGCTGGTAGCATGTTCAAAGTCTTAAAAAATTAAGTCTCAGAAATACGCAAGAATAATAGAAATCACGATGTTGATCTCCCATTTCTTTTCTTTATATGCCCCAATTTAATTTTCCGAACATGTTCTAACATCATATTGAAATAGCGATGAATTTAACAAACATGGGAATGCCACATAGCGTGCTTTGTCATGTGGATAATGTTATATCAAGGTTTAACTAGCAACTGCATTCACTAAGTGATCCCCTATTAAACTGCAGAGAAATACCAGTGCACTTTATATCTGCGTACATCTGCATTTCTCTGGAGAGGTGGTGAGATATCAAGCAGTGGAGGAAACGACGCAGTTAATTAGAATTTCCTAGTAATTACGGATAGAAATGTCTATGACTCATGGAAAGGAGATTACTGACGTAAATTAGGTACATTGACTGAGCTAATATCAGCATACACATCGTGCATTTGAATTAAATTGCTTGACTGCTTATCAGTAATTATTTCAATAAAGCAGCGATTTTTTATTCTGTTTGTGTGTGAAATCAATTTAGAAACTGTAATGGAATGTAGCACATTCGCAATTTTGAGTTCGTTTCACCGCGTCTCATAACTTCTGCGTAGTATAATTTTTGACTAGGAGAAGCTACGACGCTCGTTTAAGTTTCGATCGACAGCGTGTATAAAAACATGTTGAAATTATATGCGTTTAATTAAAAAAAGTAAGAAAACTTGAAACAATGTCGGCCTATACTCGTCAAAAAGCGAAGTCGAAATACAGAAATCGTGTAAGTGGAAAGGGCATCTCAAAAGATATCCAGTGATACCCATAAATCCCCATATGATCGAGTGAAGCGGTTCTGGGAACGTAACATAAACGTCAAGGCGTAGGAGCGCGTCAACGCAGAAGTATTCACGCAAAAGAAACGGCCGTGTCCCCGACACAGCCACACCACATTTTTTTTCTTTTTCCCCCAAGTATTCTGTGCCGCGCCGTCGTTAGCAGCAGGTACGGGCGACAGGATCTGGAGGTCCTTGAGCGAGCAGGAGAGAATGAGGCTGCACCTTGTCCATCAAGGTAAGGACACGCTTAGAAAGTTCCTCCGTGTGGTCGGCGACGTCGTTTAGCTGTAAATTCGCGAGGACACTGAAACGCTGGAGGATAACCGGGTCAGGACTTGTGGTCCTCAAATCCTGACAGGTTGCGGTCCTTGTAAATGCCGTATTTTCCATATTAATCCTTTCTTCCTAAGGACATGGCATCCAATACAGGATATTACTGAGACCCGATGACTAACTTCTGGCTCACATGTAAGAGAAGCTAATTACCTCTACATATAAGGCAAAATCACCTCTTAAATGTAGAGTAAATTTATATAACAAGTTGAGTACTATTCCCTTTTCAGATGGAAAAAGTACCTGACAAAAGTGGGGGAAAGATCCCATACAAGTAAGGGAAAATTAACTATATTGTATAATACAATTCCATTGAAAAGTATCCCGGAGTGTCAGGAATATTGATTCATTATTATCTATAACCTCTATCGAATAGTAACCGAAACCTCGACACTTGCTGACGGGTGGGCTCGAACCATGGTCCTCTATCACGAGAGGCTGAAGCGCTATCAATTTCACCACGACGACAGCATGACAATTTCTGTGAATATTACCATATTAAAGGATTGTTTCTTCCGCCAGTCCCCTCAATTAACTGTTGAGACAATACTGAAGAGATACACGCGTCATTTACTAATTTTCCCATCCATGTATGGGATTTTCCACCGCTATGTTCGTGAATTTTACACCAGAGTGCGGTAATTATACCTTACATATAACGAACCATGTTGGACAGCTTGTATGAATGATTAACGGAAGATCCCGAGGAAACCCGCCGACCAGCAGCATCGTCCGGCACGATTACCACTTGGAGAAAATCCGGGGGAGCGAACCCCGCCGGGAATTGACCTGCGTATTGTATCACGAAGAGATATTTTGTCACGGTAAAACTAGGACTGTGAAATGAATAAATAATTTACATAATATTTCAATGCCGCGTGTGTTTGAAGGCGTGAGCTGTTTGTGCGGAAGTTGTAACAGCATTTATAGGCTGCTCACGTTAAAGTGAGCGCTATTAAAATCAATCAATGGGGGGGGGGGGGGGATCGCACATAATTTCACGGTTGCCACAGTACAAACTGGTGCCTGCAATCTCCCAGTTAAGTTGGCAGCGGCAGTAACTTTTATTTTCTAAGGTTGATTTCGAAAGTGCTCGCGTCATCGTGAACAGCCTTTATCTGCAAATCCTCAGAGTTAATATTCGCGAGAAACGATACAGAGTTAACGAGTCGACGCGGCTCGCGCCACACCAGAGAGAGAGAGAGAGAGAGAGAGAGAGAGAGAGAGGTAGGTTTCTTCCTCGTCTACTGGGGGCGTGGTAGTAACGTAACCGGGACGGTATATCACCGCTTGCGTCGGCCCCTTGTCGGCAAGCAAGCAAGCAAGCAGGGAAATCGGCGCGCGCGCGGCGATGTTTCAACTCCCCCCCCCCCTCCTCCTCATCAAAGATTCCAGCTAATTTCCCTGCCGAGCGGTGCGGGGAGTAACGGGGTAATGTGGGTTATGTAAGGCTGTTGGTTGCGCGGAATTGGGGGGGGGGGGTGTAAGGGCGCCGAGGTGCGAGGCCGGGCTACAAATCTTGGTGGGAAATGGGATTCCATAACTCGCGGGCGCCCGCTGAGCACTGCATCTTCCTCAGCTTTAGCGTGTGTGTGGACTAGGGGTTCGGCGTGGTGGAAGGGGTGGAAAAGGTGTGAGACACCACCCTCCCCGCCCCAACCGCTTTTACCACCATTTCCTCCAGGTTGCACACCGGGGCGTCGATACGGACGCCCGCGCGTCTTTCCACTACTGCAGTGTGTTAGTTTAGCAGTCAACCTACTATACCCAGCTCCAGGTAGACAGGGACCTTAAGAGCGGGATGGATTCCCCTCTCCACCCCCCCGCAAAATACAAGCACTGAGGGAGCGATACGGCGACACTAACACGTACGCCTAGTGCCTCATCGCTCATACGCGCAAGGCGTGTAGTGTTTCTGTAGTAACGCTGTACTGTGAAAATTATATATGTAGCAGTGGGGTTTTATTACACGCGATGAAAGACCGCATATTAAACTATGCCGGTATCTTTGTACTTTTCTCTTGTCGCTTAAGGGTCCTATGTAATGAAACGTTTTCTTTGAAATCGTTGTTTTCGCGTAAACGCGAAACTATTGTCTATGTCGCTATCTTTTTACGTTTATCAAACTAAGTGTTTTAATGGAGAAAAAATCCTGAAAGTGGTCAAATATCGCATTTTTAAAGCTTGCCCGTGAAGTTTTTTTTAAGCGGTAAGAGAAAAGTACGATTATACGCAGGTAGTTTGATCTGTGTACTTGCATCGCATGTAATAAAACAGCACTGTTTCAGATCTGGTTTATACAGTAAAGTGTTAGGACGGAAACACTGCACGCCTTGCGCGTAGGAGCGATGAGGCGCTAGGCGTGCCTGGTACTGTCATCCGTATCGCTCCCTCGCTTCTTGACCTTGGACGCGTACCTACACAGTCCTCTTAAAGAAACTGCGTAGGCAACCTTTAAAAATGAGATATTTTACCATTTTTACGAATTTTATCTCCAAGAATACGCTCTATATACGACGAAAGTAAAAAAATAGGAGCATAGATAATTATTATTTTTTTATATTTTCTGAGAAAGTCATATTTGCAGAACATTTATTTACCGGGATATGAATATTCACGCAAACAACTATCTCACAAAAACGCGGGGGTCCATCCCACTCTTAAAACGCAGATGAAAACTAACAACATCCAGAAATCCTAAACGTATCAACAGCATCCATCATAATATCCAGTGGAGAATTCGTCATAAAGATATTCCCTAAAGCGGGAAATCAAACTGTATGCTATAGGCTGTTGACGATAAAGTGAGCACTTTTTAAGGCCCTCCGAACGGGCATTAACCATTATTAAATATGTTTTATTGCAGCCTCAGGCATTAAGTTTTGAGAGCAGTGAAAGTATTTACCGTATTTATTAGTCACGTGATAATATTAATATTGAAAAGTGGCTTAAACATAAAAACTGGCTTAAAAGAGAAATTTGGAAGGGGCTTAAAGTGCTCACTGTACCGTGAACAGCATATAGATGAATGACAGGTGCCGTGGTAGTGTAATAGTCAGACTACTTAGGTTCCCACTCTGAGTGGAGTAGTGAGATCTGGGCGGCTCTTAACATCGAGGTCTTGAGAGCCAATGAGAGTGAAGCGAGGTAAGAATGGAACAGCGCCGGAATTGAAGGGTGGTGGGAAACCGGAGATCCCGGAGAAAACACGTCGACCGGCGGCATCGTCCGGCACGATTCCCACGTTCGAATATCCGGGAGCGACCCCGCCGGGAATGGAACCCGGTTCGCCCAGGTGGGCGGGGTCGGTCGCCCGGATTTCTGCTTTGTGCCGTGGTGGACGTTGCGTTCGAGTGGGTTTTTCTTTGAGTACCTTGCACTCGATGTCCTTTGCTCGATGTCCACATAATTTCGGCCTTAACGACACTCAAGACCTAGCTCTTAGACGCCGACTAAAACTTCTGAACTCAACATGAATGGAAACTCATCGCCTTATAGGCTGTTCACTGGTAAATGAACACGTTTGGAAGCACTACTTAAGATCTGCTTGCATGCACATTGTGTGTTCTTCCGCGCCATGTAAAATTAACATTGCCATGGGCCTTTATCACTATATTCATGCTTCGGTCAAGTGAAACAGTGAAATTATTACAAAAGTAAATATTTGGCAAATCTGGTCACTTTTACAATTCGATGCATTAAGATAAAAAAAATAGTGAAAGAAACAATTTAAGTTATTACAAATGGTTACGTGACACTTTTTATTCCACGTTAAGATATGGAACTATTTTCCGTTCTTTGTTACCAGCTTTTCTAGGCGCGTGTCACTCATTCACCCCCTTAAAATATACGACTTTTTTCTGAGGTTGATTTTATCATAAGTGCTCACTTTATCGGGAACAGCCTTCAAATATTTACCACAACAACGATGTAATTAAGAACCGCCATATACCTACTAGGGGTGTTAGACGGATCCCCGATAACCGTGGTGTTAAATGCTTCCCGCTTGTGCTGATAAAGTCGGTGCCCAACTTGAAGAATTATTTTAAATTTTGCTAGTTTTAAATCGGCAATCGTGTGGTTTGGAACCCGTTGTGATCGGGAAGTCCAGTCTTCTTTAGAAACTGTGCGTTCCCCACGCGACGTAGAAACAAACTTCTGCGTTTTTTTTTTTTTTAACGTGCACCACGCGTGTTCAGGATTTTTGCAGGTGGGAATCATGCCTGACGATGTCGTTTGTCGGCAGGTTTTCTCGGGGATCAAGCGTTTCCCCCGCCCCACAGTCCGTTCACGGTAAAATGAGCACTTTTGAAAGCCCTCCTAAGATCTACTGGCATACACGTTGTGTATTTCTCCACCTTATGGAACTTAACATTATGCGTCGGTCAAATGAAACTGTGAAATTATTAAGAACGTAAGCCCTTTACAAATCTGCTAATTTTTATTCTTCCATGCATTAAAAAAAAAAAAAAACGGAAAGTGAAAGAATTAAATTTAAGTTATCACAAATGGTTACCTTACACTTTTTATTCGACGTTAACGCACGTAACTACTTAACATCCATCGTTGCCAACTTTACTGTGCGAATGTCGCACAGTGCGCCCATTAAACTAAATGCATGCTGGGGTAGTGAATTTTTCCTAAGGTCCATTTCGAAAGTGCTCACTTTATCCTGAACAGGCTTTATTGAATCGCCGTGCACAGGTGCGGTTCCGTTTCTGTCGGCAAACCTGCTCGCGAGACCTTTCAAACAGCGCATTCTCGGAGGCGTGGCCTTTCAGAAGGTAGACGACGGCGACGACGCGCAGCTACGGAATGTTGACGCGCCGATGCGCAGAGCCAGTTCCTTGAGGTGACCGAAGACGGATCTCCTCATCGCGTTGACCTTGATACGACCAGTGAAGTTGCTTTGCCCCGAGCTCTCCAGCTGTCCGGAATCGCGTGCGTGTTTGTGTCTGTGTACGTCTGTCGGCGCTGATTGCAGAAAGGACTGGACACCAACCGCTACCCTTGTGAATATGTTTTCACGAAGCTAGAATTTTCTGTGAAGGTTGCTGCCTTCTGAAAATAGTTGGGAAATATGATAAACAAGACATTTCTGCATACGTTATTTTACACCTTAATTTTGCACGATATATGAAAACAAAAATTTTATGGCGTAAAAAATTAACTGCTTAGAATGACAGAAATCTTTGCTTGTGAAGATATTTTCGTCATTGCCGCAGTCCTGTAAAAGAAGTATTTATGGATATTTTATGAATTTTGTACCTTTAAATCGCACTACTCCCAAGAGATATTTTGCATGTTTTAGAGAAGAGAATGACAAGGGCGACTTTGACAAGCCTTTCAAGTGCTCCACCGTCCCTATTACATGGCAGAGAAATCGCATGGTGACTTCCTGTCGTGGTTTATGTAACTGTGGAAGTTAAGATGGCGTATTTCAATAATTTACTACAGAAAATTTTGTAGCAAATTTTAGCGCTGTCTTCTAAACAAATTTCGCAAATATTTACAAAGATTATAATTATTAGTTTCATGATATATTTTAAACTACTGAGTAGTTTCGGCAACTTCCACCGTGATGTAGGGGTTAGCATGGTGGACTGTCAACTCAAGGGTCTTAGGTTCGAATCCCACACTCGGCAAGCAAAAGATTTTCATATCATATAATGTTTTGAGAAGTAATTCAAAGGATATACGTAAAGAGGAAATGACTATTTCTTACATCTTAAATCGAAAAGTTAAGATATTTTCAGGACATCAGCCACCACAGGCCTGGCAGTGTAACGACACCCAGCCGTCGCATGCTCGGCATCGTAGCTACATCCAGCCGTCGCAGGCCCGGCATCGTAACGACATCCAGCCGTCACAGGCCCGGTATCGTAACGAGACCGAGCCGTCGGCCAACAGTTAGCCGCCAGTCCTTATTTCCTTCGGGCCGCTTCCGGCATAAGAGAGCGAGCCGGTATCAGTTTGTCGGCTAGCTTTTACCGGCCAGATTCTGGCCCGTATTTTCCGTGTTTCCTGTTAAATTAAATTCAGAAATTCAGCGCATTTGGAGAAGTCATGATCATAAAGGTTTTGTGGCTACAAATCCGATTTGTGACCGTTTGGGAAAGTACAAATGTGGTCAAAAGCGGTGACTATATTCTAGTCCAGCAGTTTGTCATGTGAAAGACTGCACTATTTAATACATCTTGTGCGAACATTAAATTGACACTCTGTACGAAAGTACTTGTCGAATTTTACGAGGATTACGCTGTCATATTAAACGATAATGGAATTGCTTGAATACCAACAGTTCAACAACTAAAATAACTACATATTTCTGTAAATACTTCCTTATACGAGTAATTGCAGTATGAACAACAGTATATAGTTTTTAAAAAATGCCTCACACTTATTAATTTTACGTTACATCGCTGTACTCTCTTGGGCATTCAACATTTTGCAACTACAAGGGAAATTGAACATCACTTATATTAAATGACTTTTACTGTTAAGTACATACTAGTTTTTTCTAGTATGTACTTATGTATGTAGTATGTAAGTATTTACTAGTAAGTACATACTAGTTTTACTAGTTTTTACATCCACATTTCTACTTCCAAGTATAGTATAGTTTACATTTACGTATACGTTAGTTGAAAATAGAACTTAATGAATTGTTTTCACAATTAGAAAATAACACAATATGATTCACACAAATTTTGAGTTTCTCAAAATAGTCTGTAACAAATGTAACGATTATGCCTGGGTTACGATTGTAATATTACTAACACTTTCACAACTACGACGATAAGAAGATACACAAAATAACTCAAGAACAATAACCTTGCTACGATCATTTGGTTTGTTGCTGAATTGCGTACCGGAGAAAATTAGGTTGGGGTCGTTGCTAACGTTTTTTCGTCAGAAATAATTCTTACGGGTAGAGATGAAGTGTTTCAATTCGTTTGTTTTTTGCTGTCAGTGACATATAAAAACATTCCAAAACTTTCGTGATTACGATGTCGTAGAAAATAAAGTTTGAAGACGAAATACGAATATTAAATTTTTACATTCAACATAATTGGATTAAATAATGTTGACTGTATTTGAAAATGTGCCACACTGCACAACTTTTTTATTAGAAGCATCAAGTTGGAATTTTAATTTTAAAACTATTTTGAAAGTGAAATATCCTGTGCAGTTAAATTTAATGTCTCCGATTTCTTCATATCATTGTGAAATAATTACTGCAAATAGCACTCATATTTGGAGTGCTTATATGTTAACTAATTTATCTTCATTATCTTATTTCGTTTCCAGAATTAAGTTCGCCATTTTAAATTCTTGCGATACCGGAAACAGCTATTAATATCGTATACGGTTATAATTGGCTGAGCCCACCAAACGTCAAATAAATTTTGTTCCTGTTCAATTTTCGAAATGTTTGATGAAAACTAGAGCCACACAACTGTTCCACACGAATCATCCAATTTTATTTGAGCAACTATATGTAAAGAAGTTTGACGGAAAATAGGGTGGCCGCGGTGGTCTAGTGGTCATACTACTCCCCCCCCCCCACGTGGGCGAAAAGGGACTCGATTCCCGGCGGGGTCGCTCCCGGATTTTCGCGCGTGGGAAACGTGGCGGACGACGCCGCTGGCCGCCGGGTTTTCTCGGGGATGTCCCGTTTCCCCAAATATTTCATCCCGGCACTGCTCCACATTCACATTTACCTCACTTCGCCCTCATCGGCTCTAAAGACCTCGATGTTAAGAGCCGCCAAACCTCTCCACACCATTCCATGGAGAAATTTGACGTCGTGACAGGGCTTTAGGGCCGCAAAGAGGCCGGTGATCAAATACAGAAGTGGTATTATTGACACTGCTGCTTCTTATTTATGTGACCCCAACTCTGGTTATAGGCTGTTCACTGTAAAATGGGCACTTTTGAAAGCCCTGCTTAAGATCTACTTGTATGCACGTTGTGTAATCCTCCGCCTTATGTAAAATTAACATTGCCACGAGCCTCGTCACTTTATCCATGCGTTGGTCAAGTGAAACTGTGAAATTATTAGACAAGTAAATAATTTACAAATATGCTCATTTTTACAGTTCGATGCATAATAAAACAGAAAGTGAAAGAAATAATTTAAGTTATCCCAAATGGTTGCCTAACAGACTTTTTATTCGACGCTAATATATTGAACTACTTTTAATCCTTCGTTGCCAACTTTAATGGGTGCATGTCACTCAGTGCGCCCGTCAAATTGTATACAGACAGGGAAAGTGACATTTTCCTAATGTGGATTTCAAAAGTGGTCATTTTATCGCGAACAGCCTTTACCCAGGGGAGGGTCCATGTCTCCACCAGGCCGTGACCATCCACGCGAGCACTGGTTCACAGGATCACTGCTGTAATCTTCCTAAACGTCGTACCGCGAAGGCTGCATCACTTGCGGTCTCGACATCTCTGGAGGAGGGAATGCGGGCAATATCGTCGACTTACAATCGAGAGGAAAGAAAACAAGCGCCAGATAGAAACGTAAAGATGTGGAAACAGCAATACCGGGCGGAGGTGTTAGCCGACTTGTAGCACTTATGTCTTAGAGCTGCGCCATGATATCTGATGACGGAAGGAAAACAAAAATACAACATTCAGCGAAATACGAGAAGGAATCGGAGGAAGCAGGAAAGAGAGAGAGAGAAAAAAATTGCCGAAAGGAAACAAGCTTTAATAACAGTTCCGACGAGCATGTACTAAGGAAGGAATGAAGCGCTCAATCTTGCTTTTTTTCTTCTTTTAATTCTTTTTTTGCTTCCTTCACATACTCCGGGATCCGGGAAGCAACCAGGGCGAGAGGTATAAAAATATATATAAATTCCTGCAGTCCAGTCCGTACGTCCAGCTGAACGCTTTCTCGCTTCCTTCTCTTTAACTTCTCCTCCCCTCCCCAATCCCCCCCTGCTTCATACACCAACACTTCCAGAGCCCGCACGCCGCCGTTGTTGTGGTTACTTCGACGCCTCGCAAGAAATTTAATATCGGCCCCTGCTGGTCCAGATGAGGCGCCTGGGGCGTCTGCCAGAGCCGGCAAGCAACCGGACTCCCCGCCCCCTTCCGCGCAAGCCATCTTCAACTCCACTCCTTTCGACCTCTTTCAACCCTTCTCGGCCAGGTCTAGGACCACATTGCTGGAGAGGAAGAAATACTGTCGGCACGTTTCAAACACACGGGCTTCGTCCCTTTCTTAGTTCCTGCCTCGCCCGTCCGGCACCGTTGATTGCCCTTAGGTTATCTTCCGATACTGCTGGCCTTTAATGAAAACTGTTATTTGCTGTTGTTTTTTTTTTTCTTTTTGTTTCCGTGAATTGACCAGGTGGGGGTTCCGCCAAGCACAGCGGGTTGCTTTCCAATAATGCGAAATCGGAAAAGGGGGGGGGGGCGGTGGTTCAGCGGTCAGACTATTCCCGGCAGGGTCACCCGTTACGGCCGCGCGTGGGAAACGGGGCTGACGTTTTCGTTCCCCGGAGGGTTTTCTCGGGGTTCTCTCGTTTTCCCGTGCCGCGGCTTCATCTTCAGCTCGTTCCACCCTCGCCAACGCTCGAGACATCGATGTTAAGGAGCCCGCCTAACTGGAGTTTTCTTCGGTGTCTGAGGCCGAGAAGCTCGGTAGCGATAAGGGCGACGTTGCCACGCGCATCAAGTGCGTTATCGCCGTTACTTGCAGCCTCTCAACTGTCGTGCAGTGTTTACATAGCGCTGCGTCTACCTGCGGAACTTAAAGCGGTGACCCTATTATTTTATTAATGGGAAATCTATAACAAGATACAATACAGGGCACTCAAATATCTTTGTATGTGTCTGAAGCGTATATTTTAAGGTACAGCCCTTTTAAAAAAAATTCTTAGTAGTGGTAGTGAAATTTCGCTAACAGATTTCAAGACAAATTATATTTCAAGACACTAGAGTCGTTTACCTGTCTTGATTGCCTGAATTACTTTCTGACACGCGTTAACTGTCTGCACCCGAATCGTGCAGGAGCCGTGACGATGTAGTTGAATTCTGAGTGGCCCGGTCGAATATGAAAACGCCTTCTCAAGCAGACAGCAACCGATGGCAATAGACAAACTGCTGTCGGGTGTTTAAAGTATTGAAGTCTACCAAGTACTCGTTTTTTTTTTTTTGTCGCAAAATATCACTAGCTTTAGTTTTTAGCTATATGTCGGAGTGCTCCGAAATTATGTTTCTAATGGTAAGTGTTCACGTGAGAGTATAGAACTCTCGAGAGTACTCGTGAGAGCAGCTCGCGGTGTGGACACCACACGGAGAGAGTACTTCCATTTCCTCTCCGAGTGTCTCACCTGCTCTCAGAGAGCAGCTCTCTGAGAGTTGGCGCCTGTCGTGTATACGCACACTCGCACTCTCGAGGGACCTACTATCGACTACTCGCAACTGTACAGAACTGCGATCAGACAGTCGATTATCTGGGTCCGATGAGGTCGTCGTGAAATTTATTACGATGCATGAAGAGAGGCCGGTGTTGTGGGACGCCATGTTGAGTGATTATAGGCACCGCGACAATAAACAATCAGCGTTGGCAGAAACAGCTTCAGCATTCAATGCAGATTCTGAAGAAGTATCTAAGAAACTGCATAACCGGCGAAATCGGGTAAGTATATATTACCTATATAAATACATGTATATGTATATATATATGTGTGTGTATATATAGCAAGTCAGAGATAACAGATTAACCATATGTATGTTGATATTGCAGGTTTGCCAGTAACTAACAAAGATAAAGAAGAAACAAATGAAATCAGGCATCGAAGGAAGTGATTCAGCCACCTACACTACGTGGCCGTACTTCACTGCACTGCAATTTGTGATACCAGATGTCACAGCACGGAGTACAACATCCAGCATCCAACCTAAGGTAAGTGTAACGAATAAATAATTACATGTTTAAAAATGCGCCTAGTGAATATCGTAAAACAAATATCGGTCTACAAATACCGATGAGTTTCACACATCTACTATATGTACTTGTAGTGGCAGTACTCATTTGAATGTTTGATAATCCAGTTAAGGAGAGGTCCCACGTGTGCACAAATGTACTATACAGCTTTGCGTATTGCTATAAGGAAACGGTAGTATAACAAATGTGAGAACAAAGTCTGTAGAGTATCTCAGACATTCATGAGCTTGTAACCACTTTTGTGACCTACTTAAATGCTTTAACGGATACATGACAGAGCTTTTTTTGCTTTTACAGGCACGCCAGAAAGTCAACGAACAAGTAGACAGTGACATTTGTAGTCCAGTTGACGATTTACGCGTCGACTGTAGTGAAACAAACCAACAGGGTAGCAATGATGTAGACTAGCCAGGTACATCTGCTGTGCATTTGTCATTTATATGAACGCAGTCTGGTGGAACTAGTGACGGTGACTTGGATGAAGCCATTAAAAAGGCCAAGACATTTTTGGACAAACCATCCGATTCACATAACGTGTTTGGGAAATATGCGGCAATGGAGTTACGCAACATGCGATCCGATTTTAATCGTAGGTGCCTTATGAACTTGATCTGACGTAGATGAGGACGATAAAATGCACATGTCAGCATCTTAATTGTCAACTAGCTCTGGGTATGTGGACAACAGTTTTCCACAGGGAGATTATGTATTAAATCAATACATGTAAAATTTTTAAGTCATTACATAACTAACATGTTATCACATTATCATATATTACTTCCTTTCTTGCTGACTTTTTGTAATAAATACCTAGCATATTTATGTAACTATTTGTATTAAACTACATACCTGCAAATATTCATCTTTCATTTCTGATCATAAAGCCGCACACACTTCTATCATTATCCTTCCTATGGTACATTTGGGGATGCGTGCAGGTGCTGTAGGCTGCTATATGTGTCTCCTATATCCAAGTAATCATATAGGTACTATATATTGTGGCTGTACGCAAACCGCGTACATTAAATGAAAAAAAACTCATTGAATTAACAACCCATTCGAATGTGAACGCTTACCAGATGCAGGGAACCTGAGTGTGACTAGCAATCGATCCTTTGCAGGAATAGCTTTCCTCATAACTGTATCCATTTTGCTAATTTGTGACCCTATCTTTAACAACAACACTTCAAGGTCTACTGCGGTCATTCTTGTGAAATTTCTATACTGCTGTGCGTCTTCGATTTCAATTTCTTTCAGTAAGTTACTACATGCGCCATTCTCTCCCCGTTATTCCCTCTCACCCAACACGTTCTCACCGTTTTGGTACGATTAGTGTCAATTTTACGTTTTGCTGCTACAAGCACGATAAGTGCCGCCGAGGCTGTTAGCTGTCCGGCCACGACTGCTCGAACAATCACTACTCTCTGAGAGTCCGGGCGACGAGTTTCGATAGCACCACACCGCATCTGGTGGACCCAGTGTTGCTAGCGACTCTCAGGAGCTCTCGGCACGTCGCTCTTGGACAACTCGCAGCTACTGTCGGAGAGTAACTTTTGTCAATATTTCGCTTCACGTGTATACAATTCACGATTGTTACTCTCGAGAGTTATCCGGCTCTCGAGATTGAAATACTCTCACGTAGACACTTGCCTTAATGCGCGTGACGTCTTGAATGTACTCAACGGGTCTCGTATGAAGTAGATAACCACATTGGACACACGTTTGATAGCTCCGTAGAAAAAAAATGCGTGTTTCAAATACACTTCAACCAAATTTTAGCGCGAGGTAGGCGGACACCTTAAGCGTCGATTGAAACATCACTAATTAACTATTTCATGCTCATTGTAGACAACTGTCAACATGTTGCACAGGAAGGTTTTATTTATCCGAATGACCTTCCCTGGGGGTTACTGATTCCTAAACCATGCTACTGTCCTACGTTATGACTAGAGACTAGCAAAATTCGCGGAATCATTTTCGGACAAGCTAGAATTCAAAGCACGTGAGTTTATATAAATTCAGCCATTGGTCCACGTGGTGTTTGACACCTCCTGGAGAACGGTGGCCAATTGTCGCCTTCCACTGTGACAGCAGATAACCAATGTGCAGTTGACATCGGAATATGTGTACATAAGACTGTAGAGGTTAGCCTGCAGCTCATTGAACTCGCAAATTTTTCAGTTGTTTTTAGTTATGACTGATTCACATCTCTGATCACCAAACACAGTCTACATTACATACATCTTATTGGTTGTTTTAACGTTAGACGTTCTTTGCCAGTTTAAGAACAGCACACGTTTTAAAAAATGTATTACTTTAAACCCCTATTATAACAGACTAATTGGGGCTGAAGGGTGTTCTTTTTAATAGAAGTCTGGTTTATGAAAAATACGTTTTGAAAGGTTGTATTGACATAAGTGACACAAACGAAATATATATAAAACGTGTTTATTTTACGCGGTAAAGGCATATACTTATAGTAATACAAAAGCAAGCTTATGAAGTTTACAAATTATGAATACTGTTTAATACTAAAAAACTACACTGCATTCTTAACTGATGAATTTTATCGAAATTGAACTAGATGCACTGTGCTTGACGTAAGCGTCATAATTAGTGTAATTACAGACAATGTCGCTAAACTGACGTGTGGTATGACTCATATGGCGCAAAGACCTTGACACAACTTCGCGTCCGTTAAAAGCGACGTTATAATTAATGGGGATTTACTATATTTGCAATACTATGAACAGTAAATTAATGTGGGAATGAAAGGGTTAACTCATTCACTGACCGAGTACCTCGCATGCCGTCCAGGAGGGTTCGCAGAATTGGTAACGAAATGAGCCAGTGGCGTACATATACGTGAGGTTCCTGGCCTCCCCCCCCCCGAATAAAATATGTACATGCATAATATATCGGGAGGGATATTAATCATCGCTGTGAATAAATATCTACGTAACACTAAATTATGCTGTACCAATATCCCTTTTTGTAAAGCCATTTGTTCAACGGATTTACATTTTGCGCCTATTAAATTAGCTTGTAACTTCTTTATTTTGAACCCCCCCGTGAGAAAAATTTCTATGTGCATCTCTGAAATGTGCATACCAAATGGATGGTACGTGTGTGTTCAAGTCTTATTCTCATATTTTTTCTTGAGGCGTGGGAAATGGCATGTGGAGTTGTTGCTGGGTGAAATGTACGTGAGTACAAAAACCAGTATGAGAAAATTCATAACACGTGTGTACGTATTTATTGGTATATCCGTACCCTGGGTTAAGATTACATTTCTGTGCAATCAAGTTCCTTTCAAACATGGCGCGCGCGTGTGCGTGTACGAGTGTGTGTGTGTGTGTACGTGTGTGTGTGTACGAGTGTGTGTGTGTGTACGAGTGTGTGTGTGTGTACGAGTGTGTGTGTGTGTACGAGTGTATGTAGGTTTTCGTGTGTGTAGGAATTTGTAGATCCTCATCTTGTAACAGAGATCTACGGAGTTACACTAAACAGTTTTACAAACTGGCGTATACCTAATTGACTTCACAGCCATTTAAGGCGGGTTAAAATACGAAGATCTTCTACATTAAAAAAAAAGCGCTGAAAAATTTCAGTGACATAAATTATTTTGATAAGAACAAACACAATTTTACAATTCAGATGATTTCTGCTACTCTATTTGCATACTGTGATATTTAGTTTTCTTTACAAGCTCTCAAATTGTTTGAATTCACAGTGGAGAGTTTTAGTTTTTGTTTGGGCGTGATACTCATGTTCGTATTTCTCTGATGCAAACAAACTGTGGCGCTTAGTGTGTTTTTTGTCGTTTATTTACATTACCTGTTGACTGTTTTGATACCTTAAGGGCACTAGGCGTAAGGTTGACAATTTTTCCGTGATTTTTTAAACATGTCTGCTGTTATCTTTACTATTATGTTTTTTTATTAGTATCCACTCCCTAGAGAGTTATTCATAATTTATTAGCCTTTATTCAACAAGGGAATATAAGGAAATCAGTTTATCCGCGTCGACTTCAAGCAGTGTTTTAAGTAACAAACAGAGGCAGATAAATCCAATAGGTTTCCGATCTCGCCACTCAAACGACGATAAATTTCATTTCCTCGATAGTCGTAGTCACGAAAGCTCCTTCAGGAATCACTGGTTCGTCGCGGAGTGACTTCTGTACGATAATCCGTTCCTTCAACAGGTATCCAACTCTGCTTACAACGGCATCTCATTAGCGAAATGATTTACGTGCGATGAAGCCACTTTGCCAGTTGTAGTTTACGTGTATTTATCCCGTGCGTTAATAAACTCGTCAACGTTTACAGTACGGTAAAGCTGCATTGGCAGTTGTCAAAATCTATAGCAACCATTTGCAAGTAAAACCCTTTATCTTTACAGAAGTTCATGCCAGAATCACAACCATTGCCGAATATGAGTAAATTACTTAAAAAATAAAAGAGAAAAATTTAAGGAAAAATTTAACTTCTTCGATATTTAATACTTATTTGGGTAGAAGAACATTTGAGACGAATTTCAAAGTTTCGCCTATACCCTGTCTTAATATCCCTCGGAAAATCTACGTGGACTTACAAGAAAAATGTAGTGTCATATTACTTTAGCGACATTTGGAACTTCGTGATGAATTACCTTTCAGATTAATCTTATGACCGAAACGATGAAAACCACCTGTATAATTATACGTACCAAGTACTGGTACTATTATGTTTTATTGGTTGGTTCGTGCTAAACTTTATACACACCTAAATACGGTCCCTGCGGTTTCCAAAAATCTGAGGTAGAACTAGCTTATGAAATTCCAATACGAATTCGTTAGCCATAAGCGTATGATGTTGTTTTCAAATTGCATTTTTTAACATATAAAATTTTGATCGGTTACTTATTTAATATAATTTGAAATTATTTTCATGTTATACATACTGTATGGCAATAATTTAATGCAACTAATTTTGTGTGATTTAAATCAACGAAGTACTGAAATATATTTAAGGACATAAAAAAAACTCAGAATTAGTATTAATTCAGTAGACGTAATATTTTTTATTAAGAAGCATTCAAAAGAATTCCTTAAGTCGGTATATAGCAAATTTCCCGTCATGAAATACGTTCCTATTTTATATATTTTTATCAGGCCTAACTATTTGTGACCCATATGATTAAAATTTGGTACTTATTCCCAATCTTGCCAAACAATATGTACATATTGGAAAATTTGGTGCAAATTTAGTTCCTCGAGGATGCTTAAAGTTAATTCTGGACCACCTTACCGCGACAACTGGGGTGAATAGCAACCCCAAGTAAGAAAAATTAATTCTCACCTAGGACTGGCCACCCACAGCCCAGCTGCCGCCGGTAGGGCGAGGCCTTAGGCGTGAATCCATGGTTACATAAGTAAGAAAAATTAATTCTCACCTAGGACTGGCCACCCACAGCCCAGCTGCCGCCGGTAGGGCGAGGCCTTAGGCGTGAATCCATGGTTACACCAAGTAAGAAAAATTAATTCTCACCTAGGACTGGCCACCCACAGCCCAGCTGCCGCCGGTAGGGCGAGGCCTTAGGCGTGAATCCATGGTTACATCAAGTAAGAAAAATTAATTCTCACCTAGGACTGGCCACCCACAGCCCAGCTGCCGCCGGTAGGGCGAGGCCTTAGGCGTGAATCCATGGTTACATAAGTAAGAAAAATTAATTCTCACCTAGGACTGGCCACCCACAGCCCAGCTGCCGCCGGTAGGGCGAGGCCTTAGGCGTGAATCCATGGTTACACCAAGTAAGAAAAATTAATTCTCACCTAGGACTGGCCACCCACAGCCCAGCTGCCGCCGGTAGGGCGAGGCCTTAGGCGTGAATCCATGGTTACATCAAATAAGAAAAGTTTATGCAAAGGCAATTTAATGAAACATACGTTGAGGCAAATTATTCCTGGGTTCCTCGTAGTGTCTGTGTGTGCAATAGCTCACAAAATGATTGCAACAGGGTGTAATAATTAAATAAACAAAATTAATAATTGTCCCGACATCGATCAACTCGAGAGCCGCATTCACCTCAAGTCGTGCACATCACTCTAAGAATTGAACGAAATTTTATGTAAAATGAGCGAATTAGGTTATACACTCAAACATAAACAATCGCGCGATGCTTCGTATTATTCACCGAAGGCGGTGATTCCTAATTTCAAACCATCAGATAGTAGAAAAAAGGCAAAATGCCAAACTGCAGTAAAATCGAGAAAGGCGGAATCATCAAATTTCGAAAAGAGCCTTAGCGAAACATTCATAAGCACCAAAGATAACCTTGTATGTGCTTGCCACTTACAACATTGAAGATATCGACAGGACGATCGTCGTGGAGCGCAAAGAACATATACATCACAAATAATTTTATAACCAATATTATTAGTTACTAAAGAAAAAAAATGCCTTGTAGATAAAATAACTGGACTTAAAATGTTCCCTTTATAATTAATTACGACAATGTGTGCAAAAGTAAGTGCCAACTGAAAAGACATACTTATGTTTACAAAATTAAAACTAACAAAAGACAATATTTTATTTTAGAACTTACAGAATTTTCTGTTACGTATTTTGCTTAAAAGAAACCCGTCCTTTAATTTCACTTTTAATTTTGACATATTTGAACTATTTAATAATGACTGTCATTTTGAAGAAACCAAATTTATTTAAATGAATTCATACTTTGCACGATAGATGGTAGTGGCAACCAAGAACGAAAAACTGTGCCTTAAAACGAAAGAATAAAACTCACCACACAACATAATTATTATAAAACAAAGTATGCCAACAAATAAAAACGGCACATTTTCAGACTTACATCTAGTTCATGATTTAGGAATATATTTTTAATTTTTCTACATGGCAGTTACTCAAACTAGAAAACTATAACAACAAAAACTTTTAATGCCATACTGTCAACGTATAGTCACACACAAACATGTTTGAATATCGCCTCTCAGTTGCCCATGCCTGTTAGAAAAACTCAATGTGTAGCTAATCGAATTCTTCATTTTATCGACACTGTTTTGTTAAGCATGACTACTTATATGCTCAGTCAAAAACCAAACAACCTAATAATTGAACTTTTAATGAGGCCTGTTTGGCTAGTAAATGGAGCTTGAATCACACATTAACTATTTAATTTCTCTGAAGTATTAATGATGATAAAGGGCAAGGGCGTTTTTTACGCTGAGTGGTACAGTCTGTTCGGTGGATATAATTTTATGTAAGTTTTCATTATGGCTTAATTAAAGCTCCCGTTTTTATTCTGGAAAGTAAACCCGGGGTAGCGAAGACAAAAGTGCATCTGCAAATCGAAGACCTGGACACAAACATAGAATTCTAGTACTCTCTCTCGTCCAAGGTCAAGTAAACTGTAATACTCTAAATAAAATGTATGCTTCTAAAAATATGATACCCTATGTAAAGAATATTAGTTGTTAGCTCAGGTATAAAATATAAACATGAGCAAGGTTGTGTTTGAAATGACAAAGTCGTTATTTTGTAATTTGTAATTTCGTAAGTTTCAATTCGGACGTTGTTGACAGTCCCTAGTTTAGCACTCGCGGCAACGCATTTTTAAATTAAAAATGAAATTTTAAAATCTAAATTTCACACTTAAAACAGTCGCAATTTTTCTACTATAATTACTGGAATGCTGTTAAAGGGGCAAAAAATAATAAAATGAAATGTTTTGCAATAACGACGTAAAAAAATAGTTGCGAAATACATAAAGAAGGCACAACACTAACTTGCTTTTAAAAGATACCTAGCGCCTATTGTAGCGCCATCCACGTATGTTTTTTGGGAGTCAAAGGCAATATGGCGCTGATTTTGTAATTTTGTGTTTTTGCTAACATCCACTAGATACGAAATACGAAATACCAAATTACCAAATACGTCACCATTTTTGTATACAAGATCTGGTCACGTTATTATTTTGTCAACAAAATCTGCCATTTCGGACACTGCGTAAAACTTAATAACTTTGGCTGGACGTAGCTGCATCATCTCAGTTACATTAATGGTTAAAACAAAACTAACCACAATTTATTTATAAACGGAGCATAAATCCATGACTTGCCTGGTATTTTTAACGGGAACATAGTTCCCCAAAGATAATACTCATGACATAATTTGGCATCCAAATTTTCAGTTAAATTACTTGGTTACGAATTTAATATCGGCAAATTGTTTTATTTAATCTCCTTCAGTCATGCAACATAAACTGTTATTGACAACTGAGAATATGGTTATGCAAAGCAACAACTCCTGAGTTGCAACAATGCAACGTCTCTGGAGATGTCTGATGCACACTAGTTTCTCTGTAGTTCCTCAGGATGAGTTGCGGAACGCTTGAATTACCGAACCGAGATTAACCTCAAGACAAATTTTAATCATGATGAAGAAAATTTGCTTACAGAAATTCACACGTATTTCTTGGCCAAAAGGATTAAGCTATTTCACGAAACAGCTTTCAGTAAATACCAGAAACATTTCGGACCATATTTATTCAAATTAAATACAAGGTATATTTCATTCACGCGCTATTGCTCTCGTATGCTTGGCACGTTTTTGCTCGTTGACGTATATTTGATTAAACCAAACTACTTAGATATGCGCAAAGAAATATCTTTTTAGCAGAGTAATTACTTTAATAATGCCACACATAATTAATTGTAAAAGTTTTTATCAAGGCGGTATTTAAAAAAAGATGACTATACGAAGAAAATAGTGTGTATACGTTTTGTATCTTCAGTTATAATGATCATGTTTATATCTTTTGTGTATGGAGACTGACTGAGACATTTCTATAAAGGAATTAGCAAAGGTAATTGTGAAGTTAATGAAATGCATATGCATTTACTTAGAATAGGTAGGGAAAAACCTCATCGCAGGTGGCTGGGATAAGATAAACTACTATTAATTCTGTAAATTAGACGTGGTACTTCATGAACGAAAACAATCGCTGCGTTCTTTTCAAAATTATTTTAAAAGTAAATCAGTTACAGCTCATCTTGCCAAACATAATTTACGTGTTTTCATTTTAATATAATTAGTTTTTTTCGGAACGTCACTTAACTTCAGGTCATATGTTCCACAAAAATGTCTCGAGTAGTATCCAAGATTATAGAGTAACTTCAAGTAAATATTAAACTCAAAATTTCGCTTCCAAATATGCGATTGGTGAAAGAATTTTGAAAATTTATAATTTATAATAAAAGGAGTAACGTGCTAATGGGTTGGAAAAAAAAAAAAAAAAAAACAACCATTACTTTTTTTTTTTTTTTTTTTTTTTTTCACTCCTTAAAGTGCCTGTTACGTCACTACAATTTAGTGCTTTTCGTCCCATTCGTACTTTCAGGTAAAGGCTGTTCACGATAAAGCGAGCTCTTTCGAAATCAGCCTTAGAAAAACGCTACTGCCCCTGGCTTCATTTATGTTAACGGGCGCACTGAGTGCCATGGCGCCCAGTGAAGTTGGTAATAATAGATAGAAAATAGTTCTATAACTTAACGTCGAATAGAAAGTGTTAGGTAACTATTTGTGATAACTTTAATTATTTATTTCACTTTCTTTTTTTTTTTTTTAATGCTTCGAAGTGTAAAAATGAACAGATTTTTAACATATTTTCTTTTCTTATAATTCCATAGTTTCACCTGGCCGAAGTATGGATGAAGTGATGAGGCCTATGACAATGTTAATTTTACCATAAGGCGGAGGAATACACAACGTAGGTACATACAAGTAGATCTTAAGCAGGGCTTTCAAAAGTGCTCATTTTACTGTGAACAGCCTAACTAAAACGTGCGTTTAACACGTGTATATATATATATTATATATATATATATATTATATATATATATATATATATATATATATATATATATATATATATATATACACACACACGTATAAGGATGAAAATTTAATTTATCATTGCCTATTTCGATTTGCTGAATATAAATTTAGATTTTTCTTTCCTGTGGAAATAACTTATCCTAGCTTACAAAGTGATATCATTTTTCTTGTTTCCAAGAGTGTCAACTATTTGTGGAAAAACCAAATTCACCACCAATATTGGCTTGTTCTATAATTTTTTCAAAGTAACTGATGTCCATAATGGCTATAATAAATCCACGGATTTAATTTACAAATTTTTGCAGTCGAACAAAAAACAAACTTGCACTTCACAAGGAAAAATCATTTCAATACTTTGCGAGAGTTCATATGCCCGTTTCTATCTTACGTCATTGTCATGTTGTACACATAATTACAATATATGTTTTTTTTTCCTCCTAAGTGACGACCCGTATCTCATATCGAATTATTGCATGATTAACCATCCTTGCACAGAAACACTTCTTCCGTATATAAATGATTTGCCAATTCATTAATATAATTCTACTCTACTAAACTCCGGACCAATATTTTAAAAGTGTATGACCATAAAATATTATTCCCGCGTATACTATTACATTGCACATATTGTGTTCCAATTGAAAGGATTACAAATGAAAACTTACTTGCGCACGAGAAAATAGACTTATTTGATTTAACATTCTTTATGATATTTGTTTTGTTATTATAAGAAGCGACGTAAATACTCTAGTTAATCGAATAAATAGTTGTGTAAAATACTGACAACGGTATCTGGCAAATAATACGAATTATAAAACATATTCCAGTGAATAGTATAAGAAAAGTTGTTTTCGGGGAAAAAAAAATGCGAAGGCAAGTTTAACTTGCTAGTTTTAGTAAACGTTAAAGTAACTTTATTAATACAAATCATAACTTCACAACCTTATTAAAGAGAATTACTATTTTATTTCTTATTATTCCCAATCTTCAATTTTTCAAGATGCGGTCTCTTCACAAAGATTTCACGATTCCCAATTAATGTTTCTTTGATGAAAACTCCCTGATATCCCTTCTCCTCGTCCTCATTATTCGGCAGATTGACGCTTAACTTGCTTTCATGGGCAATCTCGTTCTTATTACGAAGAAGATTAGTGATGTTTAATCCTGCATCTCACTGCCACAGTGAATTCCGCGAGGAGATGGCGGGCCCGTTGCTCGGAACTGATTGGAATACGAAGTGAGAGGGAAAGGAGAAGAGGGAAGAAAGAGACGAAAAAAGTAAGAAGAAATGAGCTGGTTTGACGTGAAAGAGGCGCGTGAATGATGAAGTGTCGGTCTCGGTTTACGAAATAAGGAATAAAGTAACTTTACTTGTTTCTGCGCAGACAAATTATTGGCTGCTCTGAACGTACGCATGTCCATTAGAATCCCACTGGGAAAAATTGTTTAGGTTTTATTTTCTGGCTGTAGTCAAAAACACACCAGTTACAATTCTAACAGTGGTCGTTGACCGAAACTGCAAATTTGAATGGTATAGATAGAGGGCAAGATGTTCATATTATGTTTCCGGGGAAAAAAAAAAAAAAAAAAAAAAAAAGAGTAACACACTGAAGCACAACATTCCGCTCAAAATTAGTATCGCCGTCAAATATTTTCGGTGATCGTTAAAGCCCCTACTACAAATGGAAATATTTTTTTAGCGGTGTAGAGATTTGATACTCGTTCCTCGGTTGATACTAAGTTACAAATTTTAAGCTGGAATATTTTTGCTTTTGCTTTTTTTTTTCCTCGGTTTAATAAAGGCAGTCAATAAACGATAGTGAAATACAAGAAAAACAAATGACTGGAGAACCGAACCTATTACGCCCATTCTTGCGTTACCACAGTTCAGTACTAGACTGAATCAATGCTGTCTCAACAGCGTAAAGCTTTAACTTAAATTTGTTGAATGTAAATTTCGTGGGCTTGTGGCCTTAGTCTCCAACCAGTGTATAATGAGTAGATTTCTGGATTCTAATCTTGCTTAACTTTTAACATTAATTCAGGCTTAACTTAAGATAATATGTAAGACTTCCGCGGTTGGATTTCTGGCAAAAAAAAAAGCGTTGAAAAGAAAACATAAAAAAAGTTCTTCGTGGACAAATTATTATATTATACAAGGTTATTTATTGTCACATATTTTTGACTAAAAGTCTTCGTATCAAAATACGTTTAAATAGTTCATGTTAAGTTATGACTAGCATTTGGGTGTTGGCTGAAAACATTTATGTTAAAAAGCAATATGTGTGGAACTTTAATAGTGTCCATTCGAAATCATATTCTACTCGGTCAAAAAGAACGGTGGGTGAAAGAACGAGAGAGAGAAAGAAAGAAAGAGAGAGAGAGAGAGGTAAAAGATAATAAAATTTGGCAGCGCATAACAGTCGAAATCTTCAGCGTCGATAGGGATGAACCGAGGCGAAAATGCAGAAGCGTTGGTATGCAATGCTGGAGAAACAGGAGAACCCCGAGAAAGCCTATAGGCCAAAACACTGTCCGTCTTTATAACTAAAGGAAGTGTGGGAATCGGGCAATTAAATATTTTGTTGTTGAAACCAAATTATGTTGTTCGTCTGTGATTACACCCCGCCACTCTGGAATGCAAAAGTGTTGTTGTCACAGTCTTCATGTTCCTATGAAGAATACTAATTAGAATTACTGCTTCCCATCTCTTCTTCTTTTATGTTATAATGCGCAGAGGAATGGCGGGAGTTGAGAGGGGAAAGTTGTGCAATACATTGGTGTGTTGCGTGTAGAATCGACGGCAGGCGTCGTGCGTCCTGAACGCAGTTCCTTCAAACACGGTATTGGAGCATGCATTTATTTTTACCCTAATACGTCTGCTCATAGGCTGGGAAACAAGAAACGTGCCTTACAAACACGCCCATTTTAAGATGTCAAAATTTATAACACACGTGACGAAGGTTCTTGCGTCACAAATGCAAGCAAACTCTCGAGCTGTATTTCTCGAACAAACGCAATCAACCGAGTGGCCAAACAAACACACAGAGTTGATTCAAGAAAATATTTTGTTGACATTCTAATTTATTTTCGGCCAAACAGAGAATATTTGATTGATAAAGCGTGTAAGTTGTTAGATGAACATATACATTTTCTTGCTTTTCAAGTTTTGTTTACTAAACAAAATATTTTGTTGGGGCAACTAAGTATGTTTTTGGCCATATACAAACAAGTACGTATTATGTTGGCTGTTCTATTTGTGCGTTCACCGTAGTGCGAGGCGAGTGGCCCAACTGTGGCCTCAAAGCTCGCTATAGATAGGTTTCATTCCAGGGCATCAAATCTCGCACACGTAAAAGCGAACACGTTTCCTCCACTTGAATGGCATGTAAGCCGAACGTAGAAGGCCCCAGAACAAACCGGTGTATGTGCAAGCTTCAAGCGCAAGCTCCCGGAAAAATAGCCTGTCTCACTTGCCAGAATATGTAGTCAACGTCGTTTGCCAGTCATCACATGAAAGCTAACTCGATACACTGCTGTACAACCAGGAGCAAAATTTTTCGCAGTGTGCATTCGCCGATGAGATGCAAGACCTAATGATCACGTTCTCGCGCGTCCAATAAGCGACCGAACACGTTTATAGGCTGTTCAGGGAAAAACGAACACCTTGGAAAGCCCCACACGCTTCACTAACTTTCGGGGAGGACCTTGGTTCGTTTCCTGCACTGTAAAAACGCTTTCTTTGCTGAAACACATTATTTATTACCAGAAGAAGAAAAAGTTGTGTAAATGTGAACCTCTGCAAAGGAGGCTTCCCACAAACGTAATTTTTGTTCTATCAATTTAGTAATGACTATGATAATCCTGCATTGTCGTTACAATAGCTCAGCAGACGTATTTGTGGTAGCTTCACTTTCACTGTAAAGAGTTTGTGTTCTGAAACACCACGGCGATGAATAAATAAGAGAGAAGTGAAGAAATCTTTCAAAATTATTTTTACTAAAAGACATAATACTCGTGTTTCTCAGACACTCTTACCATTGCCCCCCCCCCCTTCGCCAAGGGTTATTAGCCTAACCCCACCACGGCGATCTGGGTTCTATCCCCGGCGCATTCACTCCCGGATTTTCGCATGTGGGAATCAATCGTGCTGGACGATGCCGCTTGCCGGCTGGTTTTCTCGGGACACTACCGTTTCCCCGCCCTTGCATTCCAGCGCCGCTCCATCCTAGGGTATCATTTCATGTCATGTCCGGGGATGACGGCCACCTAAGGGTCCCGGCTGGAAAGCCCGTCACTCGGAGAGTGTTGGCTTCGCCCTGGGTTCACTCCCCACTAGAGTTTTTTTTATTAGCCTAACGCCTTTTACCATACTACCACTATGCCTTAATTTGTTAACGTTGCTTTTGAGAGGTGGGTTCTGTCGAGTAGCAACATCGGCAAGAATATAATGACACATCTTGGGAAGAAGTCAGGTTAGTGATTTGGGGAATTCCTGCACTTCAGAATGACATGAAATGTATGCAGGAGGACCATTTACTCAGATGCAGTTTCGTAACTGCAGAATATGTGTGTTAATGAATGTTTGCTTTGGAACAACTGTCACGAACGTAAAACTACAATACACGACAGAAAATATCTCTAAATCGTTTCCTTTTATACAAAGTAATTTTTTTTCTGTGAACTAAACCAGTCAACGAATGTTTATTTTTTTGGTTAGGCCTATAAATGAAAGTAATATTGCCGTAAAAGTACAACGAAAATATTTTGTAACAGCAAACCAATGTTTCTCTAACTTTATCTTGGAATTAAAGCAATAGTGTGTTACTCCAAACAACACCTTTAGAACAATTGGTTTATTTGCCAAACAGGAAACTTTGAATAGATTATTTTTAGTGTGTCTGCTGCAGCCTGCGTGATACTAATTTTACATGGTTTTCCGAAATCAATCCAGGCAAATGCTGATATTGGATGGTTCATATGCGATAGCCACTTTCATTCCCACTCAGAAATTACGTCTCTTAAGAGTTTGATGTGGAGACTTTAACCCTCCTCCCCCCCCCCCCCCCTTCAAACTCTCTCTCACACGCACAATCTCACACACAATCATGTGTACTATCTGTTCTGCGGACTTGGATTCTTGTTCAGTTTCACTTCGCTACAGGTAAATTTATTACAGATCGCTGATAGAAAGTGATAGAAAACAGTTCGTGTGAGTGGATAAAAGTCAACTTGCCCAGGTTTACGTTCTGTGAGGGATTTAGTTGCGAATATATTTACATTAGAATTTGTCTGTAAGCATATTGACCAACATACTTTACTAGCGGCTTCACAGTTGTTGACTACAGCGTGTCTGTATTCTAAATATGAAGTGATTGCATTTCCGAGAAAAGTATATAGAACGAGAAGTCTAAGAAAAATTAATTACGCCACCTAGAAGTGCTTCACACTATTGTTTTCCTTGTAATTCTGATTTCGGTGATATGGAATCTACTTTGAAAAAACAACGGTGACTATATTACAATGTGGAAGGAATAGTAGAGTCAGATAATAAACAGTAGTAGGGGCGGGGACGTTTCACTTTACCTTGGTCACCGGCATGCATAGTACCATATGATTAACATGGGAAGGGTCTCAAACAGGAGGATACAAAATGGTGCTGCAATTCAAAATGTGGAGCACATGCTCCAAAATCTGCTCCAGAATAGCTCCACAATTATGGAACTAATCCTGCGCTGTGACTGGTCCACACATAGCTCCACATTCGCTTCACAATCCACTCCACAATCTGGTCCACCCTATCACCTATGAGACTTTTCACTTCACTTTGTTCAATCATAGTCCCATAAGATTAACTTAGCACCTCAATTGCTGGAAAAGCTGGACCACTCAGCATCTCAGTTAGCACCTCACATAGAAACGAACCCAACATCTCGCCTAACACCTCAACTTGCATCCCACTTAACACCTCAATTAGAACCTCAACTTGCATCCCACTCAACACCTCAATTAGCACCTCAACTAGCTCAACATTCGCTCCACAATCTGATTCACAATCTCCTCCACCCCTTCACCTATGGGGCATTTCACTTTACTTTGCTCAATCGTAGTCCCATAAGATTAAACTGTGAAGGGGCAGGGGATTATTATTTAACTTCACTCTGCAGTCTGCTCTGCAGTCTGCTCTGCAGTCTGCTCTGCAGTCTGCTCTGCACTGCTCCGCAATCTGATCGACCTCTTCTCCAAAGGGGGGTTTCATTTCACTTTTAGAATGACATGTGGATGCGGGACGTACATAGTCCCATAAGATTACCCTAGCTCCGCTATCTGTTTCGCACTCGGCTCTGTGTGCTCCAACCCCTTCCCCTACCTAAGCTGTGTTGTGATTACTTTTGGAATTAAATGGGTTCCTGCTGCGAGATTCTAGGCTCTCTTCTCCTCCAGTTATTTATTCTAAATACCTGGTAGACTATCAACACCCACTCCCCTACCAACAACCCCTCCACTCATCATCCTCCTCTCCTTAGATATGGTTAACACCCTTCCCACACCTCCCCCCTCATACACTCCGTCCCAGCGAGGTAGGCTGTGTTCAGTTCCACACTTGCTTGTTAGAAAGCACTGCTGTGGTAATCATAGGCCATCAGCCTAGTTATAGAGCCTAGTTATAGAGTTAGCCATAAATGAGGGGCTATTTATAGGCTTGCGTTCAGTTGAAAACAATGCTTGTTTCTGTAATACTTCTAGGAAATATCGAGAAACACAAGCTGGAGGTGTTAGGAATGGTAAGTCTTCGCCCGTTGTTACCGTCTTCTTATTACAAAAGCTTACGCTATCATTAGATGATTCCACTTGTGACGATTTACCTTCCATCACAACTATCGAAGAAGGGAAAATATTCATACAGAACACACACTTATATACTGTTTTCACTACAGAACAATTGGTTCAAGTATCACTCCAACTCAGTCAGAGAAAGAGAGCAACGTACAAAAGGCGAATAAGAATTAGATAAAATATTTTATTGTTTCAACATCTACCAACAACCACATACAGAATATTTCAATGAATTAGTCTGAAAAACCATTTCATCATGTAATAGCAACACACACACATACACACACACACACACACATACACGCACACACATACACGCACACACACACATACACGCACACACACACACATACACGCACACACACACACATACACGCACACACACACACACATACACGCACACACAATATGATCTTAACCTTATAATTTCGCAGAAAAATTCATAAAACCTTCGCGACTAGGAGCACTCTGAGAAAACCCAAAGACACATTCACCCAGAAGAAAACCCTTAGGAATATAAACATATAATTATCTATAAGATTTATATATATAGGCTATATATGAAATTATCTATAAGATAGGAGTATACATATAATGTATTTCTCGATATTTCCTAGAAGCATTACAGAAACATGCATTATTTCAACTGAACGCAAGCCTATAATATAAATAGCCCCTCTATGTTAGTATGTTACATAATGTTATGTTAGCATTTTATGTTGCGTTACATTATGTTACATTAGTACATTACATTTATGTTTGTTACATTAGTACATTACATTATGTTACATTACATTAGGGGTGAATCAGATTGTGGGACAGATTGTGAAGCACGTGCTCCACACTTTAAACTGCAGCACCAGTTTGTATCCTCCTGTTTGAGACCCTTCCCAGGTTAATCTTATGGCACTACACCTGCTGGTGACCAAGGTGAAGTGATATGCCCCCACTCCTACCACTATAAATAATTTCTGGCGAAAGAAGAATATACTCTAAGAGTCACTAATACAAATAATTTGAATCACGGGAACCAAAATATTAAAAATATCATCACTTGTAGGAAGGTTGACACTGAGAAAAAGCAATCAGCTGAATACAATTATCTGTTACAAGACTCTGACAATTAGATTGGCGAGAAGAATCACATTGATTCTTGAAGTCAAGTAAAGCGATTCGTTAGCAGATTTTAATAATAATGCCAATAAAAAAAACAGAAAAAAAACAGTGAGGTAGTGTCTTTCCAGCCAAGTTGATTTCTTTAAGACCTGCTGGCAAACTCATAGCGAGGAAATGATTAAGAATGTTAAAATGATTTGTCTCCTCTTAGCAAAATATGCCTGGCTTTTGGGTTCAAGTCCCGGGTAAGGCACGTGTGTATTTGTCATGGTCTCATTAATGTTACATACGTTTCTGGTTTCATTTCTAATGTTATTCCCTTCAAAGGGTCAAGTCCGACGTACCAAATCATCTTTTAAGAACGTATTTTAAAATTAATTAGGCCCATGTTGAGGAAAGTAAGCTTATTAGTTATCAGTAACTTTTAAAATCAAGTTTGTTTAGCGTATTGATACGAAGTCTGTGGTGGGTTATGTATGTTATGTTGGTATAAAGACTGGAATCTGTTAATATGAGTCGATTTTCGGTGCAGTTTCACACATATTTAAAGTAAAATTATCCTACGACATTGTTCATAATTTCATACGAATAAAGTGAGATATTGCAGGTTTCATTTTACTTCACCCATCACACCCATCATGCAGAGTGAGAATGGCGTAGCAGGTAGCACAGAGGACTGATAATTCAAAAGGCGCCCTTTCGAACCCAACTTCTGCTGAGCAGTTATTCAGAATGCAGATTATGATGGAATGTGGCTCGTACTGACCAAAAAAGAAACAAAACAACAATGTAATGGACATCATTTTTTAACCTTCAGGCCTATTTAAAACTTTGCTGAAACTTGTTGGTAGAAAATTTGTTTATTGATTGGTGTTATGTATGTAATAACACAACATACCAACACCCTCCGTGTTATGTTAGTAGTATAAAACTTTTGGTTTTGGCTAGACTGGCTCCTTACTGGCGACATAGGGATGCTATGCAATTTTAGGAGCTAGGGCGGCCATCTTGGCAGCCAGTGCCAGAAAGTGCATTTGTCCAATTCTGCGCTTTGTGGCTGAGGTTT
This sequence comes from Dryococelus australis, assembly GCA_029891345.1. Taxonomy (NCBI): domain Eukaryota; kingdom Metazoa; phylum Arthropoda; class Insecta; order Phasmatodea; family Phasmatidae; genus Dryococelus; species Dryococelus australis. The sequence continues at coordinate 44,508,036 of CM057001.1, read as the reverse complement.
TCCCAATGTGGCTGAATCAGTCGGAGCTTTTCTCAAATTCCGCAACATTGCACAACCTCCTGCTTTGTCATTCCAGTGCAATGTCTACGCAGGACAATTGGGGGGGGGGGGGGCAGCTGAGGATGTCGACCATTTTGGTGGCCAGTGGGGGCGGCGGACATCGAATGTGTCGGCCAGAAACATCTCGAACGATCGCGCACATACACCGTCTCCTCCAGCGGTTTGTCAGTCGGAATTTTTTTTTCTCACTAGACCTTAACTTACATATTTGTGTCGCAGAGTCCCGAGCCAGGAGCCAGGTGAGCCAGAACTTTTTTATGCTAGTACACTGCCACCTCCAGCAGTCTGTGTGTATGCATTACACTCAGAACATAGTTGGCTGTAATTTCCGAACCATTTAAGTAATAGTTGCCAAATTTATTACATAGGCATCAATAATGACTATGAGAAGGGTCGCGGGGTCAAGTATGCCTTCTGACAACGTATAAGCATAGGTAGCTGTAATTTCCGAACCGTTTAAGGTATAGTTGTCAAATACATAACATAGGCGTCAAACCCCCCGACTATGAGAAGGGGGTTGAGGTCAAGTATGGCATACAGCAACCTATAAGCATAGTTGGCCATAATTTCCAAACTGTTATAGTTTTCATGTTCAAAACATAGGCATCAACCATAGGTGTGGGGTCACCCTGATAGCACTCCCTACTCTATCATTCTGGTCGATGGTCCCTGGGTGCTCCCAACCGATATAAGTAGTATAGTTTTTTTGTTTCCCTTCCGACCGAAAGTGTGCATGTCCCATTCACACTTTCAATGTGGAGTGGGGAGACCCCATTCCCAGACACCTGGCCAGCCTCAGGTCAAGTACGACCTATGTTTACATATATGCATAGATGGTTGTAAGTTCCGAAGCATTGGCGGCCGCCATGTTGCCAACCAGTAGCAAAAATTTTTTTTGTAATTTTTGACTGACATCGAATGGGGCTGCCAGAAACATCTTGATCGCACGCACGTACACCGTCTCCTCCACTGGCGTATTAGTCTGAATTTTTTTTTAGTAATGAGACCTTAACTTACTTTTTTGTGTCCTTGTGTCCCGAACCAGGAGCCAGACTGCCAGAATGGCAATGAATGCTCTGGAAATTTACACGTGAAAAAAAAAGCTGAATTCTTTGTGATGAGGCCTTAATTTTCATTTATGTGCCCCTGTGTCCCGAGCATTATGCCAGGTGGGCCAGAACCAACTATAATGCTACTCACACACACATACATGTCACTGGTGGCCATGTTGTAACTGACCACCAACCCACTTACTAATGTCCTCGACATCCGACCACGACGAAGCTCCTGCTAGCACTGACCCTCCTCCTCCTTAAAAAGATGAGCTTCGTCCTATTATTATTATTATTATTACGAGACGAATTATACCCCTACCTTAACTGGTGTAACAGTGAATACCCATAGGCTGCGAGCATATCACGACGCGACCTCACTGGAAGCGGAGACCAGAATGACTGGTCCCACCTTTCCATGCATGGTAGATACCGACCAAGTACTGCATCCCCACCACCACCACCACCTCCCTCTTGTCAACGTGCTTACCAGTATTGAAAGGAAACAATACATGTAATCTGAACCAACCTCAGAGTACCTCAGGTTCGATTCTCATAGAGAGCGATACTAATAATAATACAAATCAATATAAAAGCTGGCATTTTGTCAACAACAGTGTTAGTAATTACAGTCAGTCAGTCAGTCCCCGACCTGCACTCGCATACCAAACGTATTACACACAATTAGAGATAGTCATATACATTGTTCTGTGTGCTTTCTCCCATCATCCGCTAGAGTGCACAAAAGGAAATACCTACCAACCCGCACACGTGTATTGCACAAGCATACAAGACTGTACATTGTATCTCATTCGACAAAAGCCATGTAATTCCATCACTAATACAAATTGTCAGGTTGGGCGAGCAGCTCAAGGTAGCTGATATAATCTCTGGTTCCAGTAAAAGGGAGCGTGGGTGCGAATCCCCACACGACACTTTTTTTCTGGAACCCTACTCGAATAAATAAGGTATCGTAGTTTTGATTCCCATTGAGAGTGCATGCTGACACGCGTGCAGTCATTCGTCGGTCCCACCGCCCATGAAGAGACTAGCATGGCAGACATACTCTGTCTCCGTCCTGCACTCGTGTACCGAAGCAGGTAATAATAACAGGGAGAGGTCAGGGAGAAGTCAGGGAAGTGGTCAAGGCTGGGGTCACCCTGCTCTGTAATACGAGCACCACACACACACATACAATGTAAATGATGCTAGACTGCTCTGGTAATACTACTCCCCCCTCCTCTACCCATTACGAACCGACTGAAACGACACCATCACTCACGACCTACACACACATGTACCAATGCCTGTAATTGCATTCAGTCAGTCATACCCCGTATCGCACCTTCAATGTACAACAGTCGTACTTCAACCAACACTCGCATACCGAACCTTCAATGGTCACAGCTAATCTGTACCACCACAACAATGGAGGACAGACATGCACTTCTCATGTACCTGGATTTCAATGAACATCATATACACAGCCATCGGGGATTCTAGACAACTAAGTACAATCGCATTAGACATGGTGCGTAAGGAGATATCACACACACATTTCACATTTTAAACTACATACATACTCGGCTTGTAGAGCAGAAGACCTGTAGGTCGCGACGCGAACTCACTGGAAGCTCAGAGCACAATGATTGCTCTGTCATCCTGTGTATGGTATACATTACGGACCAAGAAAGTACATCACAATAACCATGTGTGAAAAAAATACTTATGTACTTGAAAATAACTATTTCATGTAGCCTGACGGTGATAGTGTATTATCTGTGAAAAAAAAGGTATCGAAGGTTCGATTCCCGTTGAGAGTTTATACTGACACATCTGCAAACAATCGTTCGACGGTCCCACTGCCCATGACGACGAGCATGTTGCAGCCATGATAGTTATACCCCGTCCCCTATGGCACTCGTGTACAGAACTATTGCAATTACAGACAGGCATATTCTGACGTCATTACCAGCACTTGTGTACCGACCGAGTTTTTTTTTTACAGTCACAGGAAGCCATACTCTGCCAGCCCTGCCCGAACCTTCAATGCGTGTACCAAGCCTTTGTAATTACAAGCACTCATATTCTGTCGGCCCTGCCCGAACCATCAATGTATGTAATTACATCAAGCACAGAGACTTTGAAATTACAAGCTGTTGACCCTTCCAGAACAGTTAATGTAGGCACTTAGACAGTGTCCATCAACCATTATATGTTCAGACGCTCCACTATGATAATTGCAATTTGGTGTTAACCCATAGTGTCAAGTCCCGAACCCCGGGCCTACAGACATGGGTCACACACACTCCGAGAACCCGAGACACGAACCCAGTAAGGAGGTATCACAACACACACATGCACACACACATGTTAACTATGTATGTACTCTGCTCTTATATGATGCAGAGCAGAAGTTTCACCTTAATGAGTGTAACTTTTTCAGAAGAGCTGCAGGATGCGAGCACGTATCATCGTCGTGAACTCACTGGAAGCAATGACCGCCCTGCATTTCCATACACTCAATACAGTACCGATTAGATATTCATTCTCCAGCAGACAATCGTTCGTCGGAGGTCTGATCTTGATTAGCATGTGTAATATGCATTAGATCTGTTCTTACAGGTGGTCTTACTCTGTCTTCATGACCTATGTACAATTCTGTACCAAGCCTACAATTAGCAGTGGTCATACACGTACAGGTGGTCATTCTCTGTCTTCATGACCTATGTACACTTGTGTACTATGCCTGCTGACTGTACCTTAATTGCAACAGGCGGCCATACTCCGTCTTCATGACCTACCTACACTTGTGTACCAAGCCTGCACACCTACCCTTCATTGTGCGTACCTAGAGGCAATCTCTGCACACTCGTGTATTGACCCTATGGCCTTCCATGTATGTAATTATACACAGAGTCCTACTTTACCCAAGCACCGAGCCTTTGTAGCCATACACTGACCCCCACCATCACCACCACCACTGTGTGTCCAGGGTCCAAGACCACAATAGTGTGTTCGGGCATGAAATGCACTCATGGTTCGTCGTGTACCGATACTTAAATGTATGCAATGGAGGGTAATCATATGCTCTCTGTACATAGTGCACATCTGTGCTGCAATGTATACTCAACCATCGCGTCTGTTCCATCGATGTCAGCCTCTTCCAACATAAAGGTGAGTACATCATGTAGTGTAACATATTCAACATTACCATCACTCAAATTAGGAAGAAACCACATCATATCACACATATACTATAACATTCAATAAGCCCTGTAATTTCCTTACTAATACAGATTGCCAGGTCTAAGGTGCTGGATTTAAGCTCCAGTTCCCTGACAAATATTTTCCTGCTTCCTTGATGGTGTGGTACCCATGTTAGATAAGACTTTCGTGTGTGTGCAAAAAACTAAGGTATATACACAGCCACACATGCTCTGACAGACTTAAGGCGACGACTGATGTGATATATAGTGCTTGTCGCTTGAGCAATATGTGATTGGTAGGGTGGGTTTCTATGGTATTGGTGGTACTACAGTGACTGGGTATTCTAATACAACATGACCAATAACTTATCATCTGTAACATCATCAGCTATGTCAAGGTTCTCTGAAGGGTCACTGCAAGCAATATGGTATCACTGTGTGGCAACAACATTATGCTGGTGTGAAATTTTGACATTAAATGTTCATCTCAGGCATACAAAACAGTTCACTGTGTTTACCTGAGGTGATAACCTGTATACACACACCAAGTGTTCGTCGTCAGGAAGCGGACACAGCAAGACACCGGCTCACACATTGTGGTAGGTACATTTCTTATACAGTATAAATAAAAAAAATATTAATTGTTGATGTTTATATTATATAAATAACCAAAATCGCACACATGTACACACACATACATATATATATATAATTATATAAAGCCTGCAGTTCTGAGACCATCAATAATCGAATTTATCTTTCCAATGACAGACAGATATCCACCATTCTACAATGAAACCAGCCATGGTACTCTATCAACTAGGTCATTGGGGTATTCCGAGCAGCAAGGCTTCACGTCACTCTTCGCAGAACATTGATACATGGCTGCATCTATGTTCTTATTCCGAGTTGAGTAGGCCTCATCAACATGCTTTGCAGATGTCGGCAGATTATCATCAGTGGACTTGGAGGCCACATTGTCATTCTCAACATCCTGGGTAGCATTTTGGTTTTTTTTTTTCGCTTTACATGATAGCTATGCAGGAGTGTTGTTCACAACCTCTGGCAATCTGTATGTTCCATGCTCTGCACCACTCATGGTCACTTTTTCACACATTGGTTTGGGGCACCATGTAGGTCCTTGTAATGATACGGGTGCTCGAAGTAACATTAGTGTACATAACGAATCAGCAGGAATACTGGACTAGTCGTGACTTCTCGAGTCAAGCAAAGGTACGGTACCTTTACACATACCAGTATTTCTCTTTAGATTATCACCTCTACCAAATGTCGCACCACATATATCACATGTTTGCATTCTAGAGGTCGGTGCCATTGTACAGTCGCTCTGTTTATGACGAGCATTGCAACTTTTACTGAAGAACTTGTCATAGTAACTACACTGTTTGCACGTAATTGTTGATTGTTCTGGGCAGATTCATATGTAGGTGTACTCGCTGGCATCCGCTTCAAGCATATGTGTGAACATAGGTGTACTACTACATAGTGCTGAGTCCTCACAGATGACTCCTTGATGCTGACTCCTCGTGGATGACTCTTTGCAGTACCAATGTCGTACAAAACAGTTTAGCAACTGTGTGTGAATATATGTTGATGGAGTACTTTATAACTCTCCTTCTAATGATCGATGACGAAGCTATGTTGACATATTCTGCATAGTGAGGGAAAAATCTGCATGTGTCTTAGTGTGAAGTGGACTGTACCCACTAGTTCTCAACTCTAGAGCATTTGCCGAATAAAGGGTTCAGACCGAACCCTTGGCCACTATTCCTTCTTCCTCTTGACATATCTTGCTTATACTGTTGACAATCACATCTTCTGCAGATGAATGGCTCATAGCTACAGCTGAAGTCTTGAAGGTTCTGGTACAATATTCGTCTTTGTGTGGTTCTGGTTTTGTATAGCTACAGTCCAGCCACATATTATATTTGACAGGTCCATTTAGTTCTACCTCATCGATAAGTTAGGTAAGTATATTAGGGCTCATATTTGTCAAGAAAGAGTAAACATTGTGTAGTGTAGTTGACATATTCAGTGCAACCAAATCTTTAAAAAGCCCCATGACTCCAGACCACTTCAGGAGAAATCCATTATCATTCAGCTTCGAAGATGGCGAATAATCTTGTGGCTGTTTATCAAAAGTCTTTCCTTTACATAGTTCCAAATGTCTATTTAAATCATCATCATGTACATACCTTCTTCGACACTTATCACATTGATCTGCCCTGCGAATGGCATTCCCCACACAAGTACTTTCTTAGTGTTATGTAGTATTATATAAACGTATAAATGTCTTGTCATAATCGTGGCATGGATGTCTTGGTGGAAGCAAAGAACTAGCTTTGACATTTGTAGATGAACCTGCATGTTTATTTGCCTATCTTCGCCTGGCAGGCAGTGCAGGTTGCAAGATGTCGTCTCAAGTTGCCATATCAGACAAACTGCGATTTACACTGTTTACATGCGAACATAGTATGGTCTGGATGCTGTTGATGACAACCGGTTTCGTGTTCTCTGCAGCTGGTTATTGTAGAAAAGATCTTCTTACAGTAGCAGCACTAATAACTTTCCTGTTCCATCATCGAATACCAACATGTTACCCGCAGTCGATGTTCCTCTCTTCGAGGCCTGAACAGAAAATGAGCTGACCCAAGAGCTGACCAGCCTATTCCAGCCTGTTTTATACCACATTGTCATGACAACCTGATGAGGGTAATATTAGTGCTTGAAAGCAAGTGCATTTTTTGTTACTTAATAAGTTTCCAATGCAGTGCTTTTGCAGTACTTCATGCCTACTTAATTCGTTGGTTGTGACTTACACAGTTTCAAATGTCTTTGTAAAGTGTCCACATGCACATACATTCTTCGACACTTATCACATTGATATGACACACATGATACTCTTCTTACATGAACTTTGTGCATATCACTTGAATTGTATGCATATGTAAATGTCTTGTTACAATATTGGCATGGATGTCGTGGCGGTATCAAAGAACTGCTCTCCGATGAACCCTTACATTGGACTAGTAATATCTCCAGAAACCTCTTGACAGGTGGTGCAATGCGGCCCTTACATGTTGCATGATGTCTTAGCAAGTGACTGCGACGACCAAATTGAGATTTACACTTTTCACATCCGAACATAATACGACCTACATTCTGGTAACAACCAGCTTCGTGTTGTCTGTAGATGTTTTTGTTAGAAAATACCTTTTTACAGAATCCATGAGAATAACTTTCCCATTCCATCGAAGAATAAGAGCACGTTATCCATAGCCGATGTTCACTCTTCGACGTCTGAATGACAACTGAGCTGGCTAACCATATACTAAAACCATCATATTGGTACTTCAACTGCTACTGTGAGATTCATGTTATCACCAACCACAGCCAGTAAGAGGAACTGCTAGAGTGCAACCTGCCAGAACGTCTCTACCACTACACTACACCAAGGGTTCTTAGGGACAGAACTACAAGCTTGATGGTGACTGCCAGCGGAACCTGCGTCGGAACAACGGCGACGACCTAGTCAGCTGCTCCAGGTACACATCTCTCTTAGTCCTTCTTGAGTTCCTAAGGGAAGGAATAAGTGTTGGATGCTCCTGCAACACTCTTCCGGCGTGCATTACACCAACCCCTGGAATATGGTTTGTCCCTAATAGTAGTACATCCTTTCAAACATTCTTTACATGGGAGAGAGTCGTGTATGTCTTCGTCCTGTTGTAGATATGTGGGTAGATGTTCGTAGAAATATCGTATTTCATCTCGATAATATGACAGAAGGAATGCTTTAGGCAAGAATGCAAGCTCGTGTTCTTTGTCGAGTGCTGCAAATGAGTTATGCTTTCCATATGCCACAATAAGTGATATAATATTCTGACCACTTGAACAACATACCATCATTTTCACTGTGTTCCACGAAAAGTTTTTGGCTTAGCTATTGTACAAACAGCTGACCTGAAATGATACACTCCCAGGTTTGTCCGAGTTCGAACGACAGACTAACTGTGAATGAGCCAGAGAGCTCATTTGACTGTGTATGTACACACATAACATCCTGTCTAACATGGGTAAAACACCAAGAAGGAAGTGTAGTGTGGGCTCATATTACAGGTAAGGGTGACCCCTCCCTTACCCCTCCCTGTTATTATTACCTTCTTCGGTACACAAGTGCAGATCGGAGATACTGGTGAGTGTGTAGGCTCATGTTGTTATTTTTGGTATTTGTATCTCAAATGATTCGGAAATTACAGCGAAATGTGTGTCATATCGCTGTCTGGCATTGCAAAAAAAAAATATTGCAAAAGGGTTGGTACATGAGTGCAGGTCGGATACAGTATGACTCATGCTAATATCTTCATGGGCAGTGGGACCGACGAATATCTGCACGTGCTCTCAACAGGAATCAAGCTACAATATCATATTTATTCGAGTAGAGTACATACACAACAAAAATACAAAAAAAAATGTCACGTACAGGGATTCGAGCCCACGCTCCCTTTTGCTGGAACCAAAGCTTATACCAGGTGCCTTAGGCCGCTCGGCCAACAACCTGACAATTTTTATTAGTGATGGGCTTACATGTCTTTTGATGAATGCCATACAATGTATGGCCTTGTCTAGGCGTCACTTGTGCAATACGCATGTACGGGTTGGTAGGTATTTCTTTTTTCCTTTCGTGTAGACTAGCGGACCATGTGAGAAAGCGCACAGAGCATTGCATCTTTACGTGAATCGAATCTGTGTTACTTCGAGGTTGGTTCAGGGTACACACATTGGTTCCTTTCAATAGCAAATCGGTAAGTACAATGTCAAGGGGGGAGGTGGTGGGAATGTAGTTCTTGGTCGCTATCTATAGTGCACAGAAATGCAGAACCGGACATTGCTGTCTTCTTTTCTGGTGAGGTCACATCGGCGATGAAGACGACGACGACATGCACTCGTGACCTATGAGTATTCACAGCTACAACAGTTATTCAGGGGATATTTCATTTCATAATAGGAATCATTCTAGCATGTGTTGTATGTGTGAGGACTCGACTGTCTAGCACTGACTGTGTATTCATTGCGAGTTACATCTCATTACAATCATTCATACATACATACATACATCGATGTTTCGGTACATGGCTAAAAAGTGCATGGCCGGTAGTACTGACTGACTGCCTGGAAGTAAGCACACACATTGAAGGTCCATGTATGTTTGGTGGTCAGTAGGGCTGCAAGGTGGTGGCCCCCTAGGATGACTTGTAGCAGTAGTAGTATGCTAGTAAGGAAAACAACCTAGGTGATACCTATATATGCATTTGACAACTGTGTATTATGTAGTTTGGAACTTACAGTCAACTATGCTTATATGGCATACTTGCTCCTGCAACCCCTCTTGTTGTTGGGGATGATAATGTTATCCATTAAACAGGCAAGATGGTTGCCTGGTGGTGGGGTAGCTTCGTTGTGCAGACCCTTGTGTATGGTCAGTGGTGATTTGGCCTTCGTCATGGTGGGATGTCCAGGAAAATGGTGAGCGAGTGGCATTTTAGCAGTCATTCACAACATGGATGCCAACGACATGATGGTGTGTTAGTAGAATGTGTATTTTATAATGTCCAACAGGCTGCTGGAGAAGGCTGTGTCCTTGTATAGTAAATAAGACATTCTGGCTCATTTGGCGTCCTGCTAGGGACATAGGGATGGGATGTAGACATAGGTCATACTTGATCACATGCAGATAGTAATTCTGAGCGCGATGGTCGGACAAGGTGTCTGCTCTCTTTTACACAAGTGCTCAGTGGTTGGCATGAAGTAAGTTGCTGGCTGGGCTGTTGCGAGCATGTGAGGATGTATAGTCAGGAGGTGATGCAGGCTGGCAGAGGGGGAGGAAGAGGGATAGAGAGAGAACGAGGACGAGTGGAGTGTGCTAGTCGGGGTACCGAGGGGAATGTGCATGAGGGAGTTTGTTTGTGTGTGTGTGGCCAGGCAGTGGCACTGAGGGGACAGGAGATACAGAGGTGAGTAAGAACGGAGAGACATACATTCTGACATGTCAGTAAGTCCCTTATCGTTGGTAGGTTTATGCATGTTTTATGACGTGTGGTAGTTGTATCTCAAATGCTGTGTAACCTACAGCCATCTATCCTGTCGGTGTTGATGTTCATGATATGAATTTGGCGACGTTACCTCATACGGTTCGGAAACTACAGCCTTCTATGCTTATAAGTTTGCATAGGGCATGCTGATCCCTGCGACCCCTCTCCTAGTCCTGGCGGATGTCTATGTTATGAATTTGCCAACTATAACTCCCACATTATGTATATTAGGACCAACTATGCTTATACACTGGCATGGGGCATTCTTGACCCCGTGTATATTCTCCTCGTCGTGGTTTATGTCTATGATATGATTTTGACAACTATAACTTAAATGGCTCGGAAATTATAGCCAACTATGCACACACACACATCTAATGAGGTTGCCGTGTTACATGAGATCCAATAGTTCGGGACGCCTTGATGCCCCACTGCTGCCGCCGGCGAGGTGTTGGCCGCCAAAATGGTCGACATCCTCAGCTGGTCGCCAATTGTCCTGGCTAGACATAGGTCGTCATTACCAAGATGTCCCCCAGGAATGAGAAGCTCCGAGTTTGAGAGAAGCTCCGACCGTTTCAGCCGCATTGGGCAAACCTCGGCCACAATGCGCTAAATTGAGCAAATGCACTTTCTGGCATTGGCTGCCAAGATGGCCACCAGTGGCGGGAGGGAAATTAGGGAATTTTCGAAGGAAAAAGAGAAAAAATGACGGTTTTGGATGGGAAAAAGGAAAAAAAAGGGAAATTCGGTGGAAACTAGTCCTCATCCTGGAGCCTAAAATTATGCTAATTAGGACCTCCAGTCCTCAGCCTGCAGCCTGGTGTGCCAGAATCAGTCATTTTATACTACTTGCCAAGTAAAAAATTTTGGATATCATACGACGACTGAAAAAATATTTCATAGATATAGGTAGGTGATAATTAAATGTTTTGAAATTAACTCAACTTTGAAGCGACTACGGTCCCATTTAATATTTCTGTATCCACTTGGCCACTGTGGTCCCACTTAACATAGTTGTACCTACTGAGCCGCTAAGGCCCTCCTTTGAATCGCTCTATCCACTCATCAACTACGGCTCCACCTGATGTAGTTCTATCCACTGAGCTTCTGCGACCTCTCTTGTAATATCTCTATACACTGGTCACTGCGGCCCCACTTGGGATCTCTCTATCTAGAGATACTAAGGCCCCATTTGATATATTCTATCCACTTAGCCACTGTGGCCCCTCTTGATATATTTCTATCCACTAAGCCACTGCGGCCCCACTTAACACATTTCTATCCACTAAGCCACTGCGGCCCCACTTAACACAGCTCTATCCACTGAGTCACTGAGGCCCCACTTGGAGTCGCTCTACACTGAGCCACTGTGGTCCCACTTAACTCAACATTGAATTGAGATATTTATAGTGAACGAAAATGACATTCCATTGCCTTCATATATCTATGCATCAATACATAACTTTCATATAGAAAAAAAGTAATTTAAGAAAATGAGCTTTTAGGGTAAAAGGTAATGATTGCGTAATCTGATCTTGCTGAAATTCGAACTTGCCCTATATTTTACCCTGAGGATTCGCTCTGCATAATTTGAAGAGGGACTTAGAAGTATTAAAGACAGACAGAGAGAGACCGTCTCCTTTTTATATAGTAGATGATGCTTCGATATAATTATAACATTTTTGTGAATTGTTAAACAGCAGTATGAATCTTATATAAACTTTTAAAGATTTTCTGCTCAAGGACTAGAAATTATTTTTAAATTCTAGATTAAATATTCACTACCGTCTTAAGCCATACTTAGAAGGAATGGTAACTCGTGATGAACTAGTCTGAGCTGCAATTAGTTTCCTAACCGCGGCTAACTTAATAAACAGTCGGAGAAAGGAAAGCGTTATGCAAGTATTACAGAGTACTCATGACTCGTGATATACAAACTAATGATTAAAGCGCCAGCCGAACCCTACATGGTTTAGGAAGCCACAATAGAGAAATCAAGAAAAGGCAGTCATAGTTGCGGGTTTCTGCCGACCTTTCATCGGACTGATGTATTTCAGTCAAGCTTCTACATAAGCCGAACTGTTGAAAACATGCAATATTTTAGGTTTCCTATTGTTAACATTTAACGCAAGTCTTCTCGTTGGTAACAGCCATGACTTGGTTAACGTAATAAAATATGCCCCATGACACATTTAACCAAACAATTAGTTGCAAGAAATATAGAACCATGATGCTGCTATTCTCATTTTCATTGGAAATGTATGTCTGGAAGAATTTTTCAGCTCAAACCCCGATGTCAATTTAGCTGCAGCACAACATTTTGTTTATCACTTAGCCTAACTACAATCAAATCAGTAATGTTGTGATTCTTTCCTAGCCTTTTCAAGTTGAGCAGGTATGTTATATTAAGAAATTTGTAATTTACACGTAAAACATGATGAAGCTGTTTCAGGTTGGTAACAAAGTGTGCAGAAGACATTCATGTAAAAGCAATACGAAATATACGTTAATCATCGTTTGAAAAGCGTGGAAAATCCTATCGGATTCCGCTCAGTTGAAGCTATCAATTAGTTCGGCTATCGACATACCGCTACCGAAATCCATACCATCATCACGTACCCTATCTCTTAGTGTCCCACCAATATTTCAAATGACGTCTGATAATGGTCAAGTGTATTTTTAGATTTATATATTGACGTGTTCAGTGGCAACTTTAGCGCATCGCAAAATCAGAGATGTATCGGTGTACATAAACAAAAATGAAATATTTTTTTTAATGCATTGCAGTGTTTTTAACATTAAAAATGTTTATACCAACACCACAAAGGTGCGCCCAATTCTCACACGCAGTAGTTAGTGAACAGTAAAATTTTTGAAGAAGAATTTACGTGTGATGTAATAAAATTATAGTTTTCCTTTGAAGGACTCCCCGAGAGATTTTTTACGTGAATAAAGTTTTTAAATTTTATTTGGTTTTATCACAGGATTGATAAATATGCGAATTAAATAGTTACCATAAAAATGCCTCTCTATCAATCACTTATAATATACGTATACATCAACTAAGTCCAAAACACTTTGTGCGATCAAATAATGATTTCATGACTGAGATCTAAAAGTAGCGTTGATGAAATTTATGGAGTGCTTGTTATTTACAACATAACAAGTTTCATTTATTCAAATCTTAGTTTGGAAACTGAAATCCACACAGAAATACGAATCTGTTGGATGTAAATTATACAAACTTTACCCTGACTGAACAATGGACGTTAAAAATATGAACTAACATGTCTGCTGGTTTGAAAACTGTGACCGTATTTTCATTTCCCTGTTACAAGAACTTAACGCAACATCCCCAGTTTAAGAGCGAGAGGGTGAGTGAAGAAATTCGAGCGAGGTCTTGAGAACCGATTAGGGTGATTGATGCGATTCCCACATGCGAACATCCGGTGACCCGGCCGGGGATTGAACCAGATTCACCTTGGTGGGAGGCGAGCATTCTAACCGCTCAGCCACTGCGGCTCCGTCAGTTAAAGAGATGGCGGAAGATATTTGAAGGTATAACGTTAACAGTTGTTTTAATAAGTCCAGACAGGAACGCATATGAATACATGAACAGGCATATGCGAAAGCCAGATGCAGTAAGACATCTTAGGTGAAAAATTCAAGTAAGCAGATCCAAGTCCGCGAGCGGTCAAAAGAAGCGCATTAGAGAATGGAATACCAACGTTCACAGCAGAATCTATATCACATCTCATTCTAAAAACTTATTTTTATATTTCTGAGATGAAATACGGAAACACGCGTGCTCTTCCCTTTTGGAAACGCGTATCACTTAACTCAAGGGAAGAAGGTTCGGAGTCTCCTGGAAGTAAGGCAGGTCCTTTTTTTTATATTTCTTTAATCACCCACGTCTCGCAGCTTGCTTCTGTCGAGCATCATCCCCGGTATCCTGCGTGCTTTCTCCTTTCCTTTCCTTTCTTCGAACCTGCCTTCTCTCTGCACACACTCTCCTGCAGAGGAAAGTCTTGTAGGGCGCGCCTCACATTCGTGCGTCTTCGCCATCCATCTGCCGCCGCCAGCTTCTCGATTACAGGCACCCTCCTTCTTATCCCGACTAACTCCCCCGCTCCCAACACCCCGTGACCTCCCCCCTACTCCATCCCTTCTCCCCCCCTCCACCCCCGCCATCCTGACTCCACGAGGTCTTCCCGCCAGGGAGATCTTAGTATTCAGCCCAGGAAACTTAGCTCCCGTTCCTCTTCTTTACATTCAAATATTGCCTCGCTCTTTGCTACTTTCCCTTTACTTTAACTTCACTAAGGCAATTCGGCGCGCATCGCCCCACCCCTCCATCACCAATACCCCTACACCAATGAACAATCGCGCATGTCTAGCAGCGCAACGTCGAAATTAGTTTCCTGTTTGCCCAGCGCCAGCGGTAGCGACGCTACTCTGGCCCGGAAATAATGAAAGTCCCATTAGGCGAAGAAACTAATTCATTTTTGCCCGGTCCTTCACTACCGTTTACACGGTGTAGTGAGTAACTCCAAAACTTTTTTTTTTTTTATATTTTAACTGTAAGCAATTTACACAAAACCGTGTTGTTTTGCACCCCAGAACAACTAACGAAGTGCATAAAAAAAACGAGAAAAAGCTTATGTCTAAAAAAAATTTAATAATAATAAAAAACCGAAGGTTAGGTGCGTGAGAGTTGCATTAGGCTTATCGCGGCGGCACGCGGCGGCATCCCTTTGTGAATCGCCGTTCGCTTCTCAGGTTAGCAGCCCTGCCAATCGCGCGCTCCTTCGCTCGCAGAAGCGATACAGGCCAAAAAGCTTGTGTAGGCTGTTCACGGTAAAATGGGCACTTTTGAAAGCCCTGTTTAAGATCTACTTGTATACACGTTGTGTATTCCTCTGCCTTGTTTAAAATTAACATTGCTATGGGCCTCGCGTCAGGCAAATGAAACTATGAAATTACAAATAAAGTAGATACTTTACAAATCTGCTCGTTTTTGTACTTCGATGCATTAAATAAACAGATAGCGGAAGAATTAATTTTAAGTTATAACAAATGGTTACCTAACACTGTTTATTCGACGTTAAGATATGCAACTACTTTCCATCCGTCGTTACCAACTTCACTGGGCGAATGTTACTCAGTGCGCCCATTAAAGTATATGCATGCAGGGGCAGTGATATTTTTACAAGGTTCGTTTCTAAAGTGCTCACTTTATCGTGAATAGCCGTTATCAGTAATTTAGGTCACATATTTTCTGCATCATGGCATTTAAAAATCACAATTAGTGTTCTTGGGATGCACAAAAATTATCGATAATGTTTACAGAAAATTTACCGAGGGCGACTGAAAGGTCGTGTATTAATGCATTTGAACGTATGCTTAGCAAAATTTATTTTACAAAAATTCATTGACCATTAAAAATAAAAATGAAATCTTATTTTGAGCAATTAAAAAAAAAAAAAGGCTAAGTCTCATTTCTCACCAATAATTTTAATATTTATTGAAATAACACATAGTATCTTATTTGAATGTGAGTTATCTCATTTCTGTGAATCACTTGGTTTCATTTGTACACCCCAAAAGCACTAAAATTGTGATTTTTTTCGTCATTACACAACATGTATGTAGCTTAAGAATTTTTTATGAGAGGAAATACCAATTGTAAGTAATGGCTACGAGTCGAGTGGTATTTTGTACGGAAGTAAAACAATTACATTTTTGGTGGTCAGTAACCGTATTAAAACATTTGTGCAATTAAAGCACGGTTATTCCTGAAGCCGTAACATTTCAGCTTTATGGGAGGTGCAAGGGGTTTCAGAGGATTCAGTCGAAAATGGGCGAACTTTTGTACTTCAAATTTGCTTGTTGATGAAAAAAAAAACTCTTCCAGTTGGTAAGATTTACTGAAAACTACTGGGTGTATAAGACGCATCTCCGTGTGGTCATTTAACATTGCACGAGACTACATTTTCGGGCCCTCATAATGTCACGGCAGCAAGAGATCCATGCCTCGGGGTTGTTCGTGTCGGTATGGCACGAGCAGCGCTGAAGTTAACTGAATCTTTGCAGTCGCGTGCTATCAAAATTGGCTTGAAAACAAAATATAGAACCTAGTGTCGTATCACCAAGTGGCATTCGTGTCTGAACAGTGTGTTGATTTGGGGACTCGCAATATGGACTTTACCGCGCGGGCGACTCTTGATCCATGCTGTGGTTGCGGACGGACTCGGGAGCTGACCGAAGTACGTGGTTAAATCGAATTGACTGCTGATGTATGCCACTAGAGCCATGTTAAACTTATCAGTAGAGACGTGAAGAATTCGCGTACTCATTTTGGGACAAGCTGGAATTCAGAACACGTGTGTTTATATTAAGTTTAGCCATTGATCCATACGGTGTCCGACACCTCTTGGAGATTGGTGGCCCATTCGGCGCCTTCCACTGTGACAGCAGACAACCAATACACAGTTGATATCGGCATATTTGTAAATAGAGTTGTAGAGTCTAGCCTGCAGGTTATTGAACTCGCGAATCTTTCAGGGTCTACCTAGCAGTAGCCGTGCCCATGCTGGAGGACATGTTGCACGTGACGCATATTTTTGGCTGACACTGTACAAACAAGAAACCAGAACCGAGATCAGAACCCAGTGTTTTGAGCATCATCCTTGTGAGAGATTTTTTTATGTTGAAGTCTCTGCACCTCTCATCTGTGATAGGTTATTGCTGACGTCAACGAACACGGAGAAAGTTTCCCATTGGTAGGGATAGGACAATTTCGCGAGTTCAATGACCCGTAGGCTAGACTCCACAATCCTGTATATACTCAATCCACAGTTGTTTGATCACTGGCTACTGCCCCAGAGAGTAGACATGTTACTTCACACCTGGCAGTATGGGATTCGCTACTTGTTTCCTTACAAGTTCGCTATTGGCTCAGAGTGTATCTAATAAACTACCATCCAGTTGCAAACTGAACATCATGTCAACGTCATGTAAACGTCAACCACATGTATACATGTGGTTGACGTCTACCTTGTACTGAAATGAAATCGCGAAATGTTCCCATCCCTACCCATTGGTTACTACGAGAAGCCCGTTCGACACAAGTACAGCACACACCATATAATTTAGCGATCGCAACACTTGAGCTTGAGATTAATTCGGGACTGACCGTTTTGTTTCTGTGCGCCTTATAGTTTCTGGCCAACGGCGAACGTCTACAGGATATGTTACTTTCCGGCATCAACAGTGCATATTTCACTCCAACCATTCTCTACCTCCCCCCGTCCCCCGTTTTCTTCCCTTGTAACTTTCCGACTCTTTCTGGTCACATATCCCACAGTGAAATGGGAAAGCAATGTTTGAGATTAAGCACGTTAGTCGCCGAGAACAACAGACCCAGCTAGACCTACACCAGCGTCCTCGTAAGTTCTGTTCTAGTAAGCGACGTACCTCATTTCGTCTATTCGCAGTTTCGTCGCATTTTTTAAATAATCAAAACTTTCGAATATCACCCCATGTATGACGTATTTGGTTGTTTCATAAATACGCCATGTATCACAATCGTTTTATACTCGTGTTAACATAAAATTGCCTTAGTAACCTGAAGTATTATTTATATTGTCTATATATGCATTATAATATTTATTTAGTAAGAAGTACGAATAAAAGCAGTGATAAAATAATGTTTGTTGGTATAGGCCATTCACGGTAAAGTGAGCGCTTTTGAAAGCCCTCTCATTTGGAATAATAGTCAATAAATATGCTTTGTTACAGCCTGAGATGTTAACTTCAGAGTGCCGTTGAACATACGCACTGTGTTTATTACTTACATGGCAATATTCATTTAAAAAGATGGTTAAATAATAAAATATGGCTGAAAGTAACTAGGGCCTCAAAAGTGCTCACTTTATCGTGAACGGTCTATAATACCTACATACCCGAGATTTTCGCGGATTTATTTCGAGACAAGTTGGAATTCACACACTTGTAAGTTCATGTTACTTTTGTCATTGGTCGACGTGTTGTGCGACACCACCTGGAGTTAAATGAGCCAATAACAAACATGCAATAAATTGTGCCCGCAACCACCGCCTTTTACTACCACAACAATCAACCAATAAGCAGTTGATATCTGTACGAGTGTGTGTAAGACTGTGAAGTCTAGCTTACAGGTAATTGAACTCGCGAATTTCTCAGAGCTCTACTAATGCCTAGTAAGAAATAGTTCTTATGCAAAATATTATTACATAAAGTGCGCACGAATCCGGTGCGCTGCCCCATAGGTGTAATTTTCTAGACTCATTTAAGACTTGTTTGCACGAGGTGGAGTAATATTCTGGAAGTAGAACTTTAACAGTGCTTCGGAAAAGTTGCAAGTGACCGTGAGTGGACGATATCAACTTTCACATGGTTGCCCTGGCACTACTCTTCTGTACAGTGTAAAAATTAATGGGGAAAATTACCTTACAAGTATAAGGCAATATTCGCAAACTTGTGTGGGAAAAATAGTTTTCCTTACGGGTAAGGTAAAATTACCACACTCTGGAGTACAATTCACGTACATGGTAGTGGAAAATCCCATACATGAAATACCTTACGACCCGTGCATCTCTTCAGCATTGTCTTAACAGCTAAGTGGGAGGGTGGGCGGAAGAAACCATCATTTAACACGCCAATATGCGCTGATGCAGCAACGCTGTCTTCGTGGTGTAATGGATAGCGCATCGTTCTATAGTCATAGAGGACCATAGTTCGGGCCCACCGCCAGTATGTGTCCAATACTTTAATTTTGAGGTTTCGGTTGCTATTCATCAGAGGATAGAGCTAATAAGAATTAACAAAATAGTTAATTTTCCCTTACTTGTATGGGATCTTCCCCCACTCTTGTCGGGTACTTTTCTCAAACGATTAGGGAATAGCACTTTTGGTACTTGTTAAGTAAATTTACTCTATATTTAAGATGTAATTTTAGAATACATGTAGAGGTAATTAGTTTCCCTTACATGTAAGGGAATTTTCCTTCAAGGTTTTTTACAGTGTATGATGGGATATCTGCCACTCTCTCCTCAAAGTAGAAGAAGAGTGGTTCCTGACGAAGTACTACGCTCAGCTGTACAATTCGCAGAGTTTATTGAAAAGTATTACAGACACTACCAAAATCTCCAGAAAAGTACCATTTTAATTTAATTTGAAAGAAAGAACGTTTATACATTGTAACGTTGAAAATATTTTGCTAGAATTTACACGTGATTAAATGTTTTAAAAAAGAAAATAGACGTAAGAAAGATGTTTCGCAATACATGCAGACATTTTTTCTTTTAATCTCTCCCTCTCACGTTATTACACAGTGTAACAACGATGGCTCTATTTTTCGTTTCCTGAACATTCACCTCCTTAAATAAATTACAGTAAAATAGTTTTAAAATCTTAGACTACTTGCAGTAACCTTAATTCTACAGATTCAAAGACATCATTTCTATAATAGCTTTCAAGTTATATATGTTGCTAGTAGAGACAGCTTAAATTCTATTCTCGCGTCCTTATATGTGAATTCTTTTAATATTGTATAAAGGACAGAAATATTTGTTTAGTTACGCAAATAATTTGAAGTACGCTTAAATGTACGGTCCTTCGAGATTTTAGTTCGTCCTACGAAACGTAAGCGAATACATGGATTGCAAATTGCAACACTTTTGCTATAGTATAACACACGTCAATAGCGCCAAAATTCTCCTTATTTAAAATTTGATACACAGTTATATTTTTATATAATTGGCTATAAAAATAAATGTATCTTTCCTTATAGTCCTACAGCTGTACTCTAATGGAATCCGGGTTTGATTCTTTAGCGTTCGAAGAGAAAATTTTCTTTTGAAATGTCCTCAAAGAAGGCACTTCCCACATGGTATGAACCTCATTGAATCTTATATAAATTATAGAATACACGAGATCAACGTTAATATTCTGACACGCCACGTGAGCATACCGCATTAGCCATCACTGGCGTAGATGTACAACAATGTTTGTTGGACGAGGTTCACTACCATATTTATAACGGCTGTTCACGATAAAGTGAGTATTTTTGAACTCAACCTTAGAAAAAAGTAACTGCCCATACCTGTACATATTAGCAGATCTTTTTTAGATATTTACTTTTCAAATAATTTCACAGTTTCACTTGACCAACGCATAAGTAAAGTGATGTGGCCCACGACAATGTTAATCTCACATAAGGCGGAAGAATACACAACGTGCATAAAGGTAGCTTTAAGCAGGGCTTTCAAAAGTGCTCATTTTACCGCGAATAGCCTATACCACCATATACCGTTTGGGTCAAAGATGATTTTTCATCAGTATGCTGGTCATGTATAGTTGTGGTCTTTCGTATAAGAATGTTTGCGACAAAATATTTTTTTTGAATAAGAAATATTGGAAGGGGACGGAATAAAAGGTATATGTCTCCTGACTGTTTAAAAAAAAATGCATTACAACCAATACGTCGATGTTAATGCCTTTGAACTTCCTTGTGTGGTCAAATAAATTTAGGCGTTTCTGATATATGAAGCCTGGCATCATTCGGAACCATTTACTTCACCTTAATCATGAAACTTTTCTGCCGGTAACAACGATAAATATAAGTGCATTTTAATATGAAATTGTTATTTAGATATTGTGGAATCTGGTTTAATCATTCCCGGTGAGAATTAATTTCCTTCTTAAATTACTCTCCTGTAATCCATAAGCGATTTTTGATGTGACGTCTACCTGTAAATTGAATGGAAACTAAGTCTCCCGGAATTTGTTCGTTAGTTTATGGTTACTAAGATATTTGGACGCTATTTTGAGAGGGGGTACACACTTCAAGAACTCTGGTTAACCCCAGCATTTTTAATTGCGGCAGATGGTAATGACGGGTGCAGGCATGTTTTTAGCTGATGTTAGGCATTAGCATAGGCATAGGTACTTTTCTGTGAACACCTACTGCAGTTGTTTTACATGAAAAAAAGAATGTAGTTACCTGCATAACTTACACGACTGTTTATGATGAAATCTTATTAACAGACTTCAGAATAATTAAACCTTGCAAAGATATCAATAAAAAATAAGCCACATTAAAAATCGTTAAGTTGTTATGATTCATTTTAGGTATATAGCATTTCAGTTACGCTCATATTGTATAAAGATGTCTAGTTTTAAATTTTAATGGCATTGGTGTATTAATATTGCGTCGGATGGTGTCGCTGGTTGGCGGGTTTTCTCGAGGATCTCCCGTTTCCTCCGCCCTTGCATTCCGGTGCTGCTCCATACTCACATAATTTCACCCTCATCGGCTCTCAAGACCTTACTGTTTGCTGTTAAGGGTCACACCAAACCTCTCCTCTCGGATTTAACTAGATATTTACCGGTGCTTGCAGTGGCGTAGAAAAAGGAGGGAAAAAATTCAAGTCAGAA
Source organism: Dryococelus australis (assembly GCA_029891345.1). Classification (NCBI taxonomy): domain Eukaryota; kingdom Metazoa; phylum Arthropoda; class Insecta; order Phasmatodea; family Phasmatidae; genus Dryococelus; species Dryococelus australis. The sequence goes on along the minus strand of CM057001.1, from coordinate 44,486,127 downwards.
ATGCAAAACAGATTTATTGTTTTCAATGTTTTCTGTTGACTTTATTCGGAAGGATAACTAATTTGCAGATATTAATTTTTATGACTAGGTTTATAAGAAAAGGTTAATTTAATAATTTTTTCGTGCTTACATTAGTAGAAAATATTTTATTCTTGTACTGTATGTTTACTTTAATCATTACGTCGTGTCAGCTGACATAGTTAAGTCCCATTAAATCCCGAATGCAGTATAGGGATGCGGTGTCTGCAAATTAAAGGCTATTTACGATAAAATAAGCACTTTGAAATCAACTTAGAAAAAGTCATTGCACAGGCGTGCATATATTTTAGCGGGCGCACTTAGTGATATGCGTCCAGAAAAGTTGTTAATGATGGATGGGAAGTAGTTACATATCTTAACGACGAATAAAAAGTGATTAATTGAATTAATTCTTTAGTTTTCTGTTTTTTTTTAATCCATCAAGTCTAAAATGGCCAGGTTTATAAAATATTTACTTTTCTAATAAGCCCACAGTTTCTCCTGACCGACGGACGAATAAAGGGACGAGGCCCATGGCAAAGTTAAATTTACGTAAGGCGGAAGAATATACAACGTGCATACAAGTAGATCTAAGGCAGGGCTCTCAAAATTGCTTATTTTACCGTGAACTGCCTATACAAAGGCTGCCCTGCGTAGTGGACCAAGAGGTAGGTAGGTACTTGACGGTCCCAGGATTCGACCGCAACTGTTAGCGAAACTTGAGGACAGACGACGTTAACTATCGGACAGGTGGAACGACTATGAGGTTGCTTCTGAAGGTTGCCAACCTCAGGCCACTAACAGACTGGTCAGCGAACTCCGCGCCGCCCTCGCAGTTCCGTCAAGTTTGTGGCCCTGTACCTCGACGATATTCATTAGGCACGGTTAATGGCTTGGAACAAGAGGAAGAAGAGAGAAGCGCGACCCGAGAAAATGTTTGTGGCAAGAATCGCTTGAAGTGCGTCCATAGCAGAACGAATTACTCTTAATTAATATTTTATACTAACAAGGGGGACAAACTTTAGGTCATATCCATCTACGATGTAAATATTTTAACAGATAAAACTTATGAAAAAAGATAGTGCCTTTATCCTGAAACCTATAAGACGTTGGAATTTTGTACAAAGATAGAAATTTTTCGTCATAGATAAAACAACGACGTAATAAAAAAAGGAAATCGCCAATTCTATACTAATGCTGTTAATTTTGAATACAACTTACAAAGAGATTTTGCGAGCCAGTACCACAATTTTATTTACGCCGGCATATCCTTACTTGCAACTTTAATCTCAATGTTTTGTGCTACTCAACAGTGAAAACATACTTAAGAACAACGGTTGATTACGAACAATTTCTGAGAACAGATAATGACTTACTTAACTCTAACATTGTTTTTGATATATTCGCGATACCGACTTTACAGTTAAACAAATATTGAGTAAAACAATTGTTATAAAACTTGCAGTAGCGATTTTGAGTTAAATGATCTAAAAGCAGAATAAACAGAAATTATTATAAATACGTTTATTTGCTTTACTTTTTTTCCATGAAACTTTTAAATGCTTAATAGGCGAGGTCGCAATAAGGGCCAAGTTAAGGTTTATGATCCTTTTTGTGTAATGTTATCGTTTTGGAGAACGTGTGTTTATTAAAAGTGCATGTGTTTATGAATTCAGAAATGTCAAGTCACTTACCAGTTACATGACTGACGCAGGGACATTTGAGCTCGAATAAGGCCATATAACAAATCTCACAGATGTCCTTGCCCTGTTGTAAGGAAACAAAAATTCCCACTTCAGAATATTTGTGTTTATGCCCTCTGCGTAACGATACTTGCATGGAAATTTAGTTACTTTATTTGATCCCAACATTTTAATAACAAACAAGTACTATAAATGTAATAATATCAATTCTTTAATTTGATTAACCATTACCACACAATGGGCAAGTACGAAAAAAATAACGATGATAATTAAATATGACTAACTACTAACTGTCATTTAAAATTATGGTACAATTTTTTGTGTCCATGTGTAACAAGTACATTCACACATGTCAAGCTGTATTAAACAGTTCGCTTTCTCAGAAATTTTAGATAGTTATCCTATTTTGTTCTTCGTATTAACTACTGTAAGTCAATAACTATGAATGGCATGTAAAAGTTCTTCTTAATTTTTAAGTTCTGTGGAACATTTTAGTTGGTCATTACTGAGACCGTGGTTTGAGATGATGAAATTAAGTCATGCTACATGGATGAGGGCAGTTAGAAAAACCGATGCTTCCATTAGGCGGGCTGTATATTAATATCGTGCTGCTAAATACTGAAGTAAGAAAGTATGTAGTCCGAAACACAGCAGATAGTGTAGATTAGATTGTGGCCATGGTTGATTTTCGTGTGGTTTCATGCTGTAATTCAAATTGATGAGACTGAAGAATCCTAAGTGATACTTACGTTAAACAAATTCGGAACGCACTGCAAGAGTATTGGAATGACACAATCAGATCAAGTTGCTGTGTTAAGATTTTGAGAAGAAGTTTGCTGTAAACCCCCGGCTAGACAAAAATTAAAACAACCAATTCTTCATCACAGGAAATCATTAATAACAACACTTTATGTTTTAGAGATTAAGTAGAGTTGTTAAGTGCTGCAAACAATAGACATAGTGAACATATTTCATGCGAGAGAAGTGCAGTGTGGCAGAAATTTCCAGAGCTTAGATTTTACTAAACATTGTACTTAGCGAAACTTTTGTCCAATGTTAACTATATCACAGCATACAGCTTCATGTATTTTTTCAAAATTTCTACTTTACTCTGTTTTCATTCGGTTTTTTCGTTTTAGTGCAGTTTTTAATTTTTGACGCATACATGTGCAGATCGTTCAGAATTAGTTTCTATCGGAAATCGCATTCTAAAGTAGCCATTACTACATCGAAATATACCGTCACGCAGCCAAGCTGTATATTTGACAACCTAAGTTAATAGAAAATTGTCGACATCAAGAACCTTCTGAGGTAATATTACCGGCACTGAAATGTAATTAGGTTCATATTGTAAAGAATTGGTAGACTTAGTGTGGAACTTTGTTGAGATGTGTACAGCGAAAAACTGTTTAGAGAGAGATGTATGGTGACAAAACTGACTGAGGTAATTTATTCTGTAAGTGGGGGAACCTTTGGGCAACCGTGTTTGATGTTAACACCTTGTAACGCTTACCAACACAACTTTCACTCCTCTGGTGTAGTGGTCGACTCAGGAACTCTAAGGCATTCACATACACAGGCATTCACAATACATAAAACCCTCAATATTATTAAGAAGCACCTCATTTGGATAGTTACCTTTGTGAAAGAAAATTAAATTAGTGTGGTTCAACGTTACAAATGAAAGAAAACAAAAATGCTATTAATGATCTTTAATTCAAAGCAGAAAAAGAAAAATTAAAATTATAATAAACCTGTTTAACTATTTGGAAAAATGAAATCCATTAATTAAAAATTCTGTTCTGCAAGTAGACTAAAATTATTAAAATATTACCACCATTCAAACATAAAATTACTTGATCAGAAAATAAAATAAACTGTCTTTAAGGCTGTTTTCAAAATAATTAAATGAAATGTAGATTAATTAAACTGTTTCCAAATAAAAGTGTCTGTAATCTCAGTGCCTCTTAACAAAGTTTTATATTGTGAGCTCCATTAACATATCTTGCATTACTAGTTCAAGTCACTGTCTCAAATATCTAACTCAGGTTCGCAATCTCTTCAAAACTAGACAAATTTCAGTGTGCTCCAAACAAAGTTAAGTCCAAATCAAAAATAAGAAAATAATTTTTCACTCCAAATTTATATTCAAATTAATGTAAAGTCAAAATGTTTGCTCCGATAACTAACATAATCGGGTAGCATAGGACTACTGGGCTGATTTAATAAGTGGCACTCAGTACTGCAAGCAACTTTTCAAAAACTATATCATCTGTCACTAATATTTTAGGAGCAACGACTAACTTGTATAAAACGCTACCAAGAATAAGTCCGTTTGCCAAAAATTTGATGGCGTCACCTTAATCTGTAGGTAATGCTGACTTCACCAGCATGGCGTCGTGGCAGACTCTGCCTCGTCAAATGCGTCCACTAATAAATCAAAACTATTTCAGCTAGGCTTTGGCCTCTTCTTAACTTGCCAAGCTAGCCCTCAATTAAACTAACTTCGGGTACCAAAAACACTGACCTAAATTAGGTAGATACCGGAGATTTCGCCCACGAAATCCCGGCTAATGAAAACGCGTCCGTGGATCTACAGATCCGTACCCAGAAGCCCTTGACTTCCGGCAACTTCATAACCAAATCCTATCAATGGAGCTCAGCTACATCCGGTGTAGTAAGACACAAATATAGCTTAAAACAAAATAAATATAAAACTGCAAATAAAAGAAAATAAACACTGTTAAAAAAATTAAAATAATAAATTCTGAGACTTGAAAAATCTTGAGAAATAATTCAGTAACATACTTAAGTTGCCAAATGCTCACAATAATGTACTTCCTTACCATAGAGTAACATAAATTAACATACAAGAATTGAAAAGAATGGTATATTCTAACTCATATTACACATTCGAAATCATGAAATAAAATATGCAAAATTGCAGAGGGGTTCCAATTAAAAATAAGAACGTGCTTAAACATATGCAAAATATGGAGGAATCATATGGTACGAAACAATATACGTGTTAATCTGCATACTAGTTTCGGGACATATAAACGAGAGTACATGGATATGTTACAATATTGTAATTGGCATATATGAGTGTGTAAGCTGTTTCCTTACTCCTCTCCTGAAAGTCAAAGCTGGTGTATTAGGAAAGTATAAATATTTAATATCACACGAAACGATCTTCTGTGACGACTAAAAGAACCAGTCTTTTCAAAACGAAAATTACAGGCCGTTCATGAGTTCAATCTTTGCAGTGTATAATTAATAACCCGCAGCGAAACGGGAATAATTTCTTTCTTGAAGGATACAGCTTTAATTGTTCTATTAAAATTTCTTGTGAAATCTTCATCAAAGGCTTCGGCAAGGAGGCAATGAATAAACCCCAACAGCCATCAGAACAAAATGCAGATTACCGTATTATCGTAAGGCCGCTGTCTGACGAGCATATTTAAATCGACAGATTTAAAATGGAAGAAATAGCCCATAAAATCTTCCCTTTCTTTTCGGTGTAGCATTATAATCACTGAACATTTGATGGTCCAAATATTTGTACCAGTTTGCATGGCTATTCCTTGAAACAGCTTATGATTGTCAACTAGGAGGTAACGGTGATAATTCCCTGGAACGAGTTTCGGGATGGCTGTAATCTTGGACGATCGACTTTTCTTGGTCTAGACGCGTAAAAATAATTTGTTCTTTGAAATCCGAGATCAGCTTGTCATCAGTGGTCGCGTATTCTGCGTACTATACTTAAGAGAACTTCATGGTCTTTTCTTGAGATTATGAAAGATAGAAACCCGCGGAATTTTCAGCACGTTATCGCCATACCTATCGGCGTGGCTCTAACCGTGTGTATCTATAAAGGGGGAAGATCTGCAGGGTTTATACCTCTCCGAAGACTGGATAGACCCTGTGGTCACGATCCGATCTCCGCTGGGGGGGGGGGGGGGGATGTTCGTGGTCCCACGGCTCTTGGAGACCCGGGGGCTATGTTTGGCGGGGGTTGTTGAGGGTGTAAGGGGGGTTGCGGCAGGGAAGATGTGGCACTCACGCAAAGCTGGCCAGGGAAATTCCCTCGCCACCCCCGCCCCACAGTACCACGTTCTGCTCCTGAGGGATTACTGGCCGACCTAAGTTTCGCAGTCGAAGATGGGGGCCGAGAGGGAGTTTGACTTGAGAAGCATTATCTTTGACATCGCACGGGCATTCTCCAGGGGGCGATAGGTGGATTTTCCTTACTTCTTTCCTTCTCGGGGGAAGGAAACTCGGGTCGTCCGTGATTTGGGACCATATTTTCCGGTCCGGGGGGTTTATAGACCCTCTGTTGACATCTTCACAGCCGGCTGGGGTGCTTTAAAGTGAACCGTGCTTCTCGCTGAAACTACCGGATAGATTCGATTCGTATATCTGCTTCGTCATTTAATTCGTAATAGTTAGAATGCGCAATGATGGGTGAACTTTACAGCACTGACAAAGTTTTCTTCCTAATATACGATTGTAACTGATTAAACGACGTATTTTTGAAATGTTAAATTTGTAAACTTATAGTGACTCAACTTTGTGGGACAATCTTCAATAAATTTAATCATGAATATAATAAGTTATAACAGTGTTTCCAATAAAATAAAATAATAAAAAGTGTCATTAACCCAAACCTTGTTCAGAAAGCTAACTAAATATTACTAAATGTTGCAACTTTGCTGCTACACGCGACGGCACTTATTGATTCAGTAACATTTTCCACTGATTCATCAGCCATTTTTTTTTCCACTGCTTTTTAGTGATTTGTTTTTTGACTGATGGATCGGTTAAACAGCGTTTAAAAATGGCCGTTAAACAACGTGTATCAAGTGAAATAACAACGCTTAAAATAATAAAACCAATACAAAATACTTTCTAAAAAAAAACCACTAGCCTATTTTACGAGGTAACATGGACATTGTCTGCCATTCCGTTTTCATGTAATCACCACAGCGCTCTGTTTGCAGGTTTAAACTGTATATAACGTGGTGAAGAGAGTGCACTCATGTGTACTATTCGTGTGTACAATCCTAACGTTAACATTTAAACTAAAAACGACAAGAAGGGGTACATAATTTAAAACTGCACTCTTTCGATGAAGAACTTTTTTAAAGATACATATTTTCCTCTTTATAATTAAAGTGACTTGACAGTTCAATTGGGGCTCTGCCCTCATAGCTCAGGGGCAGAGTGGCAGACTTGTAGTCGGAGGGTCGAGAGTTCTCGCCCCGATTCCTCCGCGGCAGATCTTCAGTTTGCATGTAGTTCACATGTGCACTGTAAATTTGTCATCAAGTCAGTCTACTTGATCTTGTCACACGGCACAATAATTTCATACTAAAGGCTGTTCACGATAAAGTGAGTACTTTTGAAATCAACCTGAGAAAAATGTCACTGCCCCTACCTGCATATATTTTAACGGGCGCACTGAGTGACATGCGCTTCGGTAAAGCTGATAACGACGGAGGGAAAGTAGTTCCTTATATTAACGTCGAATAAAAAACGCTGGGTAACCATTTGTGATAATTTAAATTATATCTTTCACTTTATGTTTTTTTTTAACGCCCCTGTGTGTAAAAATTAGCAGATTTATAAAATGTTTACTTCTCTAGTAATTGTACAGTTTCACTTGACCGACGCATGAGTAAAGTGATGAGGCCCATGACAATGTTAATGTTACATAAGGTAGAAGAATACACAACGTGCATACAAGTAGATCTTAAGCAGGTCTTTCAAAAGTGCTCATTTTACTGTGAACAGTCTATAGAGATGTGTAATGGGCGAGATAGATAATCTAATTCATGCTTTTCGTGGTGGTAACTTTAAGCGAGTTCGAGCACTCGAAAATGGCACGGTAAAACTCGCTCACAAAATGCACTTTGGTCGTCCAAACCCCATGTGGTCATTCGAGTAATCGAAAACGCGGACCGCCCGAAGTACTATGAGCAGCGAACTAGCGGGCTGTCCAGTTCGACCCCTCTCACGCTCCCCCAGACTGCAGTGGTGTTTCAATCCAGCACCGACACCACAAATACACAGTAAGTGCACGTGAGTATTGCGTATTCACCGCAGTCGTAATTGAATAGTTTGCTACGTATTAACGTGACTGTATGCAATGGTTTCCGAGAATAATGACGGCGTGTCAGGAAGATGAACGGAATGGACGTAATGAAACAGATGGGACTAGAAAAAGGGAGCGAAGTGACATGTGGGTTTAAATTTGCATTCATTAGAGCCACTACGTCGAGACACCTTCCTTGTTAGTTTCGTTCAGTGTCGCAATTTTAAGACTGTGCGTCGATTCAAAGCGGGTTCTGAGACAACACATTTAAAGCGTCACTTACGTCGTGAACCTGCTGGCTTACCTGATCCTGTGAAACGCATCATAACGGAGAAATGTGCCATGACGTGTAGAAAATTACGTACGACCATTTTAATTTTTTGACGGTGGCGGTTTTATGGAACTTGCACAGGAACTTGTGAGTGTAGGAGCAACATATGTATACCTTTCCGCAGCAGACGTATTGCCCCATCACAGCACTGCCGCACGGCATGTTGAGGGATTTGCAATGCGCTTCAGAGGCGAGATAATGCCCAACGTGCAATCTGCTGCGGAACAGAGGGCTTGTGCGATGACGATAGACTTGTGGACCGATAATTTTAAGGAAATGCATTACTTGACGGCTACTGTCCACTACACTGATAACGAACGACGAATGACAAACAACGTACTGATGATAAGGGTCCAGATGTTCGGAATAGTGGAGACAACATCCACACGGATCTTCAAAAACATTTGATGGAACTTGGGATCGCTGCAGAAGTGTTGCAGAATGTGACATTTGTAACCGACCAAGGGCGAAACACAAATAAAAAGGCCATAAAAGTCTATGCGAGGTCACCGTGTGAAGCTCACTGCGTCAACAGTCTTGAGGCACGCACTGGATGACGAGTCACACCAAGACGAAATCCATTCCGTGCTGCCATTACAAATGCAGCCAAGGATATTGCCTCGTATCCCAAACGATCCGGACATGCGAACGAGTTAGCCAGGACTGTTCTTCAAGACGCGGAACAGCAAGTACTTAAAGCTTGAGTCGGTTCACTCGCAGGCAGACGATATAAGTCAGATTCTGTGCGATGTAGGTGCTTCAGGCAAACTTGCAGGTTATGCTGATGATGTGGTTGCGGAATTGCTGTCCATCGGGATGTTCAAAGAAGCTACAGACGCCCTGGAAACGGATAAGGAGCCAACCATTCAGCTGGTGTTGCTGTGGTTATACAAATTAAAATCCCATTCCGCACCGCTTACCAGTGACCAATGTCGCCGGTAAGCGGTGCGGAAGGTAAGACATAAATTTATATTAATTGTTACGTGGCAGGAAGGACGACATACTAGTGTTTATTGGTTCGTGCTTATTTAAGCTGTTATTACTATGCAAATATAATTAATGCTTGTTCGTACTATAAACATATATTTTCTTTTAATCTCAGGAAATCAAAGCATTGAAATACAAAGCACAACTGAATTTGGATTGAAAGTGTGAGGTACATTAATTACATCTCATTGCAACGTTCTTGTGGCCTTCTTTCCGACGCTTAACGTCTTGCCATCAGGCGGAAGAATGTTCGTCCGGGCGAACGAGCGAGTTCGAACATACCGAGTCTCATTGTGTGGAATCCGTGAAAGTGCGCCGTGGACAACCATGAGCCCCGGATATTCGGGCCGAAGTTGCGCACGAGTAGGGCTCATATGAATGAGCGAGTCCCTTTTAGTACCACAGAAACAAGCGAATAAATTTGTGTCAAACGTCACATACGCTATGTCCAACGGCAAACGTATCGGCCAATAAAGTTTATAAATTCAACTTTATAAAAAAAAATGGTAAGGTAGCGGTCTAACAGCGAAGTGGAGAGGGTGTGTGTTCAATTCCGGCCACCTGTAGGGATATTTATACTATTTTAAATTATGGTAAATTGTACAATATACATAGTAAATATACAGTTGTATATACAGTTGTAAATATGTTTATTTCTCGTAATTATTTGGCGGAATTTAATAAAAACAATATTTACTTCGCCGTTGCAGATGGCTGTCACCTATTAAATCAGTGAAATTGTTTCACGTCCCTTATTCAATTAGTGAAATTCTTTTACAGAAGCATCTAGCGGTTTTACACGGATTCTAAGTGGAGCTAATTTGACTGATTCGAGTAGTTGAATTTCACTGCGAGTCGATGGTTTTCCACTGACTTGAATTTAGAATGCAGTGCGTAACTGGATCTTACGAGTTTCTTTGAGACATCTCTCTTTGATAATTCGCAGTAATGATATCATTTCTATTCTGTGACTTGTCATCAGAGACTTTAAATATATTGTGTCGAGTGTTTGGAGTTACTGACAAGGCAGTGATTAAATGCAACACATTAACACTCAAAGGTTAGAAAATAATAAGGTTTTGGCACCAACTATGTGACGTCGCCAATTGTAAAGTGCATAAACCACGCTGATATCGGGACATATTAAAGATTTTTTTTTCATTATAATGTTGTAATTAAAAGTCTTGCAGTAGAAAATTAGACACACATTCTGAACTCGTATGATTGACCCCGGTTTAATGTATTGGAAGTAGTATTTAGCACATTGTTTTCTATTTAAACGGTGTATTTTAATTGGCATAGCTCTAATGGCCAAGAACATAACATAAAATAACTTTGTATACTAATGTTTTGCTTCAAACATTTAATACAGCATAGTTACAAAATGAGCTAAATACCGTTGAAATCAAAGTGCGCGTGTGGGGGGGGGGGATGCCGGCCCCTGATTATTAACGCAATTATATTGGCAGCCAGTTACGACTAGTAGTTCTTCGTAAAAACGTGGTATTAAAGTAAATGTAAATTTGAACGTTTTTCCTGACTTAGGGTGGAGACAACGTGGTCGACAAGTGTCTGGCGTTGATTGGAACCGTCTGTCCTAGTCGGGACAGAGGCATGTTCAAGGCAGCCCGAATATTCGGTAATCGACGAGAGATGAAGTGGGGATGGAGTAGCGACGGAATGAAGGCACAGAGGAAGAAGCGGGAGTGCCCCGAGAAATCCCCTGACACCATCCCAGCAGTATCCGAAACACGGCCCACATGATAATCGCCGGCCGGAAAATTTCCGAACTCTTGGTCCTGGGATCAAACTGGGTATCCCAGCGTCGGAGGCCTGAGTTAGATAACGGAATGTTTTTCTGTGCTGCAACTTCGTAAACGAAATTCATGTTGTGGTATTCATTTATAGTAATTTATACTGGTAGTTCGATTTAGTAGGTCCGAAGGCAAGGAAAGGGTAGGGGTATAGTCGTAAATTTAGCAGTCCCGGAACGCTCCAATATAAATATCCGACGGTAAGATAAGGATAATGATATCTTGCGCACGGGGAATTTGGGGGGGGGGGAGGCTTAGGTTAAGGTGCTCTTTCAGAGATAGAAGGGCTTGGGCAGGGGGGATTCGTGTATAGAATAAGACCTAGCGACCAACATTATTTAACATAAGTTTGAGTTGATTATGCAAGAAGCCGATTGACATTTTAAATTTCCGCCTTTCCGAGGAGCCCAAATAATAATTCCCGAGTGTTGTGAAATAGCAACCTTACACAAGTAATAGTTAATATTTTACAAAGCACATGTAATATAATGCATATATATAATGTAAGCTGCCATGTCCCGAGTTAAAAAGTAGAGAATGACGGGGGAGGGTGACAACTACGAGTAGTGCCGCACGAGACGGACTGACGTCACATCTGTTGACGCATCACAGCAGGCCGCCTGACCTACACACCTCCGCCCCTCCTGCCAATTCTCGCCCACCTAACGCATCCCAGGAAACGTGGTGCTACTTCCTCCCCTCTTTCTGTTAAACACCAGCCTGTCGGCATCTGACCTTGTCACTGGCTTAGAAAGAGCGGAGACAGTAAAAAAATTAATGAGTAAGGGAAACTGAAACATTACCTTTACCGTGAACAACGTGCATTTCTCAAATTATAGATGAAAGAAGGAAGCGACAGATTTAATAGCTTAATACATTTTACAGCTCACACTTGGAGAAACAGAAAACCTGAAGGAAGATAGTTCCCAGATATTTTTTTTTTTTTGGAAAAAGAACAAAAATATTACAAAGCAGTACCCCGGTGCGTTCCGTACTCGCCACACTCCTGTGAAGAGAATCACAGAAGCCTTCCGCCATCTTGGATTACGTCACATGTCTTCGCCACCTTGAATTTCATCGCATATGTCCGCCGTTTTGCGACTGCAATCCTGAATTTGTCAACGTCATTCTTTATCTTGAGCCAATAATTTGTCATCATTGTTGAAGTGAAATGTTCATATCAGTTGGAACTGATTTCCTTTTGACTAACTAAATAATGTTTAGCATTCGCGAAATATAAATGTTCAACTATTACCAAGACCCACTAAATTGAGTCATTAATTGCCATAGTCTGTTGGCGTATAATTGAGCATATTTGGAAGTGCTGTTTAAGATCTCCTTTTCTGCAAATTATATATCCTTCCGCGACATGCAGTGTTAAAAGTGCCGTGGGGCCTATTAACTTATTTACGCACTAATTGCGTGGAACCATGATCATTGTAGGAATGTTTCATGTATGCCAGTACTGAACCTCGTGCGCAGAAACAAAATTTAACAAATCCAGTTTCGGAAATCTAAACAACACGCCCTTAATAAGACTTTAAAGCAGAGAAATAACACGTCTCCGAAACAGTTTCCTAGTTTGCCAATAGTATTTCTTTGAAAAATTACGTTAAAACATAGGCAATCAGAGGTAAGGGAAATTTACAGTGATCGCTCTTTAGTTATTTGTCTACGGCGAAGTTAAATATCTCTACGAAAAGAGGATACCCTATGGACAAAACTAAAACCTGTAGATATTCCAGAATTATTGAAACCACCGTAAAAATTAACATTACCTATATTTTAGTGTACCTACTGTAATTTAAACATGTTCTGCGAATCGATTCTTTAAGGTATCGCATACCCCAATCGCGTCTACTTAATGCAATATTTTATTAATACACTCATTATTGGTTTGAAAATCAAGAATGGTTTAAATGAACTTGTCTTTGCGCAGTGTTTCACTGAGTCTGAACTCTTCAGATACATCTTATGTGGTATATTAGTAGTAGCATGAAGTTCCTTCTGGCGCAGGTATCAGTATCAGAAAGAACCTTATGCTACTACGTATATTTTAAAAAATTTCTTGGAGTAAAATATATTCTCGCTAATTTCTCGAAAATTTTCAATTTTCAGATAGAAAGTTTATCGGTGTGTTGGTAATAACTTTTTATAAATGAAAACTTATTTGCTATGGTACTTTTATATTATATTATTTTTCAAAGTGTTGCAATATTATAGACATTGGCAAGATAATCTCCTCCACAATGAACAATGTGTAATTTAGTTAAGGATGTCAGAAGCACCATAGTACTTCAGTCAAATAAAGTACTATAGTTTAAAGTTATATTGCAAAGGAAATTCTGTCAAAATGATTTCATTAATATTACAAAAAAAAATTGTTACTACCAGTATTACTTCACAGACGCACAGTAAATTAATATCACGTGAAAATTATTTGAAGCTTATATATTGTGTTTTCAGCTTTTAGCGATCGATAACCACCTTAAGGCGTATCATATTATCAACTTATGAACAAAATAATGAAAGCAAGTAGGAATAATGAAAGCAAGTAGGTTTCGGTAGTATTTTCGATTACAACTAAAAATTTGCCGTGATTGTGTGTGTTACTTGTACATATGTAGCAGGGTATTTACCAGGTATGTATGCATGTTGTCTTTTCGATAGCTCGTTACCTCTTAAAGTAATCGAGTAATAGACAACAATACCTGCGAGCTCAGTATCTCTACGTAGTCTGGATCTTCAACTGTGCTTGAAACGTGGTTTAAATATTAATTGTTGGCAATATAAATAAATCCACGAGCCTAGTTACCAAAATCAGAATGTTTTATATACTGTGAAAATAGAGAAAAGATACATAATTAATTGAAATTTGTAAATACTGGGAGTAGCAGAGTAAATAAAAAAAAAACCAACATTGTTATGAGGAGATCGTCAGGATAACGTGTTTATTGCGGTTATCTTTACATCTGTAAGCGAAATGTAGGAGTATATTATTGGAAAACACAAATCAGTAAGTTCGTATCTCTCTCTCTATCTCTCTCTCTCTCTCTCTCTCTCTCTCTCTCTCATGTATATCGGTGTTTCAACAAAACTATCTGCAGGAAATATAGCAAATGTAATTTGTACTATACAGAGATTTTAGATCCAGTTTACTCCTAAGTGAATTATTTGTTCCCTGCCATAAATCTCTGCATTTTTTTTTACTTTTACAGAGATTAAAGCGTAACTATGGGTGACTGGACTTTTATCAAACGCTCACATGCACGACGCTGGTACAAAATGTCAGAGTTCGCGGAAGGAAGGATGTGTGTTAAAGTACGGTAACGTGATAGTTATCAACGTGGAATTGTGGAATTATAATTCATGGTTTCATTTTCTGTATGAATACAACTATTTCGCACGTAGAAAACGTTTGCCGCTAAAAATACATGGGAAACACAAATCAGTGTGGAAGGTTTTAAACTCCAAACAGTCCTGAATTCAGCTCATTTTCCCACTAGAAGATAAAAACTTCCCATCAAAGAGTGTGCTAGGTTACGTAGAACTTAAACTTATGACAAGTCACCAGTCACAGTGGATAAATTTCATTAATCTCCTTTTCCATAGGTGACGAACGATAATGTAGCCGTGGGAGGAGAATTCATAGTCTACAACATTTTGTAAGCCAAAATTTAATGATTGTATTCGAAGCGTACATATTTCATACTAAATTAATCTTCTGAATCAGTCAAAAAACTATTTGGACTACTTATTCAGGGAATCCGATAAAATGTTAATTCCTGAAACTTTATTCGTGACCAGAAGCTTAGGAAACCCTTTTGACTCGACAATCGCTGGAAGTCTGCGTAAGGTACGCCTGAAAGTGAAGCAACACACCTAACACATAAAATGGCCGGGTAGTAGACAACCAGTGTCGACGTATGGAAAAAGGGGGGGGGGGGGGGATGAGGCTTTCACATGTGCCGAATTCGTATACAGTACAAGGCCACCAAGACTTTGCACTCGGCACTGTACGCCCAGTCAGCCGTCACTCATGCATATGTGATGAGCAAGCTGTAGCATGTACATATGTTCTGAGTGCATAATTTACTTGAAATGCCCCGAAACTTCTAACATCTGGAGACCTGAGTGACAAACTGCGAGTGCAAAATTTGTCGACTCACTGCTAGCTACCAACTCCAAATGTTCTTTCTTTAAACCCAAGTAAAGGAAAAAGCTTCCTGAATACTACTTATACCTTTAAATGCGTTAAGAGGCAATACGTTACTTACTTGGAGAAATTTACGGATTTTACAGGAGAGGCATTACCGAATGAATATATTTTATATTCAAACTTTACAATATTTACCCTAAGTTAAGTGTAGTTTTAATAATATATTCATCATAACGATATTACGGATGCGTGGACAGGAAATCCCCATTTTTATTAAATGTTGTTCTACGTATACTATAAACATAACTATGCACAACTGCTGTTTCTGTAGACATATTTGCCGAAAACTTGCAAACAATTCTTATGCTACAACAAATATTTTCGTCGTCCTGTTTTTCCACTCCATACGCTCTTAAAGGTTTGACGTTTCCCACAATATCGGATTATTTCATTTCCTGCTGATTCAAGTTTTTGTGTAGTACAACTTAAAAAAAAAAATATTATACTGTAGAAGTTATAAGCTGTTTTCCGTACTCTTCAGTACAGGTACGAAATCCGAACTATTAACTATAAATATTTTTTTTTTACAATTTTGTACCCTTCCGCTATACATAAGACTTATATTGCCGTGAGCCTAATTCCGTATTCATGGTTCAGTCGAGTTAAAAAAAAAATGAAATTGTTAGTAACTTAGGTATGTTCAAATTCGTACTATAATGTGTACAAGGAAAAACACATAAATGCTTTGCCATAAAATTTAACACTATACTCACAGTATTAAATCCATAAAATCGAACATTACACTCGCAATATTAAATCAACACTTGAAACTATTAGTCTTAATTTAATGCCAACTTATCTGCGAGCTTGTATATCACCGTGAACGGTAGCACATACGATGTTAAAAGGCGGTGATTTCATTAATGGTTAGTTTTAAAAGTGCTCACTTTACCGTGAACAGCCTACACACGTATTCTAAGTGCCAATGGAGAAACAAAACAGTTTCCGATAAAACTAATGGTTCCGCTTTTCTATACACGGACGCAAATAATTTTGTCGAGTTCCTAAAACCTTAGATGGCAGGTTAGTCTTTACATGTTGTCGACAGAGATATAACTTAGAGCTGATAACCAGAAATATATGCAACGCTAGTGAGACAATTGCATATATACACACGTATCTTAGTCGGGATTCGAAGACTGAAATCTTCGAATTGTAAAGCTGCACTACGGTGGTAGGATTGCGAGCATCATCCTCGGTTGTAGCTAATCGAATTTTATGGTAGACAGGGTATATACTAACATGAAATATTTACAGGGCCTTCATTTTAAAAATAAGCCTGCGAGTTACTTACACCATGTTTGTTTCACAATACCTACTGTATCACTACCTGTGTGCAAATTACGTGGTAATTAGTTGATTGGCTCCCGAAGTAACACACAAATGCTCAATTTTATCACGTGGAATAATCTTTCAAAAATGTGGGTAAAGGACGCACTTCTACGCTTTTACTTGATGCTTATAACGGATACTGACAGCATCCAAATTTGGTTGACATTTGTAAAATTGTTTAATAGGTATAACATACTAATCTAAATTAATGATATTGCCGCTGATTAAAAAAATACCTAACACGCTTAAAATGTGTACGTTTACGTGGCCTACTGTAAAACTGGTGCGTACAATTTGGTGCGAATCTCTTTATTGGTGCTAGAGATAATGTTATAAAATATCCATTTTCTTATGTCGTTCTATCTTCATAAATCATGGGCAAAAATGTCATGTGTCCGCACATTTGATGTTTGAAACAGATACTGCCAATATACAGAGTCGGGTTGAAATTATCTTGGACCGAAATTATATACGTAAGTGTTACGTTAACGATTTAAAAAAATGACTACCTCTTTAAGTCATATCAGTTTAATAAGCCATACCAGTAATGTAACTTGCTTGAATTATGTGGGAATCCGTTGATTTTGTTCCTGAGATGTGATATACAAGTTTTATTATTTCATATGGCAATGACTTTTAAATTACAGACAACACATTAGATTTTTTTATAGATACCGTAAGCACACAATGTTAAAGTTTACAACATGGTTTTATAGATATAGCACACTAAGCCCAAAAGTCTATTTGAAAATAAATGTCTGACCCACTAACATACCAAAGTAGGCTACTTTGCTTGCTATAGTACTTGAAACGAGGCCTTTTATGTTCTTTCAAGACGTCACTTACACATTAGAAACAATATTTCAGAGCACTCCCACGCAGTTAAAAATGCCCTTTTTGAATTGCCGTATCTAAATAAATAAATATATGCGTCAGATGCACACAAAAATACGCAAGGGTCCTTCACTGAACATTATTAGAGACTTTCTAAAATTCAAACGAAGCCCATAGGTGCACGTGGTGCGATGAGAACACTGCGCTCCAGTTCCGAGCCAATGTGCGTAGAGGCGATAACGCACTCTATGTGCGTGGCCACGTCGTCCTTATCGCTCCCGAGCTTCTCGGCATTAAACGCGAAAAACAGCATACAATGCAGTTTCCGAAGTGGGTTTGGGTGGGGGGGGGGGGGGGCGGGTGTCGGGGTAAACCAACCTCCTCGCGGGATAATAATCCCCGGGGAGGATGCGCGGATGTGGGTCAGGTAGAGTGCGTGTAGGGTGTGAGGTGAGCGAACTCCTCGAGCGAGTCGTGCAGCAGTACCGGCTGAAAGGGTTTTCGGGATGGCGGCGGATGAGGACGGGATGAAATGTTCTGGCGGCGGGTGGGGGGGGGGGCAGAGAGGGGATGGCCGTGTTTTGACGGCGACGAAGACAGTCGTGCTCGAAACCACCTCCTGGTACACTCCAACCCCCACCTGCCACGCCATAGCCACGCATTGAAACTGGCGAAGGGAGAACTTCCCCCTCTTTTTACCCCTTGGAATTAGACTGTCAGTCACACCCGATTGCGCGGGCGAGCCGTGCAATCTCCCTGGACTGATGGGGCTTATTGTGCCCGGGGAAGGGGAGGGGGTGGTAACTTCGCCCGCGGGAGTAGATGCTTGCGGGAAATGAACTAATACTTAGGGGCGGAAGGGGAGGGGAAAAAATATGCGCTAAAAATAGCGGCCCGACATTTCGCGTTCCACCCGCATGCGTAAATATGGCTTCAGCCTACCGGAAATTCGTAGTGGGAAGAAGCTGAACAAGCCGGAGAGACCTGTGCGCTCATACCGAAAAATGAGTAACGTTGCCTGTTCACTAACCGTTAATTTTATCTGCGTACAATGCCAGCCATTAAAATTGCAGCTTCAAGAAGGGCGCATTTGAAGGACGTCACATTGATAGAATGCGTAGAGCCGGGTAGGGACTGTTAAAGCCTGTTCATAATAAATTGAACGCTTTTGAAATCAACCTTATAAAAAATTCACTGGCCCTACCTGCATATATTTAAAAGGCCGCGCTGAGTCACATGCTCCCAGTAAAGTTGGTAACGTAGGATGGAAAGTAGTTCCATATCGTAATGTCGAATAGAAAGTGTTATGTTACCGTTTGTGATAACTTAAATTAATAATTTCGCCTTCTGTTTTTTTTTTAATGCATCGAAGTGTAAAAATAACCAGATTTGTAAAATATTTTCTTTTCTTAAATTTTCGCAGTTGCACCTGACCGACGCATGAATAAAGTGATAAAGGCCGTTAACAATGGTAATTCTAGATGAGTCGGAGGGATACCTTACAGTCATATAAGTAGATCTTAAGCAGGGCTTTCAGAAGTGCTCATTTTACCCTGGGCAGCATATAAAAATAATTTCGCTACCACGTCTCAAAAGGACTTTCGATGCAATCTACAATTGCACGCAGCTCGCTCCTTTACGGAGTTCACAGGTTCAGTGGGGGACGCATGTGCTCTCCACCCGCGATAACAGCAGAACATCGCGAGCATAATGCTGCGGCGGTACTTGTCGAAGGACCACGGAGGTAAATGAAGCGCCGCTCGGTTGTAGTTGGCACCTCTCGCCGTTGCACGGGACGACTGTTTACCGAAGCGAAGTTCTACCTCGTACAGACAACTGCGTTGCGCGGGATGTGACTGCAAGTGACAATGCCGACCTATTTACTACAGCGCATTCTGCAGTCAGGAGAACTTAATCAAAACCGAATAATTCAGTCACTTTTATAGTAACACACCATGAAGAATTTACTATTTTTACCTGCGTGTATTGACGAACTTGTAGAACTGTGCAATGAAATAAAATATTTTCCCGGCAACAACAAAATGTTTTCGTAATATTCGCCTTTCCAAATAAGTTTTGTGTCACCATTCAATCTTTTGTGGCCAGGTAAAAGGTTTTTTGTAGTAACTACAAAATAATTTGACAGGGTCATCTATCTACAAAATATTTTGCTCGAACATCTGAAAGTAAAAAAAAAAATCTTCTTCCCTTATAACATTAAATTTAAATGTTTTTTTTTGTAACTGAGTATGGTGTGATGACTTCTCGGTGTGATGTCGGATGGACAATGGAGACTGCCTTTAAGGGGTCCGCCTGCCTGCATCGTTGTTCTTTTTTTTTTTCGGGCCTGGTAGCTCCGGAGCTATAAGGGTTACACTGGCACGAACTGCAAGTGCGCCATCGCCCTACGCGAAGTGCGCTGAACTGGGGCACAGTGTTCTCATCGCGCTGCATGTATATATTGGACTTAGAGTGGTGACTTTATCATTTTCAATGTTGGGAGACTCTTATTACAGGCCAATGCTCCTACCGTAATTTCCCTCATGTTAAAGTAGTATGTTTGAAGATACGGCAGTCTAAAAAGTAGTTTTTAGGATTTTGGAAGGTTAACAATTAGTACTTGTAGCATGTGTGTCATCTTTAAGGTACTAATCCGTTATAATCTGAGGCATGTTTCCTTTTCATAGGTAAACATAGTGGCGACTCGTTTAATAATTTCGTCAAAGAAACCTGTATTTCAAACAAGCTGCAAATCATGAAATAAAACAAATTTTGTGTAGTTTTATTAAAGGGACTGCTTGACACCGTAGATTAAAAGTTATTATAGTTGGTAAAACTATTTAGAGGTAATTTTCATGTAACTGAGTTCATTAGCGTAATACCGTAAACGACAATTGTATTGTTTAAACAGAAGCTACATTTTTACCCATTATTGTAATAATTACGAACTTAATTTTATGTTTATATTTAATTGAATTATAGTATACATCCTTCCATCAATGTGGTGACGCGCCTAGGCAATTGCAGTAACATCATACGTTATATTAGACGCGGTTAAGTACGTTGTTACTCTGCGCCCATCTGGGCCGAGTGTAGAATATGAGGGCAATACATAGTTTTGTAGACACGATTATTTATTTCCCTCGTTGAATTCGATGGCGCGAAGCACGTGTAAATTAAGTTCGACAGAGGTCGAGTCCTCTTCAATTAATGTCGTGAGCGTTCAGAAAATGGGTATTTGGTATGTAGATGTAGCTCAAGTTTTGCAAAGGACTTTAATATCCCTCTTTCCGATCAATCACTCTTTACTTCAGCAAAGCTTTATCTGTTTACTTAAAGACTTCTTTGTTTATAACGTGGAATGAGGAGAATGGTCGTGATCCCGCTATATCGCGTGCACGCACCGCTGATTTCAGTTAATTCATCACCGCTTTCTGATATCCGCCCCTTCGTTAGAAAACTAATTAGCCGATTACTCTGAAATCGCTACTGATATTTGCCACCGTATATCGTAAAATTAGGATATACAGAGAGTAGTAAAATTTGAGACATTAAGTACAATACTAATTGCAAAACAAAGGAACTGCTATTAAAGACTAGTAAAAATATTTTCTGTAGGAAAAATCGATTATTATAAGCAAAGAAAACTTGAGACCGCAAGCTTTGCAAGTTTACGGTCTAATTCGACCATACTTTCCTTCGTATTCATAACACTGTCATTTCCCGAGCTGCAAACTGAAACTTGCTACGTTTGTACCATGGACATTGCGAGATTTTTTAATCGACCATAGCCTGGATCATTAGTTTCTTGCTACACAGTTTAGCAAATAGGATATATGGTTTCATGAATATCACATTCAGTGCAATTTGTACCAATCTGCCTCAGCAAAAGGCAATGATGTGCCTCCTATCTTAATCTTCTTAGCGCAAACTACTTATTATTGACTAAATACTTGCTGACTTACGTTTACTTGAGCTATTAATCAGAACTTCAACAACCTGCCGACTTAACTGAAAAAAAAATCATGTTAACAATTGCCTTAACTGGACGAACATACAAACTGCAAGGAAATGTGAAGTCACAATATCAGAACCGTATCAGAATCACGATAATGTTTATTCCAAAGGTTCATTTTCAAAACGGCAACAAGAACATAACTATCCATGTAGCAAGACACTGTCGGCCGTTTGTGGTTTTTTAAAACTACAGCGAGAAAATTAATCTTGAAGGACTTTTGTTTTTTCACATCACGAAAATATTAATGTTGCTCTACTGAATTTTACAACAGACAAATAATCGATGGCATGTTAATGGAAGGTTGACGGAAATGAAAACTGATGGTTTAGAGTACGTGAACTAATAATAGTCCATAAACAGCTTATCAACTGTATTCTAGTGATGGCCACACACAACCTATACATGTAACGGTTGAAAGCATGGGTATTCGATCTGTAGGCCATTTGAGGGCTGTGAAGTGGTACATCGATGGACCATTGCTGGTGCAATCGTGGCTTGTTTTGTAATGGTGGTTTTTATGGCTCCCACTCTTCACCTCAATACAGCATATATTCGTCTAATATAATAAATTTAGATCACATGATACGAGTATATTATGTGTAATATCTAGTGATTGATATATGTGACAAAATGTTGTAGGGCTAAATACACCAATTGCTGTGACTTCGTGACTGGTATCGTGTAACTTTATGTATTTTTGTTGTACATGTACAACTGCATATAATTAAAATGTGGGATAAAAATTAAATTAAAATTGCCGTGAGCAAATTAATCTTGAAGGGTTATTTTGTTTTACGCCACGAATATATTAATAGTTGAATGCATCTTTAAACCGCGAACTGCAAGAAATTGCATTAAAGGCACGTATTTTTCGGAAAATGTAGGGATTCATGTGAGACGTTTTCTCTTAACAACACTGGTTTTTCGTTTGGTTGCAACACTTTCAGTACTGACTTGTTAGTGTGGTTAATTTTAAGGCTATGGAATAACTGATGGGATTTACATGGTGTGTTTGTTAATAATTCATGTCCACATATGCCCCAGATTTCTTCGCCTAAATATGACTGTGCACGGTGGAGTAGTGGATGAAACGATGATTAAAAACAAGTATTTAAAAAATGGAGTAAATAATTATATATTTTAAAGAGATAGTTTTTAACATAAGTTGGAAGTGTTGCTACCCATCCATAGGCCATCTGATGGATGTGAAGCGGTACTTCGACGGCCTATTGCTGTTGTAAGGATATGGTCCTAGCTTGGCCCATTCGTGTGCACACCTGTGCCAGAGCACGGCTAGTTAAGTGGTGCAGTGGTGCCGGATGAATGCCTGCTGTTGGTTAAAGTTTCGCCAGTCCGACATCCAATTCTAAACCATAAATGTACCATATACGTTTTGCTATAGGCTGTTCACGGTAAAGTGAGCACTGTTGAGACCTTAGTTACATTTTTCTTTCAGCCATATTTGATCCCTTAACCACATTTATAAATAAATATTACCTTGTAAGTAACACCCTCAGTGTGTACACTACACTCGGAAGTTTGTGTCTAAGACTAACATAAAACATATTTTTTGACCATTATTCCAAATGAGAGGTCTTTCAAAAGTGCTCACTTTACCGTGAACAGCCTATAGATATGAAATTATACTATTTGTAGGGTCGTTGTTGCAAGACAGCGTAGAGGTTACTAGTGATACCGCTACGCGTCTCCGAGCAGTGGCTACATGTCTCCGTATCTTCTGGCGGTTATTCCGTGTCACTCAGGGCTGCCCTGGCTAGTAAGTGTCCCCTTGTATTCATTCTGCTTCCAACACTGTCGCAGAGTTTCGTCACAGCTGTCAAAGCAATTCGGCAGACCGACCACTTTGCCTCCCGTAGTCCAACGACTCGGCTTCTCCCTATCTGTAAGTTATTCATATCTGTGTCGAATGATTCACCGAGACTTCATGGCTACTAACTATCGTTCATTCCACACGCACGCTGATTATACTATCCACAGTTTCGTCTTACAAACGCACATGTTACCAGGACTGAAGATGTGTTTCAGCGTGCCCGTGACGGTGTGGTATCCCAACTTTCACCGCTCATGGGTAGTTACTTCCGGGTACTACTTTTTTTTATGACTAGTGTATAATTATAACAGACGGATTGTGTTTCTCACTGCCTGTGTAAACGCTATGAAGTTAAATTTAGACTCCATCATACTTAGGTGATTATACGGCCAACCACTGCAAACTAGACTCGTGAGCACAGAACAAATTAAAATCATGCAGTTGGTGGAAATTAGTTAAGAAATTCCTAGAAAATATCAATTTCTCAACCTGCTACCAACAATTTTTCTCTATTTCACAAATCACAACTTAAGCTCAACAGGAAACCGTAAAACCACTAACAAACCATTTTAATTAATGAATGGTTCTCCCAAATGCTAAAATTTTCGAAGGCTTACCTAAGTGAGGTCTTGAGAGCCGATGAGGGTGATTGAGGGGGGGGGGGGAGGATCAGCGAGAAACCCGCCGACCAATGACATTGTCCGGTACGATAACACGCACCTAAGTTACTTGTCTTGTGGCAGTAATAACTACTGACGCTAGCAAGGCGGGCTTGTAAAGAACCGCGTGATGTTTATGCCAAATTATGCGCAGTCTTTTAACACGAAAAAAGCAACAAAATTCAAATTCCACCAGAGACTCGTAATGCACGCGAAACCTGCAAATAGCTGCAGCCTTCTAACTGTAGTTCTTCGACAAATAATTAATTATAAACGTGGTGTACTGTATAAATAAGTTTCTTGCTGGATATGCATTAGTGAATCAGTAATTTTAAACCTTCCCAATAATAATGTGGAAGGAAATTCACAAGTGACTGCACACGGTGATATGAGATTTCTGATCACCATTTGACGTCGTAATATATCGCAGATATTTAGACTGCAATTCTCATGAGTAATATCTATTTCTCTACTCGCTGAATTAGAATATAAAAAGCGGGAAAAAACTATCTCCAATAAATGTGCTAGGGATAAAAATAAAATCGGTGTTTAACGGAGAGTGATTTCAAACAGCATTACTGAAAACCTTCTTTCGTGTAATGGACTCGGAATCGATAGTCACGGACTCTGTTCTCGTAAACGGAGTCGTACTGGTGATTGGATGCAAATTATCAGTGGTCTGGACTCTTTCTTCACGCCTTAGCGTGCACGGATCCGAATACTGGAAATGCTGGTGTTGGAAATGTAGTCAGGCACGAGTCTGAAGTAACTTTTTAATTATTATATATGAAATAAATTTGAAACACTAATCAATTATTCTAGACATTATAGATTCATTTGTGTCGTAAACACCAACTAGCATGCTTCTGCACATTTTTATAATCAATTGTTAAGACATATATATCCCGCATAATATACTCTTAAGGAAAACACCCGTTATCAGCAATGCCAACATAATTAGTGTCGCGAACCGCGGCTCATTTCGTCAACAGTTTCCACGTTACATTAACTGAGCCCGCAACTCGTCTGGCTGAGGAATGAAGGAATAATTGAGGCGCTAGAGAACAATACTAGCTCTTGAAATCAAATATTATCGCTGGTGAATACTACACTCATATAATGATGTAGTAATATGACTACGGAGTTTTCTGCAAATACAAGCATGTGATCAGGGCGTTTGTTTAAAAAA
This sequence comes from Dryococelus australis, assembly GCA_029891345.1. Lineage (NCBI taxonomy): Eukaryota > Metazoa > Arthropoda > Insecta > Phasmatodea > Phasmatidae > Dryococelus > Dryococelus australis. The sequence continues at coordinate 44,461,098 of CM057001.1, read as the reverse complement.
ATTAAATGAAATGCAAAGTCTAGGTTGTAATTTTTAAATTCTCAAAATTTTTCACGAAAAGGTACGTATTTTAAGTTCACTTCAAAACGATTTTTTTCCCAAGCTTTGGAGCTACTGTATCATGATTAACCACGTTATGAATCGTAAAAACGCTCACTACGTCCATCTGTCTTAAATAAGTCTTAACCAGAACCCAGTTTTGATTTAAAATGAAACAAATCTTCAATTATAGCGGAGCTTAACAAAAAAAAATAATTTGTCTTATAGGCTGAACACGAAAAGATAATCCATTACTCTACAAACATGGAAAATTACGAATTCTCCAATTTAACAAGGAATAAAACTATACATTTTTCAAATGTATTTACATTTGAAAGGATTTTCCAGTAGAAATAATAGCGGATTCATCAGAGCGTCAACTGAAGAATGAGGGTACCTCAACTGAAGGATTAAAATAGCTTTGGAGGATTTCAGCACAATGTTATATTCCATAAAGCGTTCAATTTTTAACACATTCCATTAGGTATTCCTGTAGTTGGTGAATGGCAAGTAAGGAATAATATGGTATACTGACGATAAGTCTTTCCAATTATAATTGGTTTACATTCACTGGATAAATCTATTGCCTACAGTTATAAAATGAGTAGCTTGTAAAATGTCCTGACCAAAGAATCTTGACCCATTTACCTTGTGCAATACATACGTGAGTGCTAAAAATAATTCTTTTAAAAGAATACTTTTGTAACCACACTTGGTTGTTAACGCGCTACTGATTGGTCTGTGGTGGCTTGCCATCAGAATAGCTCTTGGCAGCAGAAGCGCAGTTAAGGAACTAAAATACATCTTTAGTGTGGGGAACTTAGGACTGGGTATGATCGTATACTGGCATATAAGTTTAGCTATTTTTGATATAATTTCAGAAGTACAATTAATTCCCATCCGACGCTAGAAAACACAGCGTGTGTGTTTTTATAGGGGGGAGTTTCCAATATCGCACCACTTTTTACATTTGCAATTTTATCTGTCTCAAATGAAAAAAAAAATACAAGGTTTTACGAATTTGTATCAAAAGTATGACTATTTATGGGTACATTTATGTGAGTTACATTTCAAAATGTAGCATCGGGGAAGAAATAAAGAACTTTTCGTAACACGCTGCAACTGGTACGATATAAGAAACTCGTGTCCTAAATCGTACCACCTATGCCCTAAATCGTACCACAACATTATAAATTAAAACAAATGAATGAACAAACAAGACAGCGTGTAATAACACACGTGATTATTGTGGTATTTAAATTCTAATAATGTTTGATTATTTTTCTACAGTAAATGAAAGAAATATTCAATTATTTACAGGCTACACAAACAATATGTTTCAGTTCTGGCTTAACACCCGCACAACTCTCATGAACCCAGGATGCTCACACTAAACCTTATCTTCCACAAATATTTCTTCACACACAGAACAATACAATGTGGGAAGTGGCTGTGCTCTGCTATCTGATATGCCAGCTTGCTTACATCATTAATCGTGACTCCAATAAGTGGTTCTTACAATTTTAAAATATGTTGCACAAGTTGATTTTATATTTGTAGAGGCACAGTAGTAGTCCATCCAAGCACCTTCGTACCGTCGTTAGTAATTACGTTTTTACAGTCCAAGTGGCGGTTTACCGTTGGTTTTGTAATGCCGTACTGGCGGCAGCACTCGTTGAACCCCATGCCCCCATTTCTGTACGCTGCCAGAGCCCTTTCCATGTCTGATTCACTCCAGGCAGCATGTTTCCTTTTCGCCATTCCGTAACACACAATTAACACGTGTGTTACTTCTGTTTATTTAAAATTTATTTAATTTACGCAAGTAAATTGCAAATATAGAACTCCAAATAATACGATATCCCAATTCGTATCGGTACGATTTAGGCAACTGCGCGCAACTTCACTCTTTACGTCATTTCTAACCTGAAACAGGTGTCTCACTACAAAGCGACCAACCGCTACGTTCAATATTACTTGCACCACAATGATAACTGCTGGAATCCAATAACACTTACCTTGAAGTGTTGTATCATCTTGCATATGGAGTAGAAGAACTCCATCAACAAACACTCAAACAATATAACTGTAATAAACACGCAACACGTGCTTACACTGTCTAGCTATGTTCACCGACTGCTCAATACATCTAGTAGTTCAAGTATTCACCGTGAGAGCACTCCACTAGTCCTGCTTTATAGAAAACCAGCGGTGGTATGATTTTGGTATTTTCCCCTATATACATGCGACTCTCAGGTGAATTTTCTCTATAACACTTCACTCTCTCTCGCTCTCTCTCACACCACGCACACAATCAAGTAAGCACTACTTTCAACACGTTACTGTAAAAATCTCTTACGTTTTTGTCCTTACAAAGAATATTGAAATCCCATCGCTTTAAAAAAGGAAAAGCACTTACATGATAAAGGAAATATAATAAAAGTATACGCATGTGTTTTGCAAAGTGGTACAGTCATTTGCAAATAATAATCAACCTGAAGTAGCTATGACAGGGCCATGTAAGTCGGTACAGGCACAGGACATGGCAGTACATAAATAGGAAATATCAAAACATTGTACAACCGGAAACAATTATTTCAGTGGACCACTGTAAAAAAAATTGAGGTAAAATACCCTTACATGTAAGGGAAGCTAATTACATATACATGCAAGGTAAAATTATCTCTTAAATGTAGAGTAAATTTACATAAGAAGTAAAGTACTATTCCCTAATCATACGGGAGGAGTACCTAACAAAAATTGTGGGAAAATCCCATACAAGTAAGGGAAAATCAACTATATTGTTTAATAAGATTATATTCAAATATACCGGAGTATTATTACTAATTTTTTTATTACCCATATCCTCTCACAAACAGTAACCGAACCCTCAACGTTAAAATCCTCGACACTTGGTGGTGGGTGGGCGCGCACCATGGTCCTCTATCACGTCAGGCCGATACGCTATCCATTACACCACGACGACAGCTTGACAGTAAAACAGAAAATTAGAGTGTTAAAGTATTTATTATTTCGCCCCCTCCCCCCACACTTAACTCTTCAGACAATGCTGAAGTGATGGACGCATCGTAAGGTAATTTTCCCATCCATTTATCGGATTTTCCACTGCAATGTACGTCAATTTTACTCCAGAGTGCGGACATTATACCTTGCATATAAAGAGAGATGTTTAAATGCTCGTATGAGTAAAAAATATAAATTAATTTTAAGGTAAAACTTATATAAAAGCAATGATCAAATAGTTACAAATGGAAGAGGAGCTCCACTCGTCATAAGATAATTTTCTCATCCATGAGTGGGATTTTCCACTACTATGTAAGTGAATTTCACTCCAGAGTGAGGTAATTTTACCATACCCGTAAGGAAGACTATGTTTCCCCCACAAGTTTGGGAATATTACCTTAGATTTGTAAGGTAATTTTCCCATTATTTTTTGCAGTGTTGCAGAACGCACTTAGTGTGGTGTTAGAACACACACAGCACGGAGACAGCCGGCGATACGGCCGGGCAAGAAAGCATAGAGACGTCGGATGTTCTCCTGAGGAAGACCTTGCCACAGCTGGTGCAACAGACCCTCTAAATACGTCGTATTTGCCGCTGGCAGAAGTTGCCGTCCTAACTGGCCCAAAAAACGTTCTTGGTGGGCGAGAGGTATGGGGATCTTGCTACTTAAGGAAGAAAGCTGACATCACGAAGGCAGGCCAGAGACACCCGTGCTGTGTGAGGCCAGGTGTTGTCCTGCTGGAGAAAAGGGGTTTGTCAAGCTGCACCAATAAGGGGAGCGCACATGGTCGTATAATTTCCTGGACGTATCGCCACCCCGCCAGGGTTCCTTCAATCACCACCAGTGGTGTGCAGGAATCGTAGGAAATGGCACCCCACACCATGAAACCTCTCGTTGGGGTTGTTTGCCACTCTACAATGAAGCGTGGAACATAGCGCTGGTCAAGACGTCTCCAGACTCGAATACAGCGGTCGTCAATATCCACAGACAGAACCGTGATTTGTCGCTGAACATCAGTCGTCGCCAATATGCAAGGTGCCATGTTGCCCTTTCCTGACTGGTCACACGTGCTCGGCGATGCTCAGGTCTTTATAGTAGACGTCGTTAGGTACGCCGCGACGCCAGATCCCACTCTGCTAGCCGCCTGGATATGGTACTGGCGGATACAGGCGTATCCCCGGCTGCCATGTCATGCCCCTGGATGGCGGAGAGCTTACAGCCCGCCGCGCGATGAAACGATCATCCCTGCTGGTGGTCCGCCGAAGTCGACTCGAGTCTTCTCTGCGTCCAACACCACCGACTCACAGCGTGGGCAGAACGATTCAAGTGGCGAGCAGAGTGCCTAAACGTCCAACCTACCTCTCGGAGGTCGACTATGCGACCTCTCTCAAACACATCCAGTTGGACAAGCGCTTGCCGAATCCGCCGTCGAGGCATGCTGCTTGTTCACTGAAATTGCTCACACTGCTTATATGACCTTATTCGATGTCTTGCAGCTATTAGTGATGAAGGGAAATGTATGCCACCTTGCAGCACATCCGCGCAAGCAAAGTGAATTAAATGCAAACAGAACACATGTCGGACTATGACGATATCTTTGTTATACTCATGGTGATCAGTTTTTTTTTGCAAATGGGCGTATTTCGCATTGGCTATAAATTGAATACTTAGCTGACGCATAAAAGCGTTTATTAAGTTATAATTTTTTCTAACTATACCCCAGTTTTGTGGTAGTAATGGATATGCCTTGCATCGTACGATTCGCGGGTTCCATATCAGTAGATTATTGATAGCAAATTTTATGAATCCACCTTTACCTTCCCTTTCCGTCGCAAAGAAGTAACGGGAACCGAGTTGTTGATTTACTGTGTTGTGAGCGCTACAATTTGTTGCGTAAAAGATTTCTAGAACTAAAAATAATTAGAACTGTTAATTTACTGCAACCAGCCTGTATTAAAAATGTTTTTAAGCTAAAAATTAACAGATGAAGAAAATATATCTAAATATCTCAATATTTACCGATAATATTTTTAGGAAACATTCTGACATTAAGCGCGAACATCTACGTACAAAATCAAGTCTTGACTACGTAAAAGAAAATTATAAGTTATTAAATATATGTCTGTGACTTATGGCAGCACTTTAAAGTTACAGGCCGAACACGCAAACTTGTCAAGAGTTCATACAAAAGTTTTATAATAATAACATACGATGGAAAACTTTATTTTGAAAAAAAATTAGGGTCGGTTGTCGTTACATCTCTTTGGTTAGCTAATACCTCAGCAACGTGCAAGAGATTCATCGATTAATAAATATATCGTGATGTAAACTTAGTGCTTCTCGTACATACATACTTTTAACATTCATATATGACATATCTAGGACTATGCAATGTATTGTAATTTATGGCTGTGTAATCACATGTCCTCGAACGCAAAACAGGGACCACTTGATACATTTTTATGCATATTCGTAAAACAATTTTTCTCGGGAGTGTTTTAGGGCATGTTGGGGCACGTTTTTTCAGGCTGTACAAACCCTGGCGGCGAGTACCTCACGCTACCGAATTTACCTGCCCCTTGCGGTCACCGTTTGAAGTGTATCAAAGAGAGGAGCTATTTTTTATTCCCCTATCCGTCCACACAGGAAATCTCTCCTACTGCGTCGCTTCCCCTGCTGAAAGTGGCTCTTTCGTATCTCTGTTTTCGCCGATGATCCTGCGCCAGTTCTCCAACTTTACTTCACCACGTACACGAACCACTAGACGTAGAACAGCAGTCCAACACTTCTTCGCACCTCTTCAATTTTAGAACCGAAATAAAAAATTATAATATTTTTAATAACCCATTAAAATACATTAGCACCATAAAAACTTGCACCCATTAATAATTTTATTGAAGAGAAGCTAAAGATAAGGAACGAAAATTAATTTTATTTTATCCTGTTTTAAAACCTAGCAGTAAAAGGCAAATGACGAAACAAAAAAACTGTATAAGTTAGTATAAAATAAACTGTATTAAACGCTGTTTACGGTAAGCTGAGCGCATTTGAGATCCATGCTTAAGATCTAGTTGTATGCAGATTGTGTATTCTTCTGCCACATGTAAAATTAATATTGCCACGAGTACAACCAATTTATTCATCCGTCGGTCAAGCAAAATTGTGAAATTGTTGGGAAAATAAATATTTTGCAAATTTTGTAGTTCTTACACTTGTATACATTAAAACAGAAAGGAAAGGAAATCATTTCAATCATTACCAGTGTTAACTTAACACTTTAAATTCGACGTTAAATTGTAGAACTACTTTCCGTCAGCCTTTGTAAAATTATATATATATATATATATATATATATATATATATATATATGCAGGTAGGGATAGTGAAAATTTTCAAAGGCTTATCTCAAAAGTGTCTACTTAACTGTGAACTGATCATATCAGGATTTCTGCTAGGCATCTCATATCTATAGAGATACGTGTTGTGCAAGTTCAGAAAGGATCTAGCCGTTTGTCAAATCAGAATTTTGCGTAAAACAGTTATTTATATATATATGATATATATTTTATAAATTTTTATTATGTATAATATGCATTATATATAGAGGAGAAGGTAGGAATATGAGATAGGGTAGAAATGTGACACCAAGGTTGTAGCCTCTGCACAGTACTGACATATGTTATTGTACGCTGGAACTAAACATTAGAGCGCTGCTGGCGTGTGCGGACAACGACCTGCCATATTGGCACCATTTGTGAAGAGTGGTGGATGTTTATTTTTTTTGGCGCTGCTGAAAATTTTTGTACCATCATACTTAAGCGCATTTTTCATCATTATTTGTTGAATCCCAGAAGATATAAATAAGGTAAGTCGTCCATTATGAAATAAAGTTTTAAAGTAGGAGTTGAAATTGAATATTTATTGCGGTGTTTAGTGTGAGTGAAATGCACAATACAAATGGCGAAGTGGTATTAATGAGACACTAGCATGGCAGTAAAATGAAACTGTCTCATATTAATACCACATTGTCTTACATTACTATCACGTTGTAAACTGTACGAATTTATGACAATTTTATATAATATTTTCTTCCAGATGGGAAGAAGAAAGTTGCATAAAGAAAGTAAAGGCCTAAGGAAAAAGTACAAACGAGAAGATATGATAAAAGCCATTGAAGCCATTAAATCAGGGGAATGTGGTTAACTGAATGCTGCCAAAAAGTATAATGTGCCACGTCCGACTCTTGCACGTATGTTTTCACATGTATGCTGACGTGTTATAGTGGTTTTGTTTTCTTACAGTAAGATGCTTGTAGAAATGTATGGAATTTTAAGCGTGTTTTATATTTACATAGGTAAATTATGATACTACTGTTGAGTGTGTTGTTTCTACAAAGTTAGTAAGAAAAACCATTTTGGGTAAGATGTGAGGAACACTTTATTTTCCTATAGACCCTACATGTAAGCTATAATAGTGTACTTGCAGGGTGGCTACAGATATGGAAAATCAGGAAATAATTGAAATATATTGAAATTCTTACTAAATGTCAAATATCAGAGAAACAGGAAAACTTGAGAAACATAGTTTAATGGAATTTTCTAATAATAGATTATCAGTTTGTAGCGCTTGGTTTAAGTGGAAAGCTGAACCTCTGTGATTAATCTGCGAATATTAGTTTGTATTTCATTTGTATTTGTTATCAGTAGTGCAACGTTTAAAAAACAGTTGTAAAATGAACGTAAAACTAACATAAAATTGTGATTTTACGCATTTTTTTTTAGAAATGTGCAATAATTTTGTGCTAGTGTACCATTGTTTTGAATGGCCCGTACTATGAAAGAGCGTTGATGATCTAACATCCCTGCTGGCGAGATGTTAAGGTAGAAATATGGAGGTTTCCAATGAATCTCTGCGTCGAACATTATAACATGCAGAACACACTACCTTAATTGTCAGAAAATATATATTTATATTGAATAATAAATATGAATGCACATATTCTGTAACACTGTAAAATACTTCTTATAATAAACTTATTGTAATGTTTTTAAAAAATTAATTGATAAAACTTTTAAAATCATAGTATAAGCGTATACCAGTCTGGGTGTCTTAGAAAGCGCTATTTGTAGGAAAACATGCTCGTTAAGAAATACCATTATAATAATAATTAATTTGGTTGCATATCATACAAATTTTTATTATTTTTTTTACAAATCCTTCCAGTGTATATAACTTCAAAATATAATATATGCCTAATAATACTGTTTTAGTTATGGAAGTTATCATTTGTATATTTTTAGAGACCGTGTCACACACCATATTAAATTTTTATTTATTTATTCCTGATTAAAATTTAGGAGTAATTATTGAAAAATGTGTTAATAGAAGCTTAGCTGATTACTTTAACCGTTATTACATATATAATGTATGAGCTAATAATGCATATTTACGCAGAAATTGAGTTAATACAAAGTTTTATATGTTAATTAATTCTCGCCTTTTACTGACAACCAGGGAACACCTATAAACGATAAGGTACAAAAAACGTGCACAGAATAATTAAATGCAATGCTCCTATAATCAAACATTTTCAATAAAGACCCTGGCTCTTCTGTTATAACACTAAAGCAAATCATTCTCTATAAGGGGCGTTACAACCTCTTAAATGAAAGCACATAAAATCAATTATTAAAAATATCGTTTTAGGCCTACATATGTAACAATATATTTTTACATGAAACCAGAGTAATTATTGTGTACCCATATTGACAAAGATTTTCCTGCACGATTTGCTTTCTGAATCATCCATATTGCAAATTCGCTTAAACCTGAATTAAAACTAGACGTTACAAAATACTTACTACAAAAATGTAAGATTGGAAATCTCTTTTTTAATATGAAAAGTTTCCATCCTATTAATATTTGCAGTCAGGCGCGGAATACTATTTCATGCTATCATTAATATATATTCCTAAATTGTAATAATTTATTTTACTTTTAATCTAATATGTTAACTGTAATACTACTGATTGATCATAACCACTTAGGAACCGGCATACACACAAAACAAATGCACATTTAATTAGTAGTTGCAAATATATTTTATGATGACTGGTAATCAATTGAAGCATTATATTGGTCGTGTTATGCAGTAGTTACCGATGCAACAGATTTGTGTTAGATTTTTCTGTTATCATTTTTGCTGGAAAACTACGCGTAGTGTAAAACAGGGTTCACGGACACTGGGCAAAACGGGGTAGTACCCTGTTCTACCCAACCAGTACACTGTTTTACCCATCTTTTCTAGCAATTTTACAAACGGCTAAAAAAAATTTATTGCAGTTACTTATGCATATTTAGAGGTTGTACAAAGTTACGGCACGTTTATACTGTCACCCTAAAGTATCGTTTCGGTAACCCAAGTTTGGAAACTTACAAAGTTAATATGGAATCACAGAGTAATTAAATTTTATAATTTTCTTTAATTTTACATAAATAATTTAATATTTTATAGCGTAAATTAAAGTAGTGCAACTGTAGAGAGTGTAAACATGTTTGATAACTATAATTAACTAGCTGAGGAACATTAATAATTTGACGATTTTTATGAGTTTTCATTATTTTTACTGAAAAATTTTGGTTTATGTTTTAATAGGTATAACGATGGGTAGAAATTATACCAGAAAGACTAAGAGATAAGAGAGAGTCCTGGCCAGAGGAAAGCATGAGAATGGCGGTCAGTGAAGTTATAGGCGGTACGATGGGATGTCTGAAGGCTGCGAAGACATATTGTGTCCCACAAACAACACTCGAAGCTACAGTTAAAAATGCCCGAACTTCAGGCACATTAACTGATACTGGTAAAAAAAGTTATAATGAAATTAAGCACAAATTAAATTATAAAATAAATATCACTGCATCTTTATAGATATATATTTTTTCATTTCCTCGTGCATAACATCGGTAGTTAATTAACAAGGGTAATAGGTATTGTTGACTAGGGCGACAGTGCTGTAAATTTATACCGTCAAAACGTTTATTACGCTACATTGGGAGGTATTAACAACTTTAAAGCATGGGAAAAATGGGGGTTAATGCTTTTGATATTTTTGACTAAGCATAAACATTTATAAAAATTGCAATGAATTAATACATCGAGCAATGGTACATACAGTTGTGGGATGTGTTTGTTGTTTGCAGGAATGGGAAAGTTGCCCGTGTTCACAACAGCTCAAGAGAAAGAAATTGTTGACCATATTGTGGAAATTTAAAACCGATTGTTTGGTCTTACTATGAAAGAGCTGCGTGCTCTTGTTTTCGAATTAGCGGATAAGAACAATATTACCAATAACTTTTAACAGGATCTCAAAAATGGCTGGCAAAGATTGGCTCTATGATTTTCTGCAAAGACATACAGAGACCAAGCTGAGGAAACCTGAATCAACATCAATAGGGCGTTCAATAGGATTTAATCTGGCATCTGTGAAATTGTTTTTTTATCTACTGACTTTGCAGTATGATAAATATAATTTTACTGCAGGGAGTGTACAATGTCGACGAGACGGGGATTACTACAGTTCCTACAAAACAATCTAAAGTTCTTGCACTGCGTGCCTTGCTTTCAGCCGAACGGGGAATGCTGGCAACAGCTGTAATTTGTATGAATGCAGCTGGAACTTATATGCCAAGTATGTTCATTTTGCCAAGGGTGCGAGCCAAGCCAGAGCTATTAGACGACGCTCCCCCAGAGAGCACAGCTGAGTTCCATCCAAGTGGGTGGATCCAGAAAGATGTGTACATCAGGTGGTTTCAGCGTTTCATTGCGTTCACAAAGCCATCAGTGCCTGACCCAGTTCTACTGCTACTTGACGGGCATGCCACTCACACCAAGAGCCTGGAACTAATTGCAATGGCTCGTTAAAAATCATGTTGTCCTATTGTGTTTCCCCCCCACACTGCACACATAGGTTGCAGCTCTTAAATGTTTCCTTCATGTCCCCACTGATGCAGTATTATAGTGAAGAAGCAAGGAAATGGATTCGTTCGCATCCTGGACATCCCATTACAATTAACCAGGTTGGGAAACTCTATGGCGCTGCGTTTATGAAGGCCGCTTCTACGGAAACAGCTCTCAATGGTTTCGGAATAACTGGAATATTCCCCCTTGATGCTAATGCCAGATTGGATGTTTCAACCAGCTGCAACAACTGACCGAGCTTACTCCAGGCCTTCAGACCCCAGTGGAAATGTCAGTTTCGGTGATATTCCAGCGACATCTGGTTTGATGTCTTCGCCAACTGAAACTGATTTAGGTCTACCTGATAAGAACAATAGAAATGCTTCACCTAACAGTAGCTTCGCAATTCCACCTACTACAGTGATGCCAATTCCCCATGCAGACAGAAATGAAACTCCCGCAGACGAAAGGCGATGGCAACGTGGCAAGACAGCTATGCTGACGGACTCACCATATAAGAACGAGCTAATTATGAATCGTCAGCTTCCTCAAAATCTTCAAAAAGGAAAATTAAATATGAGTCTACATCTCAAGGTAGTTCTACAAAGCGTAAGAAGAAAGAAGATATCGGAAAATTTGTACCAACAGTAACTTTACGTGTGTCTGATGATGATAACGACGATGTTATTTGCAACTATTGCGCTGAAAAGTTCTCCGCTTCGAAATCAGCCGAAGGTTGGGTGCAGTGCTTAAAATGTCTTTCTTGGAGCCACGAAGAATGTACTGGTGTAGATACAGATGACCGTGGGCCATTTGAGTGTGATTTCTGCCAGTTTGGAATATAGGCCCTTGCCTTACTTCGTGTTCTGACATTAGGACATATAATGATTGAACAAGCGTATATCTTGTTAGATATTACCTAAATTTGCGCTAACCCTATATGCTATATTTTAGGCTACATAATTAGATTATGCTTCTAGACTAACCACTTCCTCAAAAATCTCAGTGTTGTGTTAATGATGTTTAAGAAATGTTAGTTTTACTCAAGGAAGCCCTAAAGTTTGATGTTGCTACATGTTTCATGGTAGGCCTATGTGAAAAAAAAAGTTAAAACATCAAAGTAATTTTTTGATTTGCCTAGGCTTATAAAATAGATAAACCTAGGATTATCTATTTTCAAAACAAAATTGAAATATGTGTGAGTATTGCAGATTTTTTTTGGGCTATTTCGAATGAGCGCAATGCCAATATCGATCTTTCAAATTCACGTTGAGCATTTAAGCGTGAACTGTAATTTTTCATGTAAAACTAATTCTTCTGGCTTTGGAGTTAAACAATTTATGATTTACTCATGTAAAGTGTTGGGCTATTTAAAGATTTTTTTTTACATATACTGTGATTTTCTGCAAACCAATATTTTTGCGAAATTTTACGGTATAGACAATAGACAGAGGCACGTGTAAGGAGTATAGTTTCTTTGATTTGAAGTTTTCGGCTTTGTATTGGCCAGTGTATTTATTAAAATAATATTTGCCATAAATTATGTTGTTCAGGATTATTTATGACGCACGTATCTAATATATCCAAAAATATGACTTCTGTACCCCGTTTTACCCAACAAGTTGGTTAAAACAGGATAGTGTGCATACATTCAAACAAGGATTTATTACTGCAATAGAAATAATTCAGAAGACAGTATTAGCTCCAGAATTCAACTCATATTGTAGTATACAAATGCTGATGGTTTTAGACATATACAGCAATATTAAAACTACAGTATAATTTAAAGCAATTCATACTAAGTACCCCATAATATCCTTCTCTCCCCACAGAACCCGTGAAATTTTCTCGTCTCTAGTAAATTGGATTTTATCCATTTTTCAGGTGTACAAATTACATAAAAGTTCTTCTGATGAAAGGATTCGTGATATAGCATAAATTACGAGAGAATGCCGGGAGTCATAATAACTTATATGGCAGCAAGCAATATTCATCACAATTGAAGCCATTGCGTGCAACGCCTGTCTTTTTGTAGTGTTACATATAATTATTGAATAAGTGTGGTGTTTGGTGTGAGCTGGATTAAACACAATGTGATATGAGTATGGCATTAGCATGTGTAAACGAGTCAGAACACTGAGGAATTCCCTTGTAACTTACAGATGGTTTATAAATAATGTACGAAACACAGACGTTACATGTGTTACTAAAAAGGAAGATCGTTTACCAAAACTTTGAAATAATATTAATATAGACACGCATTTATTCTAAGATAATCAAGTAAACGTGAATATAAATCGTTTTTAGTTATAATTCTTTACTTATATTTTTGTTGTTTTCTTTTTGTGATCAGTTTCTACGACTGGGTTACTCATGCCAATCAGTGGTATCCGTCGTTCGTTGAAGGTTTGCACATTCCTCCCCACATGTGGCCGGGCATCGCCTGCTGAAATATGGCATGTGGAGTTTCCTGAAGGAGGGGGGCCACTGCCCCTGATGTAGTGGTTCCTGTTCATATTGCCCTCAATACGTAGGAGTCGAGATAGCATGTTGTATCCAATGGCGGTTTAAACCTTCTCTCATGGCGTTTATCCGCTATGCCGCTCCACAATGCAGGCTGCCAGATTGCGGTCGCCACGGTAGCGTCTAGCACGTACGCGGCCATCGCTGTAGGACAGGTAGAAGCGGGACTCGTCCGAAAACACTACATGTTGCCACTCAGCACGCCAGAGATGGCGTCCACGTGTCCATTGCAGTCCGAGGCGTTTGTGGTTTCTGGACAATGGAAGCCGACGAAATGGCATACGTGCCACCAGTACAGCCCACAGCAGACGGCGTCGAACCATCGACGTAGACAGGCCACACCCGTTGCAATGCCAACACTGGACGAGGCAGATAAGATGCCGGCCATCTCGTGTTGTGGTCACATTGCGTGGTCCAGTACCCGCTCGTCGCTGCGTACGACCCTCTTCTATCCACTGGTTCCACATACGCATGGCTGTCGTAGCAACATGCCCTGTACGAGCCGAAATGTCACTGTATGAAGAACCCGTTTTCTGTAGACCGATCACTCTGCCCCGTTCGAGCTCACTCACGTACGTGCTGATATGGCGCCCTTTGACGCCGACGTGGCATACAGGTACTTGCTTTCACTTCGTTGACGGCCCTTCACCGACTGAACTTGGCGTAACACTGACCTTTTTGCTCACATAAGAGAGGGCGGTGCTGGGCCTCCGTGTACGCCATCTCTCTCTCAATCGTAATCACTTATTGCTGGTACACTGTTCTACACATCCTCCGAGTTTAGATTCATTCGGGCCATTTTTTCTAGGTGTTGCAATTTTCACAAACAAAAGTGTATAATGTGTGTTCTTTGCAATGTGTAGAAAAACTTACAGCATGTGGCTACATACATGATATGGCAATTTTTGGTACATATCTTCTTGAATTACCTCTCATTGCCATTAAAATGTTTTTGATCAAAAGGTAACAGTTCGATTTAAGTGAGACACTGGTAGTATGAAAGTACAGATAAAACATAGGTATCTAGGGTACATTTTTATCAGGACAACGTTCTGTCTACCTGAGACACAAATGGATAGCATACCGTATCTATTATATCGTCCGGCCACGTAGTCTTAGAGTAGGTTTTTATTTTTTTTACGTGGCTAACCAAAGGCGGGACACGCTTAATTAGAAACGCTGCATCTGTGCTCTTTCTGGGTAATATAGGCGTTTAAGAATTTCCCTTTCATTTTCTTTTTAATTTCCTCTTTCTTTAGTCCTTTGGCTTGCTATCAGGACCATGCGATTTTCCACCTCTTTGATTTTATTCTAATTCGTCTCTATCCAGGTAGCTTGGAGTAGTGGTGTTGCGCGGTTAACCTTCCATCCACCCATTTCACCACACTTCCCGGAATATATTCTATTTTATATCTATGCCATTACATAGCGGCACTAACTACTTTACTAATTAACTGGCACTCTAAATTCGATTCAGCCGCTCTGTATCAACATGCAGCGGAGAGGAGGACCTCAGGACATCTTCTCGAGCCTCCTCCCCTTGTAGTCAGTCGATTAGTCATGAATCTGGTCTAAATCGTGTTTCGTTTCCATCTCTATTGTCTGCATAATACCTGGTTAATTTCCCAGTTAGTTCGCCTGGGTCTTTTTTTACTACACTCTTATCAGTTCTTTGTTTACTATAGGGTCGTCATATAATGCCATATTCAGTTCATCAGAGAGGAGAGTAAGGTCCCCCAACTCATCAGTTGCCTACTGATAAATCCTTTTAATGTTTCCTATGACTTTCTTCGGGGTAGGGATTTTGATATCGGGAAAAAATATCAATATTATTTATGCAGTTTATTTATAAAATTGTCGTTTTACAAAACAATATATTAAAAGACTAATATCGATTTTCGGTACACTGGACTCTGATATTTAATACATTAAATGACTTGACAGATGTAAAATTGCTTGGAATAATACATACTGAGGACACGAGACATTGCAGAAAGATGTGGTGTCTGTTTTTGGTGTATGTTGTCAAAGTAAACCTAGAAATTTTTTAATTCACAATTTTTATCAAAACAGAGCTTATTAAAAAGCATTTTAAAGTGTTATTTCAGATGCTCGGAAAAAGATAGTGATGCCGATTAAATGTCGTTGAAATATATCTACGATTTATACCGTTATATCGGATATAACGTTGTCATTTCGATTTATGTCGATATTTTTCCAACATCCTTACTTCGGGGTTATTCCCAGGCTGTGTTGTGGGTCCGTTCCCACTGCAATGTTTATGTAGTGAAACTTAGACTATAGGCTATTCATGGTAAATTAAGCGCTTTCGAAAGACCTCTCATGTTTAATAATAGTCAGTAAACATAATTTATTTTAGCCCTGGAGGCTAACTTCCAAGTGCGGTGGAATATACCTTCTGTGTTTATTACTTACATGGCAATATTAATTTATAGGCTGTTCCGGTAAAATGAGCACTTCTGAAAGCCCTGTTTAAGATTTACTCGTATGCAAATTGTGTATTCTTCCACCGTAAGTATAATTACCGTTACCATGGGCCTGACCACTTTAGCTGTGCGTCGGTCAAGGGCAACTGTACATTTTTTAGAAAAGCAAATATTTTACAAATTTTTTTATTCTTATACTTACACTCTTTAAAAAAAGCAGAAGGTAAAATACAATACTTCAATTTTCACAAATTTCTGCATTACACTTGTAATTTAATTTTAACACATGGAACTATTTTTATTCGCCGTTGTCAACTTCTACAGGGAGCGTGGCAGTCAGTGTTCCTCCGATAAAACATACGCAGGCTTGGGCAGTGACATATTTCAAAAGTTGATCTCAAAAGTGCTCACTTTACCGCGAACAGCCTTTAAAGAGGTGGCCTGAGGATAAGAAATGGATGAAAGGAAACGGTAACTAGGGCGTCGGAAGTGCTCAGTTTACCGTGAACAGACTGTACGCAAATACACAGAGGTGGAACGGCGTGGTGGTCTATTTGATGCGGACGTGTGCACTCTGTGAACGACTGAGTGAAGCTCTGGCAACGGGGCTTTTGCCTGGCTGAAGACTGCGTGCTGTCGTGAAAGGTTGCCTATCGCCCGGGCGGCCAGCTGGCGAGCAGGGTTACCTCGCGTTTATTGGCAAACGCCCTTAAGATGACTATGTACGGAAACATTTTCTGTGAAATCGTAGTTTGTGCGCAAACGCGTATCTCTGTAAATAAAAGTTAAGGAAATACGACTTTGTACCATAAAGGATAAAAAATTATTGTCTATATCTCTATCGTTTTCCTTTTGTCATATTTAGTGTATTCTTGGAGAAAAATATTCGTGAAAATGGCCAAATATCGCATTTTTAAAGCTTACCAATGCAGTTTCCTTAAGCGGCAAGAGAAAAGTACGAAGGTACGGGCGTAGTTTAATCTGTGGTTTTTCATCTCGTGCAATAAAAACCCCATGTTACAGATCCTGTTTGTACGGCGTTACGCCGAAAACACTGCACGTCTAGCGCGTAGGAGCGATGAGGCGCTAGGCTTGCGTGTAACTGTCGCCCGTTTCGCTCACTCGCTTCTTGACCTTGGACGCGCAGCTACACAATACCCATAACATCGCGAACTTGATAGCCGATGAGGGTGATCATATGGAGCAACGCCGGAATGAAAGGGCAGGGTAAACGAGGAGACCTTCGAGAATACCCGCCGACCAACGGCACCGTCCGGCACGATTCCCACATGCGAAAATCCGGAGTGACGCGGCCGGGGATTGAACCCGGATCGCATGGCGGGGGGGGGGGGGGGGACGAGCAGGCTAACCGCTCAGCCATCATGGCCTCTGTATTCTTACGTTTTCCGTGACCTTATTCAGGACAATTCTACCTTATAGGGACTTGTGAAACGTTTTTTTCCGACCTCGCGATCGTGCAGTTGTGGAAGTGAAGGCTACAAGACGTGGGTAAAGACGAAACTACTTGTTCTGTGTAGTCCAAGTTAGCTTTTCATGGTCGTACATGGTCGTACAAGCGATATATTTTTAACAATTCTAGTCTATGGATTCATGAAATAAAAAACCGATTGATTGACCTTCAAACAATTTTTTCCTTGCTTGCTGGTAATAATTGTGCCAACAATTTATGTAAAACTTTTATTTCAATAATGCATCTCAAAATAACTTTCATTCGAAATCTAAAAACCTACAGTCTAAACCTGGAACAGTGAGAATAATCGAGCCAAATCAATAAAAAACAGTGAAAATTGAGCGACTGATAATCATTACCTGACAACTAAATGTTATCATGGCTGAATTTCACTGATTTATTTGTGATTCCCACCGAATGTCAAGAATTCCACTGCCATAAATCACTTGGTCCCATTTTATTTGCATGATTTGCCAGTCGCCAGTAGATAATCAACTGACTTTCAGTAAATGTTATTTCACCGAATGATATCACTGATTCGGGCTTGGAGTGTAAAAGAATATATTTTTTTTTGTTGATAATTAAAATGATTATTCGAAAAAAAATTATTATATAATTAGGGAGATTATTTTTAGGTTGATAAGGACAGTATATTTTTCTACCGGTGGAGTAAGTGCAATTTTTTTTTCACAAATGGGGACTGGCGTGCTTTTGTCACTTGTTGACAGTAGCTTTCCAGCAGCACGAATTTTGTCATTGTACATAAATTACTATTTCATGGTTGCCACCTTTTTCTGTTGTAAAATTCCCTTATATTTCCCTGATTTCGAGACAAAATTAATCTTTTTCCCTAACCTTTTGCTAAAAAATGTTTTTCTGTAACGACTTGTGCCTTTGTATTATAACATACTTTTACACCAAAATGCTTACAAAATTGCTTCCTACATAAATTGCAAAGAAAAATGCCTAAGCGTTTTCCCCACGATCATATGAAAACAGTTTTATACGATTCTGGTAGCGGTGTACGGTTGAAGATAGAACTGTCAAATATATAGCACGCGTCTCACAGAATTCCTTGACATTAGCTAACTTGTTCGAAATTTCCTGACATACCTGACAGTTTTTAAATTTCCTGCGATTTCCCTGTGTGTGTGTGTGGGTTTTTTTCCCCCAGATGAGTGACAACCTCGTATAAGGAAAAAAAAGTACATTTACATGACGTGATCTTGCAAACCTAAGAAATTTTGTGATTTTACCATATTACGCACCGCAAGAAATAGTTTTGCATTGCCGATAATTCCTAGTTACTCCGCTTATCACGGCCCAAGAGAAAATGTGAGAGGAAAATACACAGTGCCTGTACAGAATATCGCGCCTGTCATTTTTCCTGATGCCTCTTTGTAACGCATCTCCTGTCCTAGCGAAGATTTTTCACGACCAACCAAATCACAGGTGAGCTCCAGGGAAAGAAATTTTCTGTCTGGCAGGTGAGAACAAGGTTTTGAAGAGCGTGGCATTTATCAGTCGGCTTCCTTCCCTGCTCAACACCGCCCTCGTCTTACTCCTCCCATTTAGTTAACTTCAAGCTGCCTGTTCCTTTTTTACAACACTTTGATGTCATGTTTCTCGTTCCGCCTTGTTACCGCGTTTCCGGGTCGCGTGACAAATTTCTCCATAAAAAAAAAAAATTCAATTTCCCGTATTCACTGCAAAATCACTCTTGGCAGATGTTATTTCGACGCCAGGAAAGGAGGAGTTCCGCCAACACGTTTCTTATTCTCTCTCCCTGCTCTGCAAAGGAATCGATCAATATGCAGTATTGCTCTGATAAAAAAATTTAAAAAAATTCGTTAAGTGAACTAGTGCCTTATCCATCGCACATTGTCTCATATTCAATTTATTTTTGGGGGATTTATTAGATACTGTAATATTAAAATCTATAAATGTTTTCCACACACGCTAGTTTTATTTTCACTTACACTTCAGTATTCGAGAAAAATGTTACGATATATGTGCAGATTTTAATCACCTCTGGTCATCGCTCAACTGAGTGGTCTTCCAGTTTCGGAAAATGAATAAACCACATTTTATATAAACCTACTGAAAATGTTTTAACTAAAAATTTATTTTAAGTTTCGTAAAAGTAAAGCTGGTTTACAAAGAATCGCTCGTGTGTGTTTCTTTCTTTGATAAATCTGTATTAAATAAACGCTCCTGTCATCAACATCAAGTACATTAATGTAAGAAATTTTACAACTGAAAATGCAATTTACATTTTGTCTCCTCACCCTCTTCTAGTTGCTGTCAATGCTAATTATGATGCAGATAAAAGATTAACTAACTGTCCAAATATTACGTTGTATATGGGCCGCTGTTTTAATGATCAGATCGCTCGCCTCCCGTCACAGCGTGCTGGGTTCGATTCCCGACTTTGTTTTATCGGCGAATAATAATTTATGAATATGCGTATCCAGTAGTACTTGCTTTCAAATAAAATGTAGCCTTCCTTTGTATTGCTGCAAACGAAGTAGGTAAAAAAATGCATTGTTTTGACAGAGGAAAAAAAAATCCTGAATTACCGTAATATTTCCATATAAATATATTTTGTAAATATACCTAAATGAAATATTAAAACATACGTTACGGGCCTTCTATGCTGAAACTATCAGTTTTGGTGAAAACCTTTTGTGTTACGTTTTGTTAATAGTACCGAACATTTTCTATTACATCTATTTAAAATGTAGCGAAATGTCTAACATTAACTTCCATCTTATTTTCACACAATAATTAGACATATTCCGACATTTTCAATTACTTTCGATAATACCGTGACGAGACAAACTCATGAAATGTATTTGTACTTATGAATTAGGACAACTCACCGGGATATTTTAACCATTTCCGTAGTTTGTGCGCCATTGATGCTGTTGCAAATCATATTTCCTATGTCCAGATTTCTGCATTTTTAAAGAAAAAAATCATATGCATTTAAATTTTGAGTGCTGATTGCGTATGTCGATTTATTCTATGAATACAAATAACCGTTAGCGCCATAACTGATGGCGGGGGTGAGAAGTGGGGGGGGGGGGGGAGGTGAGTTGTTACGCGCGAACCCTGCCGCTGCCTAACTCCATTCTAAAACATTAGTCTTTGTATAGTCAGCCGCGCGTTTGCTAATGCGCACAGAATATTTTTCTATAGGCTGTTCGCGGTAAAATGAGCAGTTTTGAAAGCCCTGCCTAAGATCTACCTGTGTGAATGTTGTGTGTTCTTCCGCCTTATGTAAGATTAACATTGTCACGGGCTTCATCACTTTATCCATCCGTTTGTCAAGTAAAACTGCGAAATTATTAGAAAAGTAAATATTCTGCATATCTGCTCATTTTTTACACTTTGACGCAGTAAAAAGTACAGAAAGAAAAATGGGTTCTTAGCTCTTTTTATTCGACGTTAAGATATGGAACTACTTTCCTTACATAGTTACCAATTTTGCTGGGTGCATGTCACTCGGTGCGCCAGTTAAAATATATGCCACGCAGGAGCAGTGGCATTTTCTAAGGTTCATTTCAAAAGTGCTCACTTCATCGTGAATATTCCTTTGACAGTTAGTACACAGCCGGGCCGTCACTAATACAAGCTCCCGCCAGTAGGGTCGTGCCGGTGGCTCATGCGAAGGCATCTTGGTGTAGTTCATTCGTGGTTTCTTCGGATGTTCTGTTGAAACAAACCTTTGAAAAATCACCCTAGGAGTAATATGTCAACCCGTTTTTTAAAATAATGTATATACCACAAATGTATAACACTGCGAATAACTTTAAAGTATTATATATTTAAAAAATGAAACTGTAACTTAGTGTCTTCGATAACTTATAATATTTATTTTGTATTCAATACGAATTGAAAACAATGAGAGCAGCGTTGTGTTGGCAACGAGTAGTAAGAAATAACTCACAGTTGAAAAATTGTTTTAACCAATTGTTTTGGGTATGCTATTTTTAAATTGAATGTTGCCTATAGAAATATTAAAATTTTTAGATAGCACTAATGGGAAGATATTTAATTTTTACAGTAAAAAATATCAGCGCAAAATTACGGTGCGTAGGCTCTTGTGACTTAGTGTTTTTTTTTCTTCCGTCTGAGGAAAAATTTGAATAAGGTGGAGTGGAGCTTGTCGCACTCTCTCTTTCTCTCTCTCTCTCTCTCTCTCTCTTTCTCTCTCGGGAAGTCTCACGCCGTTAATAGAAGCATGAAAATTGTATATATTTTCAATTTTAGCATATTTAATACTTATTACAGCACAAATAATAATTCTTGAATTTGTAATTTACAACTGAAACGAGATTTTAATGTTTGAATACTTTTATAGAATATCTAAATGAGTTGGGGGGATGGTTCCAAATCCAAAGTTGGCAGAACTGCGGCGACATGACGATGACATGGCGTGTTGCTCTTGGCTGAACGAAGTGTTAATTTTTCCTCCTGTAAATTGTACTTAAAATTATTACTTCAAGTTTGTACACGTTGTGTTTTTTTAACCTACTTAGGCAAGTTACAATGTTGCGATAAATTTTATTTTAACAGCAAGAATAAATATACTGTAACGTGTGCGAAGAATAATAAAAATCATTAATTTTTTGCTGATTATGTATATTTTATTTTTATGTGTGTACAATAAATTTTGTGTAAAAAATAAGTTGCGTTTTATTTATATTACATAAACCCCTCCGCTTTACATTAAATATGTTTTAAATTAATATACTCGCATTAAAAAATTAAACAAAAAATTTAATATGACAGTTTATGTAGGCCTACTTTGCAGGTAAATGTCACCATTCGGTACAGGCCGATAGCAGGCGACATAAAAGGAGAAATTAACGCCATCTATGTGTTGAAAATGTAATCCAATAAGGAGGGTGCCGACAGCGCTACATATACTAGAAAAATATAAACATATATGGCTGCTGCCTCGTGGGTAAATCGATAATTAATAAATTAGCGCCTCCTATGTGATGTTCAAACAAATGACACACGAAAAGCCAAAATGGCGGCCTCTAGAAATGCATAAACAAACGTCAGACGAAAAAACTAGGATGGCATCCTCAGCAATGTAAGTATAAACAACTGACAGGTGAAATAATCGAAGATAGCGGCTTCTAGCAATGTATAAACAAATGACAAACGAAAAAAAAAAAACAAGATTGCAGTCTTCAGCAATGTATAAAAATAACAAACTACAAAACAAGATGGCGGAATGAGTATAGGTGAGGGGTGGTGGGGAAACCTCCGGAAATTAAATTTTTTTAAATTTTAACAATGTTTTAATAATTTTTAAAAATAAATTTTAATAATCAATTTTTAAAATGTTTCAAACTTTTTTTTGGATTTTTGAAAATCAAAGGTGAGGGTCAATTGTCACCGGTGTCAAGGTTAAAGATCAAATTCACATGGGTCCAAGATGGCTATCGGCTGGCGTCTGGCTCCTACCTCCCCATTCCCTTATCCCAGACTCGCCATTTATATTCTACTTATGAGCATTTAAAAGAAAACGTATTTCTGATGTGTCCAAGTTTTCCAAAAAAAAATAGCTGTAGGCTGTTCACGGTAAAATGAGCACTTTTGACATCCCTGCATGAGATATACTTGTATACACGTTGTGTGTTCTTCCACCTTATGTAAAAATAACATTACCATGGGCCTCATCACTTTATTCATACGTCGGTCAATGGAAACTGTGAAATTATTAGAAAAGTAGATATTATACAAATGTGCTCATTTTTACACTTCGATGCATTAAAAAAAAACAGAAAGCGAGAGAAGTAATTTCAGTTATCACAAATGGTTCTCTTAACACTTTTTCTTCTACGTTAATATATGAAACTACTTTCCCTTCCATAGTTACCAACTTTACCGCACACATGTCACTCAATGCGGCCGTTAAAATATATGCAGGTAGCGACAGTGACTTTTTTCGAAGGTTGATTTCAAAAGTGCTCGCTTTATCGTGAACAGCCTATAGTTGCTTCCTTTTCATGATAAATAGGAGTGCCAATTGCGGGACGTAGAGTGTTAATTGAATCATGTTAAAATCATTCAGTCCATTAAAGCGAGGGAGTTAGAAACATTATTTCTAAAGACCTCTTGTGCGGATTGGCAGCCTCTGCTAGAGGGAACTAGTGCCTAACTCTCTGTTACGGAAGCCTTAGAAACACTGCATTCAAGGTTTCTTAATTTCGTTCTCTTTTAATTTTCGCGAAAATAGTACGCGGCTTGAAATGAGCGCTAGTCCCTTCACTCTTGTCGGGTGCGGAACATTTTAATTTTTATCTTAGTTTATTTTCAGTGAGCAGCCGAGAATAGCTGCTTAAGGCTGCTTCTTACTGTAGTGGTCTTAATCTCTGAGAAGCATGCAGGATGGGGAGCAGGAAAATACGGATAGCGGGAAACTTTTTTTTTTTTTTTTTTTTTGCGCGTGAAAATTCCTGCAGCAATTATTGCGCCGGGTTAACAAAGTACGCCTGAGAATCCTCCTATCTCTGATTCTCTGCTCGCTAGAGTGGCTTCGTGAGCCGAGTAAATCCTAAGTTAATGTCGGAGATGGCGAGGGTGGAAATAGATGGAATAACAAGAGCACAAAAAAAAACAATAACAACAACAAAGAAAGAATATCGTGTTCGGAAGGGAAGGGGGGGGGGGGGTGCTACTTTCCTTGTTCTAGTTCCTTCAGGAAATTTACAACGCCTGCAAGAAGTTTTCGCTGAGATTGAGAGGAAAAACGAGAAATGTATGAAGGGTTGGGGGGGGGGGGTGCTTCGTCGAGGTAGAGTGTTTTCTGTAGTTATGGCAGGAGATTGTTATTCGAGAACAACGCAGGAGTTTTCCTAGAGGAAGGAGTTTGTGTATACAAGCACGTGGCGAAATAGTCTCCTTTTTTTTTTTTTTGTCGCTACGTGGTGGTTCTGAGTGGGGCAACCACACCAGCGATATATAAGGACAACGTCATTGTAGAGAATACCTTCTTTCTCCGGAGGGCACGGGGCAAGCGGAAAGATAGTCTTCGTGCGTAGTAGGTTGGGGAAATTTACTTTCCGAGGAACTTTTATTTTTTTTAACAAGAAAACATGCCTGTTCCTTATGAAGAAGCTATCCCGCCTCGCCTTCCCTGAGTGGGCCGAGGTGGCCGGGGCTCTAACCACGATTTCTTCGACTCATTTCCCGTACGAGTAACATCAGCTCTGCGTGTTAGCTTTCGTAGACATCTTTTCAGTGCTTTCAGTGGCGCGGTTTGAAACCGACAGTATTTCTTTCATCCCTTTACAATTCAATATTTTATTTATTTGATACACCATTTCCAGATATATTCGGCTCAAGACCGCGTTAAGAAATAATCTTAAAGATCCTCTCTGGCAAGGAAAAGAAAATCCTGAATTCCGGCCAGGTGTGTACTTACTGCTTTTAATGGAAAAATAAATATATACTGCAGCTCTTCTGCAGACGAAGAGACCTTATAGTGTTTCAACGAATATTTCTGTGAAAAACTTTTAAGTAATACGTACAGCAGCAGCCTTAGTTAAGTAAACGTTTTGGATGCAGGTTTGACAGTCGTAAATTACCGAGAGATGCGGAGAGTATATATTTTATACGAGGGCTGATACAGAAGTCATGGCAACTATGTTTTTTTATCTCTCTAAAATGACCCAACACAGAAAGCGTACTATGTACAGTTTAAAGTGTACGACAAGTACGTTTTATAGGTGACACCACATGTGGCATGGATGCAGGAATGTCCAGAAAGGAACAAAAACAAACATGACCGCTTGAAATCACCGTTAATTGATGTATTCACGTAAAGACTGTGTACACTCGTTTGAACGTTCGTTACCAGCGATGAGGCAGACTTCGTCACAGCATTTCGTCGAGAGGTGGCGCACATTGACGGATCCCGTGCAGCCGATGGTATTTCCCGCCTCTCTCATCGCTGGCAACGAACCGTGGACAACCTCGGAGACCACTTTGAAGGATGTCGGACAGCGATACGCATAACGACGACACGTGCCCGTTCAGATGGATGTATAAAGTTTGTAAGAGAATATGTCAATTAAATGGTGATTTCAAGCAGCCATGATGTCTTTGATTTTTGCCGGACGTTACTGCATCCATACCACATGTGGTGTCACCTATAAAACGTACTTGTACACTTTCAACTGTACATAGTACATGTTCTGTGTTGGGTCAGTTTCGGGAGATAAACAATAGTTACTATGACTTATGAATCAGTTCTCGCGCGCGCGTGTGTGTGTGTATATATATATATAATGTATAATATTAGCATGCCTATCATCCGCCAATAGGCTCTGGCACTTGGATTATTTACATGAGCTGTACATAAGTCTGAGATATCAGCCAAATGTATTTATCACTCGTAAATTCAGTTCCAATATGTTTCAGCCCAAATATAGTCAGTCTTTTTCTGGCCAGAATGTTCTGGAGCGCCCCGAATTCTACCAAACGCAGTATTCCTCCACCCGTCGGATATAGTCCATTCACGGGTTATTTCAAACTTTTCTGAAGCCATGCTAAAGTTGCACTTTCAGGATATTCCTCGGCTTCGTGCAAGCAAGGCTTAAGTATAGAAAATTAAACCGAAGGGTCAGTGTACCGCATTCGTGCGGCACTCATTGTAATAACATTTTGCTTAAGAACTATTTCTTACCAAGCTTTTCCATCACGCTTGTTTTATCATGGTTTTTATTCAAATTAATTATAAATGAAATATTATAATTTATAAGTAAAATCTCAATTTAACCAAAAATAAGGTAATTTTTCGTTAACAGGAGTATAAAAGACTTGTGATACATCGCATTGTTATAAAATAACTAAACTCGTCATACATGGAGAATTTTCAAAGGTTAGATTCAAAAAGTGTGAATGATCTGTACCTCGCACACTCGTTCGTACCACTCGTAGTTCATACACACACTCGGGGGCCACGGTGGCTGAGCGGTTAGCCCGCTCACCTCCCACCAAGGCGATCCGGGTCACTCCGGATTTTCGATTGTGGGAATCGTGCCGGGCGATGCCGTTGGTCGGCGGGTTTTTCTCGGGATCTCCCGCCCTTTCATTCCGGCGCTGCTCCATACCCACTTCGATCACCCTCATCGGCTCTCAAGACCTCGATGTTAAGAGCCGTCCATATCTCTTCACTCACTCGTACACACTGTCGTTCGCCACCAGGTTAAGGTTTATTCTACTCAGGTTGGGAAGCTCAATGCTTTTAGGTTGGCAACTAAAATATTCGCATGTGTAAAGGCTATTCGCGGTAAAATGAGCACTTTTGAAAGACCTGTTTAAGATCTACTTGTATATACGTTGTGTATTATTTCGCCGTATGTCAGATTAACATTGTCATGGGCCTCATAACTTCATTCGTGGATCGGTCAAGTAAAACTTAATTTGTACACAATATTTAACAAATCTGCTAATTTTTACACTTCGATTCATTAAAGAAAACAGAAAGAGAATGAAATAATTAAAGTTATCACAAATGATTACCTAACACTTTTTATTTAATGTGAAGGTACGGAACTACTTCCCATCCATCGTTACCAACTTGACTGGGTGCATGTCACTTAGGGCGCCCGTTAAAATACTCGCAGGTAGGGGCAGTTACTTTTTTCTAAGGCTGATTTCAAAAGTGCTCGCTTTATCGTGAACAGCCTTTACTAGATTCTCTCTACCTTATACATTAAAAAACAAAATAATTGCAATAGTCGTCAATCAAATATAAAATAACTACGAAACTAAGTCGAATTTTTCTCTTATTATTCACGTAGCTTAATTGAAAGTGACATCTTTGGAACACTAGCGAACCTAGCAGCGTAAACATTCCCTGTGCCAAACTCTCCCATGGTAAAACTCGCTTTGTTCCTAATCTGAGTATAAGTAACCTTACCGCCCCCACTTTTTCTTCAAAGTCCTTCATTGCCTCTATCTTCGCTGGACACTTGTCGCACCGAGCCACGTTGCTGTCAGAGACTGCCGTACCTATGGCTGCGGCCGTATTTATATCGTAGGTGCCCTGACTCAGAACCTTATTCACAACTCGTAAAACGCCGAAGGAGGTGTTAACTGGAAAGTTCTTGCACATTCTCTCAAGTCGTGGACTGATACAGCTGCCAATCATTTCCCCGCCGGCCTGATGACTTAGCGACGGCTGGGCTCGTCTGGGGGGGGAGGCGGGTCGTGACGAGTATCCCGCCTCCCCACCCTCCCCCTCACTTCGCCGAGACTGGCCTCACGTAATATCTTGATCTTGCTTTGAAATTAGGAGGAACTGAGATCGTGGCGCAGCCATGTTCTTCGCTATAGTTTTCTGGTTCACTATATGGATGAATGTCAAGTAAAGTTGAATGGTTAAGTGTAATCTGCTCTGTGGAATGAATTTGTAACTGGCCGACTTTTAATTTACCGTTGCTGTTGACCCGCTCACGAAGAAAACAATACTAATTCGAATGGTTTGTAAGTACAGAGGTGGGCGAACTTGAATGGCTAGTTCGGATTCTTGCGGGCCTCGTCAACACTGAACACCTTTCGGATAAGTTGTATTGGCGGTGAAAAATCAAAATAGGCAGGACGCGAAACGTGACAGAGTTGATGAACCGGTCGAGGGAGAAATTGAACCAATAAGCTGCGTACGTCAACCGCAAATTTAAGGGTAGTTCTTTTCGAAAGTTAGATGCTGTGTCAGTGGCGAAACGCAGGCCTTCTTCATATCGATACGGTGCAATTTCCTCCTCAGCACATGAAGAGTAGTGGCCAATAATCGAGTGATGGTCATGTAGTATACATTCGATAACTATAACAGTACAGAGGTAAAATAACTGATGTTCATTTCATTTGTTGAAGCACATTAAATGTCAATACTTCAACGAGTCATCTTGCGTTTCAAATCAGAGTTCGTGTTCGGCACAACCTTTGAGACTTACATCAATTTTTCTGTTCCGGAAAAAAAGCAATTTCATCTTTTCCTACAGAAATGCAGTTTACTTCGTTGCGTCGAACCCGCAAGTTTTAGTTAATTTTATTTTCAAACCTATCCTCTAGTGAATAGCACCACATTCGAAATAATTAACTTTTAAAATTTATTTTAGTGTAACATTATTAAACCAACGCAATTATTTATCAAGATACAGTAGGAAACACGTCAACCGGGAGCTGTTGTAGTTGTTGTTGAGAGATTTGGGTGGCTCTTAACAACTAGGTCCTCACTAGTCGGTGAGGGTGAAATGAGGTTAAAAATGGAGCAGCGCCGAATGCAAGGACGGGGGAAATGGTAGATCCCGCAGAAGACGCGCCGACCAGCGGCATCTTCCGGATTTTCGCAAGTGGGACTCTTGCCGGGAGTGCCCAACCGGGGATTGAACCCGGTTTGCCTTGGTGGGATGCGAGGTAGTCTAACCGCTCAGCCACCGCGGCCCCAGGGAACTGAGATGACGTTATTTTATTGGCTGCAATACAAGTGAGTTGCCGAATAACATCGACAATCTGCAGGAGTAAATTTGTCATGAAAAATAACTCTTATGCCTATTCGAAATATGGACTAGAAGTGTTTAATTTATTGAAAATATTTAATAACTCACTAAGTTGTAATACTTAGTGTGTGGAAAAAAGTAATTAGTTGAAGATTTGTAAACACTGTAATATTGTAAATTTCACCAAATTATTTCATCAACGTAGTTCGTCATCCTCCGGTTTTTTATTTTTATTTTTTATTTTTCGAAATTGCGTCGCCAGATGCATTACTGGTAACTCAAGGATATTTTACTAGTTACCCAACATCTCAAAATTATCTTGTTTGCCTTTCGGGCCTAATCCCTATCCGCTCTAGAGTATTCTCCCTCAAATTTATTAAGAGTGAGTGAAAGAGTGAAGAGATTTCGGCGGGTATTAACTGCGAGGTCCTGAGAGCCGATTAAAATTTATTAGGAATGTGAGGGACTTTATTAGGCCGGGAAAAGTTATTTAAACGGATTTTCGATGTGGTCGCGTATTGCACGTGTAAGTTTGCTCTCTCCTTACTGTTACATATCTCTGAATCGTGTATAAATGTCCGTGAAATACTGTACAAGCAGTGCATGAAACTACCTACTGATTATTGCTTGTTCATTTTCTTCAGCACTTTTAGTAATACGTTCTTACATAATGTCCTAAAGTAGCTTTATTTTAAAAGGAAGTGAGTGTAATTACACCACTGTAAGAAGTAGTGAAACCTGAATGAGATAAATGTATCCTGAAACATATGTATGGTGATAACTGCTAGTTGGCATTTGCTGAATTTGTCTGGCCAATGTAGGTGTTAGTTGAAATAAGGGAATCATATTAAAAATGTCAAATTATGTGTCAGTTCAGGATTTATGTACTAAGATGCATTGAATAAATAGCTCATGACCACAGAGAACGAGAAATGTGATCAGAGCGTAAGAAATTAACAATAGACGCAATGAAAAAATGTTGGATAATTTAATATATTTGCGTTAATTCATTTCATAACCATAGCTGGTTTTTGAATCAATCCTTGAAAAAAACTACTGCCACCAGCTTGTTATATTATTACGTAAGCCATTTATAGGATTACTGGCAATAATATTGGCAGAGAAACTAAAAAAAAAGTGCCAGTTGAAATGCTTCGTTAAATGGACAGTGTCCAAGTTAACACAATAATAACTAACATCAATTCTGGTATGATTTTATTATAATTAGCCTCTAACCATTTCACATTTTTGCTATACCGACGCAAGAGTGTGTGAGTGAGTGAAGAAATTTGGTCGGCTCTTAACAGCGAGGTATTGAGAGCCGATTTGCGTGATTGAAGTGAATACGGAGCAGCAGCGCCGGAATGAAGGGGCGGGGGAAACGTGAGATCCCCGAGAAAACCTGCCGACCAACGGCATCGTACGGCACGATTCTCACTTGCGAAAAGCCCCTTGGCTCGGCCGATACCGACGCAAGAACGCTAGTGATTTATCTAGTCCATGATAGTGTTAACTTGGGCACTCGAAAGAAAGCATAAAACGAAAAGGGCTTTCAAATGTTCGCAAGTGATTGTGAACTTGCCCTCGAAGTAAAAAGGGAAATAAAAGATTTTTACGTAACTTTTACGCGTACTATCCGCGCATCTTCTTCGGTTCTGTTTTGAGAACCAAAATCTTTCTCGGCGAGGAATACATTTTTTTTCCCCTTTAGAAACTGCCATTCTTGCTATACTCTTAAGACATTTCACCCCCACGGGTCCATGTGCTAGATTACTCGCGCATCAGCCGTTGAAATATCGAGACCCTATGTCTCCATAGACAACGGTAAAAAAATCTGAAACGCGAAAAATCCATTAGGTCTGCGTTCCGTTGAAAATATTGTGATGTTTTATATTCCGGAGTGAAGGAAGGAATAAGCTCTAGCAGGAGATCCCCATTTCAGTTCTCATTCTATACCCCTGGGAAGCGATCACATTGCGGCATAATTTTCGCAATTATTTTCCTAGGTGACCTGGTCTGTTAGGTTTGTCGGTACGCTCATATGCGTCCTTACTTAATGTCATGTGAATATTCCACATACATCACAGTAGAGCTAATTTTCTGCTTGGTAATTTCAAGTACAGTACTAGGGAGCTAGTTATTTTACTTTTACACCGGAATGCCCCTGTAGTAACTTATGAAAACAAAATGAACTGCAGTGACCGAAGCGGAGAGGCATTATTTTTTAAATTCCAAAATAGGGCGCGACTTTTTTGCGGATGTATTTGCAAATATCTATCCATGAAAGTAAACAAAATGTATCATTAAGGTATCACATGAACCGGGAATACATGTGTAGGTCAAAAAGGAAAATCTGCTGCGGTCAGAGCATTACTCACCGTTTGTTTATAAACTCGTCCATATATTTAATGGTTTGTTTTAAATTTCGTATTTTTTTTTTTTATCCGTCGAGAGAAAGTAGCTATTATCGTGCGTTTCGTTTACAATGAACGTGGTGGGAATGGAGGCTGGGGATAAGAAATGTAGTAATTCAGGTAAAATGAAATTATTGCAGCGATTTCAGCGAAATAATCGCATGTAATAAGGCAACCGGGTAGCGACAAAAAGAATGACCGGAAAACCACTTCTTCCGTGATTCGCATGAAAGCGGTCGGTCGAGTATGAGCGTAGGTGATAAGAGGATCCACTTGTTTGGATAGTTTCCTATCATCCTCGTGCCTAGCTTCCAAACATACTGTACGAGATGTTCGATCACTTGAATGATTGCGACGGTTGGTTGCTGTATTCTGTTCGCGCTTCATTTACACTTTTGAATCAAACTTTAGAAAAATAACCACAACTCTGACGTGTTTGGTAAGTTCCTCAAGATCCCATGTACGACTAGTGTTTTATTTCTAAGTTAGCATAAAACAATATTATTTTTGGTTGAATTGATTTTTACTAATAATCTATATATAAATTATAATATTCAATTTATAATTAATATGTATAAGCAGAGAGAAAATAGGTGTGTTGGTAATGCCTAAAGGCTGTCCGCAGTAAAGTGAGCACTTTTGAAGCCCTGGTTACTTTTTTCTTTTAGCCATTTCTTATCCTTTAACCACATCTTAAAATAAATATTGTCATGTAAGAAACACACAGTGTATACATTCCATCGCACTAGAAAATTTACGTCTGAGGTTAAAATGAAATGTATATATTGACTACAATTTTAAGCGAGAGGGCTATCAAAAGTGCTCACTTTACTGAGAACAGCCTATAGTAAGAAATAGTTCTTATGCGAAATATTATTACAACGGGTGCGCACGAATGCGTTGCATTGTCCCTTAGGTGTAATTTTCTAGACCTTGTTACCTTTGTTTGCAAGAGGCGGGAGTGTTTTCTAAAAGTAGAATTTTAGCAGGACTTCAAGGAAATTTGAGATACCTGTACCATCCTTTTCTCTCATGCCTGGTTTGCACCAACATCGTGGCCGATCCGAGATCGAACGACCCTAGTTCTGAACCACGATTCGTTTTGATCTTGGTTTTCCGTTGTAAAAGTGTTGCACCAACGAGATGACACGATTCTTGATCTCCGATTCGTCGATCTGCTTTTTCAAAGTTTGAGTTCGAGATTAAGTATGAGACAAATTTTACTATTGGTTCGTAATATATGACGTCATGAATGTAGGTGTAGTTTTCGTAGAAGGTCTGATTATTACTTGTGTTGTTATTGTAATCTGTGTGTTTACCTAATATTCTCTATCAAGTCTCCGCAAATGCTAACTAGTTAATTTTATGGAGACAAAATATGGATGAAGCTGCAAGTGTTTCGAAACGAAATGTTTTTTATAGGAAAGGAGAAAGCAGTAATCGTTGGCTTGGTAGAAAGCAAACTAAATGTCATTGTATGTAAAAAAAAAAAAAAAAAAAAAAAGGACCAGTTTTATTCGAAACAGAAATATGAGGACTGAAAGACCCTAGAGGTTTCTTACTATATAATTTAATTGAATGCGCTGCAAAATTTCCGTCATATTGTTTTGTTTGATTGGAAAAACTGTGCACAGAATCTTTTCCTTATTTTTAATACCAATGTTATAGAAGAAGGTAGCGTACATAGAACTAGATGGTGCGATGTTTCACCTGTTTTGATTGAATTATTGTTGTACGAAATTTACTGAATAATATTTAAGTGCGTATAATGATGTTACGATTTCCCAAGAAAACAATTTACCAAGTTCTATTTATTGGCATATTTTCAAACTACATTTGTTAGCGACAGGTGTTCTTTCTTGATCAAAAAATTCGATGTGATAGCTTGTGTGGAAAATTAGGACAGTTTCCGATATTCTGAATGGCTTTTCCATTTTAAGCTGTTTTTCCTCGGATGAATAAGCATGAATTCCGTTCTCTCTATACAAAATATTAATACATCTTCAATTAAATAAATTCATTTTATCCTAAGCTTTCGTAAAATGTCACAGTTTACATTTTACAACAATAATCAAAAACTGAATTAATTGTTAAACAATTCATATGTTATTAAGTTAATTTATATTAAATAAATATATTTAACATTGCTTTTATCTACAAATAAACTATATTCAACAGACTTTTATTCTTCTTTGATCTCGAATCGAGATTTAGTACCACCAAATGCGGTGGATCGAAATAAAGTTCATCTCGATCTCCAGTCAAGCTCTGAACTCGAATGGCGCAACAGTTTTCTGTGCCGATCTTAGATCCAGTTCGGACATGATCTCGGATCAAGTTTCGAACCACAATGGTGCAACCTGCTATAAGTCTAACCTGTTTCGATTACCGACGGGACATTCACATTTGAGAGGGAAAAGAGGCGGATGTTGAGGTGTGTGTAGTGGGTTTTCTCGGAGTTATCGCGTTTTTACGGTACTGACGCTTGTTAATCTGAATTCCCCCGCATGTGTGGCAAATAATTAAGATGCGGAGGTCCTCCAATTTTATCATCTGATTGATGCTTTTTTTTTTTTTTTTTTTTTTGCGGTAATACGTGTCATAGGTTTACGTTGTCATAGGTTTACGTTAAACAGACAACTTCTTAAAATCAACCTTTGAAAACATTCCCTGTTACAATTGGCGACATGCTCCCTGTGAAATTGGCAGCGAGGTAGGTTAAGTTTAACACCGTCTTAAGAGTTACTTTTTCAAATTTGTGTAAATTGTACTGTTTGCTATATTTCCTTTGTATGTTTTATGTACGTGAGTGCAGGAACTGGATATAGGTGAGTACCATATTTACGCTCCTAACGGTTTCACAATTTCAAACCATCAACGCATGGATAAAGTGATCCGGTCGATGACAGTCAAATTTACATATGGCGGAAGTATACAAAATGGTCGGGAAAATATATCGTAAGCGGGACTTTCGAAAGGGCTAGATTTACCGCGTACACCTGTATCAACTGAGGTTGGCATACTTTACAAGCCTACATATTAAGGCCACTGTAAAGCCCCATAACGAAAGACTTTCCGTAAAAATATCCCTTTTTTCCTTGAAAATAAAATGCTGTAAATTTCCCTCAGAATTACCCCCTTTCCCTTGAGATTTTTCTTTTTTCCTTAAAAAAAACTTCAGTTTTCCCATAAAAAAAAAAGCACCGATGACCCCAGCTGTTGGATGGATTTGGGTAATCGTTTTCGTGGAGAGAGCATTGGCGGCCATATTGGTTTATAGCATAGGGCATGCTAAATCGATACAAGGGTTCCAGGGTCCGGAGTCAGACCTAACCATCAGCCATGTTGGTTGTCAGCCATCTTGTCCACCATATAGGATCCAGGTGACCTTGACCTTGACATTGATTCCGGTGACGATTGACCTTAAACCCAAAAATTATCGAAAAATCCCTTAAAATTCCCCAAAAATCCTAAAAAAAATCTACAAAATTCACAAATATTTATAAAATCTATTAAAAATCGTATTGAAAAATATTAACTTCTAATGTTTGGGCTTAGAAGGGATAAGGGACTTGAACCGACCAGCCACCATGTTATGACGTCACCTGCCCACCATGTTGGATCCAGATTACCTTGACTTGACCCATGACCTTGACCTATAACCGTCACCTTGGATGACCTTGAAAACAAAAATAGGTAAAACGAATAAATTCATACAAGTTTGCGAGCATATTATGTTACTGAATACTACCGCCATCTTGGATCCAGGTGTCATTGAACTTTGACCTTGACCCGGTAACTTCTGACCTTGAACACTAATAAAATATATCATTAGAAATTATAATTTTTTAAATTATTTCTAAAAGTTACATTTTAGGAGGTACCCCAACAGCACTACGTCTAGCAGACGACTGACCCTCCTCTAATCAATCATATTATATTAATATTCCCCGCTCCTACCCATTCATCTGTGCTCATTCTGAAGAATGCACTCCTCACCGTATTGTTTTTCTTCGTTTGTTATTTGATTACATTTTCAACACATAGGTGACTCCGACAAACATGGTGTATCTGGATGACCTTCACCTTGACCTCACATCTGTGACCTTGATTCCGTGTCCATGACCTTCGATAACCTGGCACCAAAAAAAAGTTCTAAAGACTTTTATAAATTCCAATCAATCACAACAAAAAATAAAAAAATTTAGAAACGTGTTTTTCGAAATTTCGATCAATCTTCCAATCTTTTCATTAATCAACACTGCAATCAGCACCGCAATTCAAATCCTTGGATTACTTCCAATCCTTCGATCAACACCAAACATTCGATCAATCGCAATCCTCGGAACGATCGTTCGATCAATACTCCCGTTTGTCCCCACCCATTTGTATAGAAATTACGTTCGTTCGAGAACTGTCTCCAAATTTGTACATGTCGACACAATTACTGTTTTGTAGGCAGTCAAATATCAATGCATTTAATACTAAATTTTTTCTTATCATTCTATATGCAGATCTTTGTGTCAATAGTTGAGTGCTTACAGTACCACTTTAAAGTTGTGAGAGACAGAATAATTCGGCACAAAAAAAAATATTTTATAACAATTATTATTATTTTCTAATTACAATTTCAGAAGAAAGCAGTTAATCACATCATACGATATATCCCCCTTACTTCAGTTTACTAATAATTGAAGATATTTAAGCAATGCGTGAGAGATTCCCGCATTTTTGAAGGTCTATCAAATATACGAGTCCATCAAAAAAGTTCATTCGGGTCTTCGAGAAATAGGTAGCCAGTATTTTTGTTGTTTTCTGCGTTGCTGATTGATGGAAAGACTGGAATTTTGATCGAAAGATTGATGAAAAAGAAGTATTTAATTAATTTTTCAATATATATATATATATATATATATATATATAATATATATTGAATTTTTGGATTTTATAATAATATTTGGAATTTATTTTTGGGAGCCAGGTTATCCTAGGGAATGGGCACGAGTTTGTCACAGATGTGAGATCATTGTGAATGTCATTCAGATCTAACATGTTTTTCGGAGTCATCAATGTCGCCCAGGTGTTGAAAATGTAAACAATGACAAACGAAAAAAACCAATATGTTGGTGGAGTGCATTCGTCATCATAAGCAAAGGTGAGTGGGTATGGGAGGAGAATGTTAAAACAATGTGATTGATTGGAGGGGTGTCGGTCATCTGCTGGTTGTGGTAATGTGGGGGACCTCTGGAAATAAATTTCTTTAAAAATAAATTTTAAAAATAATTTCTAATAATATTTGTTATTAATTTTTTTTTATATAAATTTGTAGGTAATTTTTGGGATTTTTGACGAATTTTTGGCTTCAAGGTCAAAGGTAAATGTCACCTGGATTCAATATGGTAGTTGTAATCAATACGTAATGTGCTCACTGACTTTAATGAATTTATTAATTCAAGTTTTACGAATTTTCTCAAATTTTCGTTTTCAAGGTCATCCAAGGTCACGGTTATTGGCTCCAGGTCATGGATAAGGGCCAAGGTCACCTGGGCCCAACATGGTGGGTGGGTGACGTCATGACATAGTGTCTCGTCGGTTCTAGTTCCTCATCCCTTCCAAGCCCAAACATTAAAAATTTTAATTTAATAATTTTTTAAAATATTTTTTTTTTTTTTTACTTTTGTAAATATTTGGGGTTTTTTTTTGGAATTTCTGTGATTTTTGGTAATTTTTCGGTTCAAGGTCAAGTGTCACTGGGTAAAGGTCAAGGTCACATGGACCATATGTGGCGAACAAGTTGGCTGATGTTTAGGTCTGACTGCTGACCCTGGACCCCTTCTATCAATTAGGCATACCTTATTCCTATAAAACCAATATGGCTACCACTGCTCTGTCCTCGAAAACGATCCCCCCAAATCAGTCCAATGGATTGAAGATTGCCTTGCGGGGGATCATTTTCGCAGGTTAGAGGATCGATAATTTTTTAGGGAAAAACGGAAATTCTTAGGGGAAAAAGGGATATTTTGAGGAAAAAAAAAGGAATGTTGAGAGAAACGTAATCGATTTTGAGGGGGGAAAAAGAAATTGTTAGGGAACGAGAGAGCATGAACAGTTTATATCTCCAAACATCCCATCCCTTTGGCCGAAATCCACCATAATCAATCTGCTAACATTATCTAATTGCGATGGGAAACGATTGATTTAGTGTTTGATTTTGTTTAGTATAATGAAAAATAGTTCAGTCGCGTCTGGGAGTTAAAATGTTAATCTCTCTCTTTTTCTCTCTCTCTCTCTCTCTCTCTCTCTCTATATATATATATATATATATAATATATACAGTATGGGGTGGGATTTAAACGACAAAATTTGTGAGGTGATCACTCGTGGAAAACCAAGTGGGGAATATATAGGACACTATTTACCAATACTTCCCCTAGGGAACCACACTCTGTCACCAGAAAAAACAAGCAGCGCAATACTGCAATGTTATTAATGTATGGCACATGATTTTTGTATAGTAGGGCGTAAGTGTTGAAATTAATAAATTATATATATATATATATATACACACACACACACGACTAATATTCCGAGTTATTACCAGCGAGCCGCTATTGAGTGGAGTGTAACATTTGGTTGGCGCGTGGCAGTTGGATCCCCAGTGCCGGTGAGGTGAATAGAGGTCGGTATGTAGCAGTGGCGGAATGTAAGGGCGGGAGAGATGAGAGCGCCCCGAGAAAACCCTCTGACAAACGGTAACGTCCGCCACGTTTACCAAACGCAGGATCACGGGTGGTCACGCTGGGAATCGAACCCGGTTGTTGTGGAAGGCGAATAGTCTTGACTGACCACTGCCGTTCCCCTGCGAGCCGCTATGATTAGTGTCTGGAACATATGTGTCATCCTGGTGCTGAGAAATTGAGCACACCTAAAAAATGTTTTGATTTTGTTGTGAAAGTAATTTCTGTGACGAATTTATAAGTTCACTAGCGATCCACCCCGGCCTTGCTTGGGTGCGATTCACAAATATCGTATCTTTTAGGTTTACAACCAGTATATAGGGACTACACAAAATGCTTAAGGTAAATAACATAGAATTAATACTGTTGTTAAAAAAGTCTTCGTAAGTTAATCCCCATTTCTAAAAAGACAAAAATTGTTACTATTCGTCATCCTTAAATGATACACATTTGCTGTCTCGGACTTTTTTTGTAGATATTTTTGAGATCTACAATTTTGTAGTACATTATTGTGGTGTACCTCTAGTAGCCTGTAAGCCAAGTAAGCGCCTGAAATGCTGCTTTTTCCGACTTGATTAGAAAACTTCGACATTTCTCTACTATCCTTACTTTAAATACTAATGTATTTTATACCTAAACCGTCCTCGAGGAGTTCTCTAAATGATGGTGGAAACTGCATCAAAATCCATCCTACTTTAGAAGCCTTATCCGAATACACAGAGACACGTAGCCGGGCGACTTTGTTTTACAACATGTATAGATAATAGTTGTCAGGTGCTGAAACTGCGGTCACGTGACATAGTCGTAATCGAGCACGCCGTAAAAATTATATAAAAAAAATCGATCAACACAATATCCCTGGTACGCTATAAGTTTGCAGTGAAGAAAAGCACTAGCGCGATGCAAGGTGGGTTGCAAGAGCTCCCAATGTTTATCTTAAGTTCTCATGTGTTCTCGGACACTATAACTTACGCTCTGTACGGTGTCAACAGTGAATATCACGTACCCACACATACCATACGTTCCCCTCGAATAAGGGTTTGAGGGCGTTTAAGCCGTTTGGTTACTACCCACTGGAGCTGCACGCTGGCTTAAAGGACCAAACTTCGGTGTAGTTATCTGGCCGAATCTACAGATGTTAGCGGTATGTGTGTTTCTGGTTGACGAACGGAAACGAGTTACTGTACGGGAACTATGTTTGGATTTGTAGGGTCTTAAGAATCAGCAGTTGTATAAGCATGTAATGCTTACAAAAATGGTTCGCGTTGGCGCCCTCCCACGAGTTCTGAAAATTGTCTATACTGAAGTATCAATACCCATCGTACAAAATCATACAAACAATATAGAACATAATACATCTCTTTCCACCACACTCTACAACATGACTATGAAATTTCCTGGTATACACGAGTACAAGTTTATAATTTGCGTAGAATTCCGAAAAAAATGAGGAAAAAATATTACAATCTCTATTGTTTCCTTCAGGCTAAAACATGATTACAAAAGTCTGTAAACATATCTTGTATATTCTGTAGGCTATTAGAAACAGCTTCTATAGCCTCATAGAATTTTGTTTGGTTTTCGAGAACATAATGTAGGCTGAAACACCATATCAGAAGCCTATTTTATTAGACCTGGAAAACTTTATTTTTAAAACCTTCATGCATTAAAGCTTTTAATCCTTTTGTTCCTTTGGTGGCGAAGAACAATTATATTCAAAAACAGGGATACTTGACCATTTCTGGATATATTAAATATTTTCTACAAAAATACTACATGTTTTAAATATTAAATGCTAAATAATTCAGCATTTTTGGCATTACCACAAACCTGAAGTCTTTACTCCTTTGTGCATTAACATTTTTAAACCGACAATTGTGCCATTTGAAACTATTATTTTCTTTAGAATTTTACATAGAGTAATTTTAAAGTGCTAGCTTCTGATATCACCAGGAAATTATTATACCTTGCAGGGTTATTAACACCCATTTATAGAGAACTCTGACCTTATGGCTCCAATGACATCACTTACCTCATCCCTTGTAGTGCTGTACTGGTCACCCCCAACGGCCAGGTCCGCTGGAAGGACTATTTATAGTGATCAATCCGAAAGAGGAGAACTACTCTGCCAAAATCCTATTGGCCTATCCACTCCTCCAATTACACATTACTTTCGGCGAAACCAGTGTCACCTATACCAATTATACAATGCAAAATAATCTTAAATAACATTGAATGTTTTGGTGATATAACTTTATTTCCGGAACAGCAGTGCCCTCTATGTATTTTTGAACGCCCGCGGCTGCTACCGCCGGCCGTCCAGCACTATTGGCGCTCCAAGCGTACATGCCAGCAAACACACCAGCACCTAGAGCCGGCCATTTTCTAGTCGTGTGTGTTGAGTGCGTGAACCAAGCGGCCGCGCGTGTCCTGAAGTCAAAGTGCCAACGCAACAACACGTATGTTTTATGTACGGCATCGGCGCACCTCGTTCTCTCCAACAGGTAGGGAGTCGTCATGCATAATTAAGTAATTAGAAAGTCGTGTTTGGGAGTGTTGAAGTGTTGGAAATTTCGTAGGGATTTGATGAACACAAGCGCTGGGCCGGTAAGGCAGGCGGGCTCGTAGAAGGCAGGCAGTGTTGACGGTCAAATGGGTGCGGCACGCAGGCGAAAACTTTCAAGTCGTGAGACGCCATGTCTTAGCGTTTAGCTAAGCAGTTTTGAAGAAATCAACATAACAGAATGTTCTTCGCTGGTTACTGCTTACAGGATGTCCCAGAACGCGCGCATAAGAACCACGCCACTTGAATCCCGAGCCAAATTGGATACGAAAATGTTGGGGGCAAATGTCGTACGATGACATTTTTCGTGCACAATTTGGTAACACAGCACGGAGTTAGACCCCTCTTACGCTCCACTGATATAGGCTGTTCACGGTAAAGTGAGCACTTTTTAAGGCCCTCCCAACAGTCATTAACCACTAATAAATATATCTTATTGCTGCCTCAGTTATTAAGCTTTGAAGGTGATGAAATGTATACACTGTGTTTATTGGTTACATTGCAATGTTTATATTAAAAAACAGCAGGAAGATGGATATATGACGAAAGGAAGAATTTAGAAGGGCCTTAAAAAGTTCTCACTTTACCGTGAACAGCCCGTACTACCACTGTTCTGGACAACATATTATGGGCGCGGTTTCGAATACCGGCCAGTCCGAACAGTTTAGCAACTTTAAATGCCGATTAGGGTGCAACGCAACATTTGGCACGACATTAACCGTAATAAATGAGCTTCAAATACTTGTTGATTTCACGTCTGATATTCTTATGTTTACATAAACTGCACGTTGCAGGAATGTTCGGACTAGCCGGGGTTCGAACCCGCGCCCTTAATATGTTAGCCAAAACAATGGTAGTAAGATATCATTGGAGCGCAAGAGGAGACTAACTCCGTGCTGTGTTGCCGCGTTGTAGACGAAAAATTTTATCCTACATCTTGCCTCTTAACATTTTCGGTTTCAATTTCGCTCAGGATTCTCGTGGTGTGGTACTAATGCGAGCATTCTGGTAAAACCTGTATACTGTTTATCACGATGCACTCCATAAATAAATTAGAAATTTTGCAATAGCACGTCTGTGAACGTAATATAGCGGAGAAACACGATCTATTGTGTGATATTTGCTTTTAATTCCTACATTTGCACGAATTTTAATTTTACAGGTATATCAGTCAAAGCAACGGAAAATGCTGGCTTATTTAATCAAAGTGCTTTTTTTAAACGCATGAGATAACGAATAAAAACATTCGTCACGCATTGTTTATGCAATGAATTTTTTTTTTTTTAACGAAAATGTGTATTTTTTATAATTTGCACAGAAAGTTATAACGTATATATTTGTTTAAGGCAAAAGATTTTATTGAATACATGCACATTTATATTAAATACTTAAATATATATGGCTTCCTGATTTACATATATAATTCGTACAAAAAAAGAACATTATAGGCGTACATATACGTGTCAAAGTATAATTAAAAAATCTGGTTAAGTTGATTCGAGCGTTTATTTTATTCTTCTAATTTTTTGACAACCGGGAACATGAATCAGTGCTTCAAATCATTTTCAAAGATGGTCCCAACTCTTACCACATAATGAACACAGAATCATCATTTAACGCATATCCTAATAAATTTTCGTTTCCAACCTACCATTGTAAAACGTTTCACAGTCATAAATTTGTTAGTTCTAGACTATGCGATTGTTGTCAATAAGAGATC
Source organism: Dryococelus australis (assembly GCA_029891345.1). Classification (NCBI taxonomy): domain Eukaryota; kingdom Metazoa; phylum Arthropoda; class Insecta; order Phasmatodea; family Phasmatidae; genus Dryococelus; species Dryococelus australis. Next base: position 44,418,674 of record CM057001.1, on the reverse strand, counting down.
CCAGACACGATTCTACAGCACAAATCACATTACAAGGTGACAATCCAATACAAAAATAATATTAAGTTTTTCTTTTTTATGATGTTGAACAGGGTAGTATAAATTTTAGTTTCCAAGACGTATTTTAAAATGAAATTTTTTTTTTGACGTACACAGATTTCCGTAGAAAGCATATAAATCATACGTTTTGAACTCGAAGTTATACGTATATACTTAAGTATGGCAAAACACGTTATAGGATTAAGCGTAAGCGTAATTGATGTAGTCTGTTCGCAGCATCATCACACGTTTTGCATCAAAGCTGAAAAAAAAATCACCCCAATGTATGACGTGTTTGGTTGTTTACTTAACATGTCATGAACCACAAGTGTTTTACACTCATGTTAATAAAAAAAAGTAGCTTATTTTCAGCTAAATAGGACATCTATTGAATATAGGGAAGGCAGGGAAATATCCTGAAAGCAGAACTTTATCAGGACTTGTGAAAAGTTTGAATTAACCCTGAGTCAGTATGCATAATATTAAAATATTCGTAGTGGGACAACTGCATTAAAATCTACGTGAATTTGTTGTCTCCTGTCCCCCCCCCCCCCCCCCCCGGTTCAACGTTCGTTTCCCGCAAGCTCGGAAAATTACTGGAAGAGAAAAATTGACAATTTATATACCAAACTTAGTAAATATTCTTTCAATTGACATATTTGCAAACCTGTTTGCTGCACGTTGATGTCGGCGTGGTCTGGTGTGGCTGGGAAAAACTTTTCATGGCACTTTTTAATAATGATTGCACGCCCTGCATCGACGCAACAGGTGCGAACATGGCTCCGACAGCTGAGGGGGGTTAGTTCCAGCACCCGTATACGCGGGGGCGTGGAGCGCTGTTGTCGCCTTCCCCGCCAGTCGGCGGCTGTGACGTCACACGCGCGCTAGCTCGAACTGACGTTCCTCCCTCCGATGTGTGACGCACTCTCTCCCTTATTTTGACATTCTCAAGAAAACGACCTGGGATTGGTCGTTCCATTGAAGATCCTTCTACCACTTAATGAACTGTGTAACACCCCACTACCAAGTGAAAACGATGTTGTCTCCTTGTTTGAGCAAAAACGCCCCTATTGGTGGATTTATTTAAAGTTGAATATTAATTCATTGTTATTGGGGATTGATTGGTGTCACTCCTCTACTACTCAGTTGAGCAATTATTGTACCAATACTGTGTGTAAATGTTTGTTCCAGGTCAGACGTTCGGCCTCGAGGGAGCTACCATATGTCATGTGACGGTGAAATTATATATCTTTAAAATGTTATGCTTTCCAAGCGAGAATAGGTTATGAAGTGACATTGACGTAAGGCTAGGTGCCCGAAAGGGCTTACACACATTTTAAAGTACTCATATTCTTGCAAGATAAGACTCTAATTAGGAATTTGGATTTATAGTTTATAAAAATGTTTGCTAGAGAAATTGTTTGTGCAGAAACCTGAAGGTTTTCAAATAGTTTTTTTTTTCTCCTCGGAAGTTAAGGCTCGCCACTCGTGAGCAGTTGCTTTGGTCAGTTGGACTCGAGAGGTATAAATATGAATGTTAGCAAGTCCATCGAGCCTGGAGCTTTTAATATTTTTTTTAAATGTTTTATTGTGGCCATATTTTTGAAAAGGCAAGAATTTAAATGACAGAGTAAAATTTGATATGAATTGTTAATTTAATTGCAAGATGAAATGGCAATTTAAAATACATGGGTTGTTGCCCCACATTTGCATAGTTTAGCCCAGAAAATTAATATAAAGCAAAGTATTTGTAGTATGGTCTTTGGAGGGTCGGTTGGTTAGCCAGAGATATACATGTTATATTAAAAATTCCATGTTGGAATTTCTTTGGAAATAAAAGCAGTTTACTTAGTATGGCCTGTAGATGGTCAGATAGCCAGAAAAATAACGTAAAATAATCTTTTTTTTTCATGTTGGAACATTATTAGTATTAAAGAAGTATATTCAGCATCGCCCTTTGGATGGCCTGGTAGTAAAGAATTAAATATTGCCAAGTTAAAATATATTTGATTTTAAATATGCTTTATTGGAACTTAGCTTTTGCTTTGCTTTTAACCATACATTTTACCTTTATACTGGTTGGTTATTTTCTAGTAACTGGAAAGTATTATGAATATAGCTGCATTGTGGCAAAACATTATTGAGAGTATTTTTCTAGAATATATATATTATAAAGATAGTTTTCGCATATGGCATTTTTTCCCCTTATATCGTTGTTGAAAACCAAAGAAAATAAAAAAAAATTGAAAATAATAAAATACAGTTTTCCACATATTTCATGTTTTGTACTTTTCACATATTATTACTCTTGTCCTGCTCAATGAAATCTACCTGCTATTTGCATTTTGTGCCAATTTTTTTTATGTTCAGATTTTTCTGGGATTGGGGTAATTCCAGCCTACGTCCTTGAGTCAAGGGCTTCGCAAGGGTCTGAATAGTCAATTCTGTATTTAGTTCGTATTTATTGAGTTGTATCTATTGTTCACATAAAACGCATGAATACATACATATATATATACATTGTTTATAAGACAAGTAGGCCTACTACCGGGACATGGTAATGGTTTATATTTTATAATGACATTTAATTAATGACAGTAAGTTGTAAAAAATTTCAGTAAAAATCTTGAACTATGTTGTTATCTACAAATTGTTTGCAAATTTTACCACATATGAAGCTCTGCATAACGTTCGGCGGAAATCTTAAATTTGAAAGTGCACACGCATCGTATGAGTGCTATGAGTGGAATGGAAATACCTTTTTTTTTTATACAAAGTTATTTGGGTAACCTAGCACGTTGTGATTTCATGAGGAACTTGCCTGGTATTGTGTCAAGATGGCTCCCCTGCAGTGACCTAGAGGGTGTGCGCTGACTGTCTCCCTAGAATTATTGTAGGTCGCGCTCCGCAGGGGCCGGCAACGCCTCTTCTCTCGCGGCGAAGCCATCGTGTCGTGCAAACAAGACGGCGCGAGGTGGAGAGGTCGTGAGACGGGAAACCGGGCAAGTTTGATGAGACCGCGCTCCTTCACGAGACGGAAGGAGGCGAAGGGCGAGGATGGAGTGGCGGTTTACGCGTGTCAAGACGTTCCCGCGGCCGAGCGGGTGTGCTCAACTACCAGAAGTTCCTCACACGACGCTAATTGTCGGCTGCATAATCTGCGCCGCCGCCGCCGCCGCCGCGCGACCCCTCTAATCCTACCCCCACGGTCGTCGTAGCGCGGCTTCAACCCCCTCGGGTCTCTGCTACCCCTAGCGTGACTGAAGCTTGCTCTGCACACACACCGCAGTTATGACCCGTCCGTCTGCGGGCTTAACGTGGCGGCGCCGTGACTCGCCAATAACTCAGCACCATCATCTTATGTCTTCTCTAGGTTTTGTTTTATTTTAATTTTTGCTAATCGTCGCCCCTGCTTTTACGCCTCTAGGAAAACAGGGCATCTTAAGGCGCATTCCCACCCGCCATCTTGGATTTATCAATTTTTTCGCCAGAAGCTTCTATTTCAGAAGGTTTATCGAGATTTCCCGCCCGACATATCCTAAATAACAGCTGCCCGAACTTTATCGAACTGCCACAGCTTCGATAAATGTATTAATTTTTAGCTGGTAACTGTCGAGGCGAAACGCTAGATTATTGCTTGCGAACGATTATAGGCTGTTCACGGTAAAATGAGCACTTTTTAAGGCCCTTCCTAACGGCTTTAATGACTAATAAATATATTTTGTGGCTTCTTCAGACGTTGACTTTTGGGATTGGTGAAATGCATAGATTGTGTTTATTAGTAACATTTCAGTGTTTATATTAAAATATGGCAAAAATAAAGAAATTTACTTATAGCGAAAATATAGCAGGGCCTTAAAAAGTGTTCACTTTACCGTGAATATACTATGACAGTGTTTGGTAGTGCATTAACTGATGATTGTTTGTATAAACGTCCCAATAAATATAGTCAAACAGAAAACTAAAACGTGAAGATGTAAAACGTGGAAATATATATTTATGCCCGTTGCCCAGTATTTGAAACACGTATATTTAAATATTCTGGTTTCATCAGTGTTCGCTTAATATGAGTGTTAATAAGGCGTAGCGCAACCGGTGCTGGTTATCTAGGTTCAAATCTGGGTTGGGCTTCAAGTATTTTTATAATAACCGACACTGTTCAATGTTCGTAGAGCCAAACAAATCTTTAGTTGCACCATTCAAATACTTTTTTTGAGGAAACCAAATGAGTACAACAGAATATTTTTGGTTTCAACAACAAAATATGTCATTGCCCCTACACAAGCAACTAATTTGGTTGCGCTACACAAACCTTGTTTGATACAACAAAACAAATTTCTCAGTGTACGTGAGTCAAGGACATTATAGTCGCTAACTTTTAAGTAGGAAAATATCATATTGATATGATGAGCTAAGTGGTGTCAGAAAAATGGAGGTCCCTAAAAAAGAAAAAAAAAAAGATAGAATGGAATGTTTTAAACATGACCGCGATATACGCCACATTAGAATCCAGACTTCACTAGAAGACATTTTATAACTGGCGGAATATTAACCACATTTCTCATCAACGCTAGGATATTCCGTATTATTTTTATAATTTACTTTTTTACGTCAGTTAGTTTATACCTAGAGTGAGTAGTTCAGCGAGCTATCATTGCATTTCTCTTACCCGAGTTGGCCCCACAGTGCTAGGCAAATTTTGCATCAGTTCCATGTTACATTAGCATTCTTAGACATCAGTGATAACTGCATGCGTCGTTAGAGGATATTCGCGGTAGAATGAGCACTTTTGAAAGCCTTGCTTAAGATCTACTTTGTATGCACGTTGTGCATTATTCCGCCTTATGTTAGCTTAACATTGTCACGGGCCTCATCACTTTATTCATGCGTCGATCAAATGAAACTGTGAAATGATTAGAAAAGTAAATATTTAACATTTATGCTCATTTTTACACTACGATGGATTAAAAAAACACAGAAAGCGAAAAAAATAAAAATTGTGATCAGAAATGGTTGCCTAACACTTTTTATTCGACGTTAAGATACGGAACTACTTCCTATCCATCATTACAAACTTTACTGGGCGCATGTCACTCAGTGTGCCCGTTAAAATATATGCAGGTTGAAGCAGTGACTTTTTTCTATGATTTCAAAAGTGCTCACTTTATCGTGAACAGCCTTTATACGCCGATACTGCTCTTGTACTGAATACAAAGGGCTAATACTTCCATAAAGTAACATCATCTCAGCGCATAAATCGTGGAGGTTATTGTCATGGTCGCAATTGTGTCGTGAGATGAAAAGGATAGGCTAAAGCTCATTGTATATTTAAAAAAAATGTTATGAAGGTTTGGACTTCCAGATGAATATTTGAGCTTCTCTCTTCCAAAAGATGTCTGCCTACTTCACTAGAAACATGTCAATATTCAATCAATTCAATCTGTGACAGCTGATTTCTAACAGTTTTTTTTTTCTGCCAAATAACTTTAAATTTCATATTTTCAATAGGTCACTAGTTGTAATCCTACCAGTCTATAAGCACATAATTTTGGTGGTCTTGGAATTCCTGGCTCCTTGCGCTTAATTCGTCTTCTTATTCAATTGTGTTATCTTCAAATGACGTTCTGGAATAATTATTTATTTTTTGTTGTGTGGTATTTTTTCGTGTAAGTATGCCGAAAGGCAAGTAATAGAAAAATATTTATGGGAACCAACAATTATATATCATTTTAACACTGTGGCGTTACTTCATTAAAATCCATAGAAGCAACTTTTCTATAAAAATTTCAATGCAATTTATTGCTATTTATTTGTTAATAACACATCTGCGCATTGGACAGTTTACATAAAAACGAGATGGAAAAACATGTTTCACTGTTGTGCCTGACTTTTCTTGTACTTCTGAGACTCAAAAGTGATTAAAATTAAATACTTATTGATTACATTACATACGTATACATACGTATAGGGTACGTTGGGGCTATTTGGGTCACTTCAACTTTGATCTCGAACTGTAGGTACTAAATTGAATATTTTCAAAATCGATACTGAAATTGCAATGTTTCTTCACGTCCTTAATCATAAAATAGATCATCAGGTTTAATATTAAATAGCATTTAAAAAACATCACAAAACTGATGATCATGGAAATGCACTTTACAGAAATTGTCATGTAAATTGGATCAGACAATCGAGTTATTTGAATCAGCATTTTTCCAAACAGTTATTAAATAGTAACATTAAAAATAGTTATAGTCAGATATTAACAAAAATGTTACATTTTATTTATTTTAATACATGTTAACCAAGATATCCCTGGTATTAAAGCAGTCTTAATATGTTTCGTACTTTTTTTTTCAACTAGCTCCTACGCAACGATCGCGATACCATGTTTTCCATTATTAGCATTGTTCACATTATCCCTTCTTTTGAGATTTTATATAACAGAAATTTTATACACAGAAACCACATGGTATACTTTCTTCTGAGAAAGAGGATGAGGAATTATCGCTTAATTCAGTGGAGGTCTCAGGGATTTCTCTCACAAATGTTTACCTTTCCTTTGGTTGGTTGTTAGTCCTTTTGATATCGTTAGTAATTTTCTTCTATTTTATATTCCCAACACCAGATTTCTGGCGACTCCTTGCTCCTATTCCTTGATGTTTTCTGGCGATGCTAGATATAGTGAAATATTCCTCTTATTTTCAATTTTCTTCTTCTTTGGCATCCCTTTTGCTAGAGATGAACTGCAGAATATTTGGTTTCAGAAGAAGGGAATTTGCGTGATTGTACATTTGGACTGGAGGGAACGGGGCATTTAATTTAAACAGCCTTCTGCTTTATGCGATGGTCCTGGATTGAAGGACAAGGGAAGTTTCACGTTGTTCACAGAAAAATTTCCCTGCAGTTAGAAATTTGTGGTCGGGTTTTTGGTTTGGATTGAAAGGATACAGCCCAGTACACTCACATCCTTTAACTGCGTTACTCACGGTGGAAACCTTCCACAGGACAGCATTAAGGCAAATTTGATTATTGATGTTGAGGGATTGGTGTGTATGATGGTAGCAGTCACCTTATGATAAAATGTATTCATGTGCTTAAGGCCCCCGCCTACCTCGACATTTTTTCTGCGTTTGAGGCTGAGAAGCGTGGATGCCGTAAGGGCGACACTGCCACGCGCATCAAGTGCGCAATGGCCACTAAGTGCAAGGCTATAACTTACGTGCAGTGTTCTCGTCGTGATGCTTGTACCTTTGGGACTTTCAGCGGTGACTCTATTATTTTATTGGTGGAAAGTTTGTAGGAAGATTCAGTGCAGGGTCTCTGAGTAGTTTTGTATGTATCTTGTGCATGCATTTTGAACTGGATTATTAAAAAAAAAAAAACTGTTTTTAGCCATTTTGGAGTACTCGGAAATGTGTTTGTAATAAACTTGGCGTCTTGAAAGAATCCAGCAGCCTTCGTCTGAAGTGTGTGTTCTTGTCGTAGAACAGCATATTGGACGCACGTTTAATATTTTCGTGGTGAAAAAAGGTTTATTTCAAACACTCTGCAAGTCAGTTGGGTGCAGAAAATTAATGGTGTGATCTGGTCAGTTTGATATTCTGTGCAAAAATTTAGACACTGGATAGTAATGCTGAATTTTGGTCATCTAGAATTAGCACATATTTTCCTTGAACATAAATTATTATTATTATATTTAAAAAATGGTTAATTTAGGGTAATTATAGTTCTGATTAATGTGTCATGATTGACACAATAACGTAAGCATGTCGAAGAAAAACTTTGTATTTTTCACGTGTCCTTTGCCCTATAAATATTACGAAAAGTGAAATGAACGTCGTTTTGATAAACAAAACGTGTGCATTACGTATGTTATCTAGCGAATAAATAGAACTTTACTTTGAAAAGTAGTTTGTAGTTCTCTTAAAAACTAACACGTCATGCTAGTTGTGCCACAGGAATGTGTTGAAAGCATGGCGTTACAATCACTGAAGATAGAAACCTCAAGAGATTTTTTTTCAAACCCAAGACCTCATATTCTACAGAGAAAAAATTACACTATACTAAAGAGAGTTTAAGTTCCACTTGGCATTTGTAACTTCAAATGCAGTTTAGAAGACTTGTAACTTACACGATTAAAATAAATTTTCACCAAGTATTCCACAATATCCTTCTTAAACGGAGGCAGGGAAGTGACAATGCTATTGTGCCTCTATTCATGCGAAGTTGGTCATAATGTTATTTTGTTCGAAATAAACCCGTGATAGAAAATAACCACTCTTTCTGGATCACGGGACTATATGGATAAAAATAAAATTACGACCCGCTGCGCATGGACCCTGACGTAATGGCATCGTCACTTCGGAATATTTCGATTTTCGTACCAATATGCCTTTACAGTGAGAATTAAGAATACATGATTAATTAAGTGCCCATGTAAAACTACACAAAAATTTTTGTTCAATTCTACTTTCTAAAAACACTCAAATGCATTGAGTTTTAACTGAATTTTATGAAATACTGAAATTCTGCATTCGCACATAGTTTCATTATATATATATATATATATTTACGAAATGAACTTGGTTATTTAAACTTACGTTTTTTTTAAGTTAAGAATCGTAGTGATATAATTTGATCACGTTATTAAAAAAAAACATCTGTTTCTTTCTTTTCCGACGACCAGGATAGAAAATTAACTGAAAAGAACTGCTGACCGTCTCGTCGTAAAATCGAATTAGACCCACAAGCGGTTAAAATATGGTCCCTGAATTCCCACCTCATTATTGAGATTCTGTGTGACAATTTACAACGATTATTTCCATGCTGGTATATTTTACTCTATTATTTTATCCTAATTAATACGAAAACATTGAGATGTCGCTATGATGTTGCAATATTTGACCCATAAACTTTACTGGACTCGAAATGAAATAATTATGTGAACTTGCTCATCTCGTCTATAACGATGCTTTTCCACTTGAATAACTACCTGATGGCGTACCTTGTACAGCGCAAAGAGCCATGGGAGTATAAGTTGTTCAACTATAGGTATTGTTTTGCTTCAGGTCAATTTATCTTCAGCGTCTTGGCTAACAACTTCAGAATGTCCCGTAAAAGGCGTTATCTGCTCCAGAGAGAGTTGATAAAGCAACAAAGGCAGGATGTGCACTCGGAAACTGGATCAGGAGTTATAACATAAATGCAATTACTGCAGACATCGAGGATCACGAAGTCGGGTGAATCATTCTAGTGTGTTGTTACGAGACCCCGTGGATTTACAGTCACACTCAACGCGAGAACGAACTCTCACGCACGGAGCTTGCAAAACATGTGACAAGGAGTAAACATTTCACTAGAGAAAAGACTGAGTACAAGCAGAACGGGGTGGTATATTTATGCTTCACCAAAGAGTCAATATGTTTACATAGCGTATTTTATAATATAAGTAACTAGTATTAGTTATATATTATTTCACAATATCCCAACAAACCATGTTTTATTATCCATATTTTTTTTTCTTATTCTATGTAATGTTAATAATTTGCTTTATGATACTCTCAGCATTATAAAACAATTTGGGTTTCTGCTTGCAACTGGTTAGCGTATTGTGCACAGTGCAGTAGGTTATTTTTAAAACTTAAATCAGTATGATCAATGAGTAGCTTATGTTAAATACACTGAGCTAGTTGGCGTAGCAATGACAGTCTGAGCTTGCCTTGGAGAAGACCCGGTTTCGAGTCCCGGTTGATTCCAATTTTATAAGGGTTCCCAAAATCACTCTTGATAAATGCTGCGACGGTATATGCTGAATAGGTGCATTAACTTGTAGTATGCGAATCACTGATATGCACAAACACTTAGCTGGTTCGTGCACTCTTAAGTTCTTTACAGATGTAAGGACAGTTGTCACTACATGTCAAGGACTGTTACAGGTATATTCAACAATATTTCGCAGGATCTACAGGTGAAAATGATAGGAAATGTTTAGTCAGTTTGTTGCCTCCTTTTCTGATTCATATTCACATTGTGATTTTCACAGAAATTTAATATACATATATATATATATATATATATATATATATATATATATATATATATATATATATATATATATATATATATATATATATATATATATATAAACTTTGCTTTCTTAAAAACTTCAAAAACCATTTTGTCTTGTGTATGTTACGACGTTACGAATCAAAAGCGTAATTACAGAAACTTTAAATTAAGCAACATTATTTTACTCATCAGTGATAGATACAATTTTCTTGGCATAATGGGTTTCAAAATGCTTCCATAGAAATTAACTGGTGTTTAATTCTCACTTAAAAAAAAATGATCTGCACGTAAAGCGTACAAACCTTCTTAACATGATGCAAGGTAAGTTACAAGAATATATATATAAATAATATTTAAATCAACGTATTAATAAACATACGCATTATATATATATATATAATGCGTGTGTTTATTAATACGTTGATTTAAATGAGAATTGCTGGCAACTTGTAATCCCATTTCTTCTGTTCGCCTACGGAGATGGCAACTGCAACAAGAAACAGTTTATCTTTCCACATATCTGGATTTAAGTTTTTTGCTTATCACTACCAAAGCTGTATACTTTATTGACAACATTTTTGTAAATCTTGCTGGCGTATAATACACTTAAGTGAATGAACCACGTTGTTATGTCAAACTAAGCTTCGTGGTATTATATCACTGTCAGGTGGAAATTTCGTCGAGGAAACAACCCAAAACTAAAAAATTAAATTTAAAATCCTTCTCCTGCTCATATCTTATACGCTTAGAGTACTTGACTTCTACTAGATGCTAAATATGAATTTAGCATTGTCATTAAGCATTACTTATGTTAGAATTTTACGGGCCAAAACCAATGTAGCCTTCAAACATAAACTACAAAACATAAATTTGCAATAAGTAAAACACTGTATTATTGTAATTGGGTTAATTACACTTAAAAATTAATAATTAATAACTCAGTAGAACCAAATCTCTATGTGAAATGTGTAGGTACGTCTATGTACAGAGTTCTCACTCCTTTCTGATTAAATGATTGTATATCACAGACAAACTGTACCCAAAAGAAACTTTTTAGTATAGGCTGTTCACGATAAAGTGAGCACTTTTGAAAGCGCTCTCATTTGGAATAATAGTCAATAAAAAATTTTTATTACCGCCATAGACGACAACTTCAGAGTGCGATGGAATATACGCACTGTATTTAATACTTACGTTGCAACTTTTATTTATAAGATATGGTTGAAGGATAAAATATGGCTGATATGGCTGAAAGAAAAAAGTAATGGGCCTCAAAAGTGCTCACTTTACCGTGAACAGCATATATAATAGAAATGGGGGAAGTTACACTTCGTTTTCTGATATTATTATGACATGCGATTTTTTTAATCTAACGTTATCAGTGAAGCATATTCTTGGTGACCTTTCGGGTTTGTAATATCTACTTCGAATATAGAGCATGTGTAAGTTTCACGGAGCAAAATGTTTGTATGAACACAATTCAATAGAAAATAATCATATATATATATATATATATAGACACATACATATATATATATATACACACGAGCGATAAACAGAAAAGGTAACTTGGTAACTAGTAATAATATAATTAATCAAAATTTTCTCTCATACGTAGAAACGTTTCTTACATAGAAACATCCATTCAGACTGTTAGTGTCTCAGTTCTTATGAGACGGCATGCTAAAGAGTATGAACAGAGAAACTTACAGCTCCGTTCAATAGGTCTGATTTCATCTATGTCTTCAACACGCAAATTATACATTTTAGTGATGAAATCGTTTCGACGTGTATAAAATTGTTTTAATAGCCGAAGTAAATACATTATAAATCTTTCGAGATGTTTACAAATCATAGTTTCCTTACTTTTTTAAAGTATTAATCTTATATTTTGGAAAAAAAATGCAATTAATAACGTCGTTTCACTACATTCAAGTGAAGATTTCACAGCCCGCAGGCAGTGGAGACTTCGCGTTAATGGTTAACATAATGCGCCCAAGGCGACTTTGCAGATTGATTTTTGCTGTTACTTGCCACTGATTTTCGCAGTGTAGAATCGGAGCTGAACAAACCAATCTGACATATTCTAAGCGTTGGTGACGGGAATCAAACCCGTATCCCTCTAAGCGAGAGCTAGCAAGGCTGAACTCTGCCCCGCTGACAGGTAATGAATCACACTATGAGGAGTTGTGTTCAATTAGTTTGCTTATCAATGAGCTGTTCCTTGAAAATGCACGGAAGTTTCATGTATGTAAGCTGACGTTGGGCTACTATCTTTATTAACTTTATTTTTTTTTTGCGTTGATGTTGACAGACGTTACTGCACTTTTTCCCGCAATGACAGATCTTCAGAATATCGTAAGGGCAAACGGAAACTCGTAAATTAACGAAGGTATTCTGGGATATTTATAAACACCGCTTATCTACTGGGAAAACTCAGACTCTAACGACGGCGTACTTCGAGAAGTAAAACGGGAGAATTTAAAAGAATGAACTCTGAGAATTTAGAGACATCACAGTGATCGGTTTTAGAACTCTGATTATAGCCACCGCACCTTTCCGCGATTGCGAAATCCCCCTCTTCAGTAAGGAAAGTCTTTATCAATTACTCGAGGACGTCACGAACACGCGAAGGAAAAGTGGCCTTTAAAGTAAAAAAGGCTGTCGATTGTGAAAGAGCGTAAAGTCCATGGCGACAGGTGGAAGTGTGTCTGATTGAAACTCCTTCTCCTCTTCGTTACGTCAAGTAAGTTCAGGAACTGCGAGTGTGGCGAGGAGTCTGTGACTTTTCCGGTGACATCATAGACTAAAGATGAGGTAGACCGACCTCGCTGGCTGCGCACAACCATTCCCCGTGTTCCAACATTGAACTGCTCACCTGCCAACAAGTCTAGCGAAAACGGCATGGTTTTTATTTTAGGTTAGCAAACTGATTTGCAAACCAATGCTTAGAGATGATTTTATACTTCCTCTAACCAACTTATTGTGCAGTTTGATTAAATTTAAATTCGTAAAAGTATTTTATTTATGAAATAGTGCTCGTCATTCAAAAATTAAGATATACACAAACACTTTCATCACTGTTGACCATGTGACTTTGACGGTTGTGTTCTTTTGGGGTAGGTCAGTGCTGGGTACATGCGCGGAAGACGAATAGGGTAATCGGTCCACCTCATCTTTAGTCTGTGGGCGACACCTTGGTTGTGGGAGACGAGGCGGAAGAGCTAGCTGGCGATAGAGACAGATCTTTCCTCTTAGTGTATTTAATTTGCATGATGTTAGTTGTGGAAACTCAGTTTGTGTATGATGGTCACCCGAGATCCGTTTGTATTGTGTACACTAGTGAATCCCAAACGTTATCTGTTCTCGTGGAAACACATTGTGATACTGTCTGTTGAAGAATTATAATTTAAGTACCGTTAGATAACTGGATAAAATATAATGTAATTTAGTTCATTCGATTGTCTCCGGTTGAAAAAAAAAAAACAGTACAACTTGAAAACTCACAATTTAAATAATACTCAAAATTTCACAGGAATATTTTTACTAGCCACAATTATTTTATATCATTTGAATAGTTTGTATGAATGTAATACTTAAATGCAGTAGGTGAATATCGTATAAGAACTCTAAACACAGTAGTGGACATATTTTGTTGACAGACCAGAGTGTTATATTTATGTTAAATATGTTTATGCTAAAGTCTGCTAGGCTACCTCAAATTTACTATCAGTATTAAGTAAAATTGGAAATTCAACGAAAGGAACCACAGACTGCAGTCCATTTTAGATGTCGTCGTACTTAATTTCACTGGGATCTTATGAGAACCACTTCAATAGTGTCCACGCACCTTACGAAGAAAATGGTCTCCCTACGTCGATCATAGAATACGCATAACCTTTATGGTAAGATCACAATGACCTTAATATTATGGAGCAGCATTCCCAAGTTGCCACATATGGTTCCAAAGGGAAGGTAGGCAGAGCTCGTATAACCCAGGCAACAAAATCACCAGTGGGGTGGAGCAAGAACACACTGTTATACTTTGTTGTATTGTCATCAAACCGTACTTGTTTTTAAGGTTGGGGGAATCTCACGATGGTAGAGCATGTGGGGTAAATAAATATAAGAAGCTATAGGTTATTATATGGCTTTATAATAAAACATCTGGCCAGTACATAATATACTATAAGGCCGGGGGAGCATTCTTAGGTTAACTACACCCACTACCTTACTGAGCCACGTTAGTATATTGTAATTGTCCCAACCTTGAGAAATATCCGAAGGCTGATGAAGTATGTTGAATTATGGCGGTCGGCACAGCAGGTAATCTAGGTCGGCGTCACATGGAGAAAGATCCCTGCCTCCGCCTTGCATTGCCCTCATATTGGCGTGGCATAACACAACATGGCCTGATTCCCTGGCTGGTAGAGGGGCTTCCTACTTACCGGGGTCTGGACAATGGGAGTTCTGATTGCGGCAACTGGCTGTCCTGGTTACTGCTCATGAGCGATGGCGTGTTCAGGCAGGCCGTCGAATTAAGGTCTGTTCACGCTATCGCAACCACACTGGCTGATTCCTTTGCGGATCTTTCTTTCTCTTTTTGGAAACATTGGGCACAGAGTACTTGATTGTCCTCGGTAGCGAGAAAAGAGCGAGTGAATGTTGACGTCAGCTGACCGGAGCTTAATCAAGGGATTTTCCAACCAAGCCTGAAGCTACAGTGTTTAAATGGGAATGAATCAACGTTAAAGAAATTAATTCCCAATGCATCACTTGTAAAGACAACCGATTCAAACGAAAATTATTCGACGTGATATTTCTTAAGGCATAATGTTACTTTAAGAAATCTCGCCAATTATTTTGTTGAGAATATTTTTTTTCTCGAAAATTTAACATTAGAATTTACATTTTACAAAAAACATAAAGGCTGAATGTTTATTTTTTGGAAAATTTATGAACATGCTGTATTTTTTTTTCTTTGAATAATTTTTTTGTTGTTTCAAAATCATCAAACCGTAATTTTAAAAAATAATTGTACAAAAACTACACTGAATAAAATAACATATGATTTTCTTGATATCACCTCTTATTTGTATAAGATAGCAATATTGTAAAATAATGACATTTTTGCTTTCATCTTTCTTAACAGTTGAAAATTCGTTATTAATTGAAGTTTAGATCTCGAAAGCAGGTTCTTTGGAACACTGCATACATCGTTCTTGTGTGAATATTTGATAGCGATATCAGTCCATTATATTATATTTTAAGCGTGTTTTTTTAGAAAACGTAAGTGATGTTAAATATGCATAAAAACTATAATGAATTTTTTTAATCTGGGAATTTTCCTTTCGAAAACGCTGTTATAATTGAACTTGCAGGTAGATAAGATTCCACCCCCCCCCCCCCCTCATCCTCTTCGTTAAAAAAATAAAAAAATAAGCAAATACTACATATTACAAGATCAGTCAGCAAATACTGTAACTTATTACTGGAAGACTTATAACTATAAACTGTGAAATCATGTTTATTTTCAGTGCCGCAACTTTATAGAGGTTTGCAAATGTCAACTGATTCGCATATATTTCTTCAAGCTTCTAGCTTGCCAGTCACTATGCTTGAAAACGTGCGGAAAGCTAGGCGAAAGCGTTAATTCTAATAGTGCTTGGGAACAATAAGATTATTCTTTAGTGCGTCGTACATCAGCATATAGTTATTATTATTATGCTACAAATTTATCATTCTATGCTCAATTGCAAATCGTAACTGCCTTAGGAGTATTTAAAATGGTCTTTTTTATGGCCCACGAAGTCTGCTGTCACGTAGTAAAGCTTCAGTTTGCTCCCAATTATGTGAGATTCCATCTTCTTGCTAGTCACACGGCAATTGAATTTGTTGCAAAAAAAAAAAACATGTTAAATATATTTACGAGTAGTGGATAACCCATGCTTATGCTCCAAATAATATCCCTGCTGATAATAACAAGTTTATTTCAAATTTATCAATTTGCTACGTGTAGCGATACAACTTGAAACTAAATTGTTATCTCAACGGCACAAAAATGTGGTAGCGTTATGATGTAAAGTGGGATTTTGGAATACACTATTAAATTGTACACTTTTGTACACTATTAAATTAAATTCAATTTTATTTCAGACGAATCCGTAGTATGTGTTTAAACTTATCTTATAAAGAACATGTTCGTATTGTCCTAGGCCATTGATATTGTCCTTGGCTGAAAATAACGAGTCCTAGGAGTTTGTTTTTAAGACTGCTTATTTTTAATAAAATATTTCATTTAATGCCATTTAATTACGAAAACCTCTTTCTGCTCTGTAGTAAATACAACTCTATATCAGGTTTTATTAACTTTTTTATCTTTATTTTATAAATTTTTTATTACCAAACACGGAAGCATAATAACTAACAAAAAAAATCCTGTTAACGCGGTAGATTTAAACGAATTGTTCGATTTTTTAAAAGTTGTTTTACAAATATGTAATAAATTTTAAAGGGAATAAAGTTGATACTGTCGCAGAGAAAATAAAGTGACCCCTTTTGTCAGTGTAAAACGCTAAATTCACTGCTAAATATCACGGTAATGGTCAACAGTCTATTATTATTTGCGTCAAACAAAGCTTACGTAATCGGCACAGAAAGATTATTTGAAAATAATTTTCTCTTTGCCGATCAAATAAATACCATCCGGGTAGTTAGGGTCCTTTAGTTCACCAAGACGATACGCGGAACATAAACATTTAGAAATTTAACATTATTGTATCTAGAACTACATTTCAGAAGTTCTAGTCTTAAAATGACAGTATTTCTTAGGCAATTTATTGAATGACGTATACTGCAGAAACGTCCAAATTTACAACAGGGATATAAAACTTACCTTCGTTATGCACTCGCAAATAGCAGCTGCCGCATCACATTCATTCGTCGTGTTATTAACTGGAAAATGGAAAAAACAGGGGCGGTTCATTCATTTTTTTTAGATATACATTCAATATGTGTGTGCTACATTGACTCATCTGGGGGCCGCGGTGGTGTAGTGGTCAGGCTACTCGCCTCCCACCTATGCGAACAGGATTCGAATCCCTGCGGGGTAGCTCCCGAATTTTCGCACATGAGCATTGTCCCGGACGATGTCGCTGGTCAGAGGGTCTTATTTGTGTCATCCCGTTTCCCCTCCCTCATGCATTCCGGCTCTGCTCCATACTAACCTTGCTTCAGCCTCATTGGCTCTCAAGACTTCCATGGTAAGAGCAGTCCACATCTCTCCACTCAACTTGACTCACGAGCAGGAAAACTGATATTCGGGAAAATATTTAAACACGGGTTATACTTCAGTATATTTGTATCAACCTGCAGCTTTGTTTTAGTTATTAGTAGTCGTGTGTCTTAAGGAATGTATATTTTCTTACTTCGCTTGACCAATCAGAATCAGGCCACTCAAGTACTGAACGTCTGTGATTCGCGGGTATGCACTTAAGGGTAGGAACACTCTAGATCTACTTATCACAAAAGCGAATTTTTTGCTAATGTCTCTTTCTCTTGAAATACAACGTGTCTTGAAATATTTTCTTGAGAATCAGGAGTTTCTTAATGATCAGCACTATGTATGACGATGCTTACCTCTTAGAGGTTAGTAAGGTTCTTTAGCAAATTAATGAAAAATAGGGTAGTTTCGTATTCAGGAAGTATATATGTTAGCCTGGAATGTAAATGTTGAAACATTTGGAAGAATTAGTCCCATCGCAGCTGGTATAAATAGAACTCGCGACCTCCCGAATACAAATCCTGAAAGCAACCGCATGATAAATCGTGCTCGGTGTATATAACAGTGTTGTATGATAAAACAAATTAAAATTACTTGAATATGGTTACCAGTGTCTTTCTGCTAACAGCCCTACCAGTGTCTTTCTGCTAACAGCCCTCAGTATATACATTTTAATCTAGCAAATCCCCTATAAAATCCGCCGACCAGCAGCATCGTCCGGCACGATTCGCACAAGCGGAAATCCGGAGTGGGGGGCGAGCAGACTAACCGCTCAGCCCCACGGCCCCAAATACACAGAGTAATCCCAACGCAAAGCCTTCTGTTGTCAGTCTAACTCCAGAAAAGGCAAGTTGTTGAAAACTCTTTCAATGATCACCTGGGACCGCAACGATCCTGACTACATCACTATACAATAAACTAAACATTACGTAATTTTAAACGTACTCACCTCTCTTTACACATGTTTCTGCCGTTGATGTTATTCCCTTCCTTGTATCCTCTCCGATCTCGTGTATGTCCAACAAGTTCGCGAACGCCTCCATGTTCAATTTTCCATCCTTCAGCTAATGACATACAACTAAATAAGTTATGACATAAACGATGGAACAAAAAACGTTTGGGCGATGTGTATATTTAAAAAATGCCTTTAAGTAGTGTAACGTTCCTATGTTATAAAATTATTTCTTGGAATAAATATCATTGTTGACTTTCATTTTGCATAAATTTTCGAGAAGCTGAATATTTCTTTATTTTCCAATCATGGATTATTAATCGAAATGTTCGAACCAACAAAAAGCACCGTGTGTATGATTCCCCTAAACCCATTTGTTTGTGAGGCATTAATTCATAAATTTCACAACCGATGGAAGGAATTTGTTGCTTTTCAACTTAAGGGATGAATTTCAAAAGTTCTTGGGTTAAGGAAAACAACTCAACATAGGTTTGTTTTGAATTTGTATAACTTAATTAATAATCCATATTTTGAAAATCACTTAGCATTCTGCATCGAAAAATGTTATGCGATATCACGGTTGCGACGCCTGAAATTTTCCCACGAAATAATCTGTCAGGGAGAGTCTTCACACTTCCTATTTATAATTATCTCTTTACACTTTACGCAAAGGATTCACTGTATCATTGTAAATACTTTCTTTTAAAACGTGTAAAAGTTCGTCTTCACCTAAAATGGCATTTACCGCCCTCAGGAAGCAGGTTTAGACCACGAGTCGTATAGTAAACTTTTTCTTGCTTAACGAATACCCAGGCGTAGTTTTTCCATGCAATTACGAAACAACCTGAGTGTATGTGAATAAATATTGTAAACATTTGTAAATTAAATATGCATTTAGACGCGAAAAATAACTTTTTTTTACGTTGCTGAATATGAATTAGATCTACGTATATTGTTGTGCTTTATCATACAAAATTGTTGCCTATATTAAATATGACGAGTAAATAAGTAAATAAATAAACAAATTTAATGCTATTTTGGCCAACTCATTCTTGGTATAAAACTGCGTATAATTTTTGTGGTATTTGCGTTTTATACTGTTATACATAACCAGCACAAATATATTTGAAAAGTGAGATTATACACCTAATATTGTGCACTCTATTCCAGCATAAGATTATAAGATGAATGGAAAGTCTAAAAGATATTTCCTATTGGGTGTGTGTACTTAACGGATCAACATTTCTATGTTCTTTGTCTTGAAAAATCTTTGTGATGTCAATGACTATGAAAAGAAATGTGCTTGAGAGATTAATCGTCACATCATAATTGTTATGACATGTCTGCAATATTAGAAGCAAGATCAAGAAACATCTGCAGTTTAATATTGCCACAGATACAATTTCTATTTCTCTTGTAACTAAAGTAGGATCAATTTAGTTTGTGTGAAACATTAAATCCCCTGAGAAGTATGCCTGACAACCTGACCCATAACTTGTTTCCCGTCCGGTTGGGAACGTAACAATATAGAATTCCAAATTTGTACTTACACAGTTTTATGACGAGAAAAATTAAGGTTAAACCTGTGGGTTTTCCGTAATAGAAACCCACTATGATTGTTAGTCCAGTTAATTTATTAGTGCATATTTTGACTACTGCACTTAGTTTTTTACTATAAATGTATTGCATTAGTAGGAATGATAATGTAGACAGTCATGCAAATGAAACACTTGCTGTTCTGTCTTAGAGATCTCTAACATTTTTATGCCTATACAACTATTTTCAGTCAATCTTCTGCAGTAAAAAAATTTAACTAATCACCTTTATCAACTACGTGACAAAAAATGGCCTCCTACAGTAGGAAAATACTTACCAAATTAATTTTCTTCAGCACGCAGGATAAAGCACACTGCAACAAAAATTATATTCCGTTTTGTAAGCTATATTCTTGTGCATGAAATATACAATATTGATTTAATTACACGCTTATTGTTACCTTTGTTGCTTCACTTTCAGGACACGTGGGAGGGTTCGCCAACAATAAAGCTATGTCTTCTGTAATGCATCAAAATAAAACATTTCGATATACAGTGTCTTGTAAAATAATTTGATACATCAAAATATCTGTCTAAGGGCTAACTAAATAGAATAATTCCTTTACAAAAATATTGGCTGGGCTAAGCAACGTAAAATATGAAATGCAACTAAGAATTTGTTTTTCATCTAACCAAGTGAAGCGAACAGATATGCTTAACGGCTCTTAGCAGCGAGATTTTGGAGTGCCGATGAAGGCGACTGAGATGAGTATGGAGCAGCGCCAGAATGCTGGGACGGGGGAAACGGGGGATCGTCGAGAAAACCCGTCGGCCAGAGGCACAATCCGGCACGATTCCCGCATGCGAAAATTCGGGGCGACCCCGCCGGGAATCGAACCCGGTTCGCCTTGTTGGGAGGCGAGTAGTCTAACCATCACGGCAGCACAGTCCCTCATATATGGGAGGAAGTGGCAGTACTCCGTGGGGAAAATGACAACACCATAATGTGCGTCACGATTCCCACATGATATTTCATCCAGAAACCTTACCGTCGCCATGCGGGGCCAGTGTTTAACCGTGAGATATTATTAATGTGAATTAAAGTGCTAAGAAATAACACACACACACAGCAGTTCCTCTGTACTCAGGAATAAGTGCGAAGCAGAAAATTATAAGCATGTGACAAAATTGGGAGCCAATCACGTGGCGTTGGACAGGAAATAACACAAAGTTGAAATTCAATTAAGTTCTACAGATGCGTGGAAGCAAACATGCAAAAACTAAGAAAGGTCATTCCTAGATAACATTTTTGTTAAATTTGCGTGCAGTTATTTTGCATTAACGAAGGGTTTATTTTGCATATCTTGCGCCACGGTAACCTAAAAACGTACGGTGTCAGAAATATCTTGGCACAAATACATCACTGTGGTAAAATATTTCCTTGCAAGTAAACATTTTATTAGTTTCTCTTCTGTTGGCTCCCATAAAACTGTAAAATAATCTAAAACTCTACAGAGTTTACTTACGCCCCACGAGCCTCTAAGTGCTACCATTATTACGTAAATGTATACATAAATCCGATAATTCAAATTGCAATATTCCGATAATGTTTACCTTCATTTACCAAGTCGCCATTCTCCAAAGCACATTCCAGAGTGTACAGGAGAATTTTCTGTCCGAATTCTTCCATCGTACTCTCGCCCTGAGGACTAAAGCTTATCAGAAACATTTGAATTCCAATTTTTTTTGTCACCATACAAAATTAAACTTTTCCTTACGGGACATTAATCACATTCTTTATAATTTGTTTTGACAAAAAGAAATCTGAAATAAATAGCTGAATGTGTTAGGCCTAACCTTTGCGGCCGCTGTGATGGCCAGAACTGCGATGCCCCAATGACACGGAGATAACGCCATCCCAACAGTCGCCTGACACAAACGTGCCGTTGCTGGCCTACGGAAAATGCCAGCCTCGTATTTATCGGTTACGTGCCATAAAAGAGCTGGCCGTGAACGCCCTTGTCACTCGCTAAAATTGCTCTTGTCCTACAATAAAAAGTCACACAATTGCGGGAATTGCGACAATGTGAAAGTTAAATTGCCATATTCAGCCGTCATTTTTCGACAAGGACACGCATGTGCCAGCTGTAAAACTAATGAATCATCGTGTAACTTTGGTTCCTATTATATTATTGCCCGTGCAGTTTATAATATTTTTTAAATGAAAAATTTGTACCCCACTTAAAAACTGACTGAGCGAGTATTTCAACGTGCTGTATTTCTGAGTTTTTAAAAGTGCGTATACAGACGTGGGGAATCTCGTCAGAATATTTTAGTAACAAAATTATAATTTTTTTGTTTAATTAATATTGATTACATTCCACGCAAAGCCTTTACTTAAATATATAAACGTAGTTAAAAATCAAATTTTAGAAAAAATTCCGAAGATTTAGTAAGTTAATAATTTCCTTAAGTAAGAGAGTTTCATTGCATAATACTTTTTAGCCCAGGAAGTTAACTACAACGCTTGGAAAAAAAATACTTTTAATAAACGTCTCCTCTCTCCCTGTACGGCCGCGATGGCTGAGCGGTTAGCCTGCTAGCCTCCCACCAAGGCGAACCTGGTTCAATCCCCGGCCGGGCTTCTCCCGGATTTTCGCAAGTTGGAATCGTGCCGGAAAATGCGGGTTTCCCCGGGGATCGCCCGTTTTCCACACCCTTGCCTTCCGGCGCTGCTCCATTCTCACCTCATTTCACCCTCATCGGCTCTCAAAGACCTCGTTAAAAGCCGCCCAAATCTTTTAACCCAACTCAACAGCTCCTCGCTCCGTTTCATGTTGGTAGGTCAATCGGAGGAGATGACTTAACGCCTTATCTGCAGTTCGAGTACATTAACACACGCACTTTTCTATGAAAATTTACCGGGGTATGTCGATAACTTAACGAAATCAAACAATGAGACGAGAAATCTGTTGGACGTTATTAATACATGCTTGTAAATACGGGCTACTACTACAGTATGTGCCAGACGCTACCTATAATGAAATAATTAGTGATGTTATATGCGGAATGTAGGGGAAACTCTGTTTATTGTTTAATTAACTGAAAAAAAATGTATTAGAGCCAATCATAACTAATTGACTTCTTTTTATGGACTTTCTTCTTTTACTATGAGAAATTAAAATATACATATTTATTGTAAATTTTAATAATTAGTCGCGATTACGAAGTTTTTCACTTTGTGATTTTGTACAACTTGTTTGCATTTTAAACAGTTCTGCTTAAATGAGGGACACTTTGTCTTTCTGACACTACACATTTTATCCTTTCCCTTCTGTATCTAACAAAGACGTGAACACTGAAAATATTTGCTTGTTTTTTTTCTTTCAGTCGTTAAAATATTCTCTAGATATATTTAGGTGATTTTCTTGACCTGTAATTATTCTGTCGTTTGGCTGTTACCTAAATAAATAATACACAGGTTGTCAGGTAATTCACGGATACGGACTGCACCACACGAATCTATGGTCACAACTAAGTAGAAGACACTCTTATGTAAAATACATAAAACCCTTCGTTTACGAGAAAAACGCCACGAAAGTTAAAAAAATAAATAAATAAACCACTGTAGCGAAAATGTGGCATTCCAATACGATAAGGGCGAGGTGATGTGGCTGTGCTGCAACTAATGTGTCTTCGTTAAGCCGCGTTTACACCGAGGTTGTGGACACGCGTTTACGACAAAAGTTGACGACATTTCGAAAAACGGCACTAAGCTTGTCTGCAACGTCTCCTGTCGTCGAGTTGGCGTGTCTGTCAGAATAAATTATGTTTCCCACCTGGAGTCGGTAAAGATCAGAGGATATCGACATTTGTCATCGACAGAAGTTGCGTTTTTCGGTGATGGGGACATTCCCCTGCTACCCCGTCTTCAAAACAGCGCGGCACGGGTGGTCGCGCCGTACTGCGTTCACACTCTGCGCAGGCGTCACTCATCCCCTATTTGACTTGTCCGCATTCCCCGCTAAACTGCCAGTGAGTGATCTGTGCTTTTCATTCGAACAGAATGGAGTGGACGAGAGAGCCGGTGATAACGTTGATAGAACTATTTAGAGACAGGCTCGTCCTCTGGGACCAAACTAGACGCGAGTTTAAGAACAATGCCCGGAGTGAAATTGGTGAGGAGATGCAAATTAACAAGGCGCAAGTACAAACCAAGTTGCGGAACCTAACATCCCAACTCTACAGAGAAAATAAGAAGCCAAAATGTTCAGGAATAGATTCAAAATCAAAATGGTTTGCATTCGAACATCTTCAGTTTATGAGGGATAAGACAACTTACCGACATTCTCGTGAGTCGGGAGCAATGAAGGTAAGCAAAACACAACTATTCTGTAGGCTATGCGTTGAAGTCATACTTTGTAATGTTATCCAAAAGTAGCTATTGCGCCCGCTCCCATTTTAGAAGGGGGAGTCAATTCTTTTATGTTTTGGAGACCCCTGAATACGAACACTAAATGTTTATAAATATGCATATATAATCTGCTCGCCTTCAGGGCGCAATTTGTCACGGAGCGCAACTAAATTTGATATTTTGTTCTATATCGGCACTAGAAAGAGCCCTATAATGCTAGAAGCGATTTGCAAAAGTAGAAGTCGGGATTTAGGAGGAGGTTGAAATGCAAAATAGTAAATGTCTCAGTATTGTACGTATTAAAAAAATGTTCTATAACTTTAACTTTGCTACACATTTAGTTTTATAAACTGTTCACATCTTCAACACAAATAGGAATGTTAACGATTTAACGATTTCGTAGTACAAAAGTGGCTCATGTGATGTACACGTTGCGACAGTGTGTTTTATTTACAAGAAAAATTTAACAAGGAACAAACAAACTCATTTTTGTTACCATAAATGAATACACAGTAGCCAATCTACGCCTAATTGATATTGTATATTTAGGTAGGATACATTACAATCTTTCGGCAGGATAAGTTTTGTCATTACTATTACTTTACAAGTAATTGACTCAGCAGTAGGTGTATTGCCAAGAAACTGACCCTTTTGTACACGACTCTTGAAACATCCAATGAATTACTCGCGTATTTCTTTGGCAAAAACGGAAGGTTTGTTTGGAACTCTTTTTAATCTCAACATTGTTCCCGTGGGAATTCCGTCCACCCTCCATAGTAGTAGGGGCAGGCGGGTCCTAGATACAAAGGGATGCCGCCTTTTTTGATTGACATAATTTGATATCAAAAGGTTAGATAAATCGATTGAAAGGGTTAGTAAAAAGGGTTAAATTTAATGAAAGGGTTATATTTTATTTAGAGGGTAAATTATTAAAAATGTATTTGTGTTGGTTGCAAGAGTGGACTAAGGGTCTTATTTATTTCTTTTTGTGGGGAGCAGCAGCAACAGTTCTGGTACGTCCTCACCCTTGGAGCTCCGGCACACGATGATATGCGGAGTGTTGGGGACGGGGTATATATGTGGCGAGTTTTGTGCAAGATAATCATAAATGTAAATTTTTTTGGTTTGGTAGTGATCTTGCTCGTAGACGGCAGGTAGGCGATTTTTACGAATATATTTATCACACGAGATAAATTCAGTGTGTTAAAATGATTTCTATATAGGAATAGATTACATGCATCGAATTGCAAATTTCAAACGACTATGTGGATAATAGGTGGAATTACGTGACTCTCCAGTATGTAATTTAACATAGAGACGAATTAGACTGCTCCAAGCTGTACTTTAGAGATATAATTTACACGACAGAAGTATAACGAATTAACACAACTACGTGAATAACAAGTGGCAAACAATTACGTGAGCTCCAGGTGTTCCAAAGGAAATGAATTAATTAACAATCTACAACGAATCAAAAAATGTTCCTATAAATTAAATAAACACAATAACAAGACACACACACATATATATATATATATATCACCTCTTGCACATACCTTACACATCCGTTTGCCAGTGAGACTGGCGACAAGGAACTTCAGAAACATAATCCAAACATAAAAGCAATTAATTTATTAACATGCATAATAAAATTGCACCTCTCCCAAAACACATCTGTCTGGTTGCGAGCTCAGTGAAGCACTGTTTGATTATAGATTTCAACTCGGAAATCTTAAACAAAATGAATGCTTCTAAATAAATTTAAAAAAACATGCAATGAAATGGCACGAGGAGCTCCCCGAAATTATATCCGTCCACCTCGTAGGTCAGTCAGTGAATGAGTGGATTGTATAATGTGTTCCTGCTTATATACGCGTAGCATGGCCAGCATCTTAAAGGCAACTGAGTTGAAACTACAGCAAAACTTTGAATACGACCTACTATTTAAAGCAGACACAATAGCGTACATATATTCAGATAAGTTAAATATAAAATGATCTACAAGAAAGTAATTAACAATAGAAAAGCTTACACCAAATGATTTGTTTCAAAATAATTAACTTGCATTGAAGCATAGGCGAGACTCTTGCAAGTAGAAGAAATTAAGTTTGTGATAGTTGAATTTTACTTTTATTTAAAAATCATTTCAAATATATTAATTTTTGTCTTTGTTTTCTTCACCTGACATCGTGTTGAATCTTGAACAGGAAGTTTTGTAATCTGTGTGTATGTACAATGAAATATTTTGAATATTTAAAATGTTTGCTGTATTCTGTTTGGTGCAGACGTAACATTTTTAGGTGGAGAAACTTTCTTGTATGCAAGGACAACCAGGGGTCTTTTTGTACCTGCCTCTGTAAAGGTATTCAGGGCTCACTTTCAATATGTCCCCCTGGGATGTCGCAAAATTGACCAGCAGGGTTCATGTCTCCTACACCAACCGTCAATTTAAGCAGCCAGAGTGGATGAAGGTTTTAATCTGCTGGCTCGTTTCTTTGCAAAGCACAGGTTTCGTTTGTGACATATACTGAGCTTGTTAGGTTCAAACTGTTGTTATTATTGAAAAAATGTTAGTGACACATGGTATTAAATAAATAGATAACAAGACGCACACTATTAATTTTAACATGAAATTTTTTTATTATAAATTATTCTTTTCAAAATCATCTTTATAATGTAAATATTTAAAATGTCACACACAAATATTCAATTTACAACAAACATTTGTTCAATCACAAGTTTGTTTTATAAAATATAAGATTTTTTAGGGTAAAAACAAACTTACTTTACAGAAAGAATTATTTTCTGATGTTATGAAACAAAATAGGTAAAAAAAAAGCATTAAAAATGACTTCAGCTTTTTCCCAAATCAAGTTATTATTGACACACACTAAAACAAAATTTAAGATATTTATATACAACAAAAACAGACAAATCAACAATCTACTAAATTATATTTATAAATTATAGAGCATCATGGTGGATGTCTCTTTCCTAATTATTTATGTTATAAACTACTCTCTGGAGGAGTTTAAAAAAAATATGCGCACTTGAGGCATTGTTTTTAGGTGTCACATCTGGGTAATTTATTTTTGAGACACTCAAACATGCCAAAGACAGGATGCAACATACACTCACATGCACGCAGTTTCCACTGTGAATTTCATTGTCTTCTTTGACAAGGGGTAAAGATATCGAAGATAGTAGTAATCATGTTAGACAAACACATGGCAGCAGCACTAGATTTTAATACATCAGAAGTGATGAAATTAATTTTAGATATTTTTAGTTGGGGTAGTCAGCTGCGATGATGTTTGTAGTTGGTGAACTCAGCTCCGATGATGACTGCAGAAAGGAGGTGCATGTGGTGATGGCAGATGGATGTCCTAAGGGGTGTGTAGTGTTAGGAAGTCTATAAATTGACTGCGGTGCTGAAATTAATATATGGAGGAAAAATTACTCTGGTATTCGATAGTGCCCCAAGGTAAGGTTGATATTCCATCTGCCTCAATGTACTGCTTATCATCCATACCTAACAACACTACCTTTGTTACGGATCCGGTATAGACTTGATGAGCATGCAAATGGAACTGATATTGGGTCCCCATTACCCTTGTGCACTTTCCGAGGCAATGTCGATAATCCTCATACCTGAGTGATTGAAAAATAATTGGGTATTACACAGTTTGCCTTACAAATACATTGCTCATTCGCAACAACATATGCATAGAGCTTAGGATGTAAACCCACAAAGTGTATGTATATGCACCCAACACATTCATCTTTCATGACCCCGGTACGGCCTTTGTTCTCGTGAGGGAATCCTTACAGGTTATCGAGCGCACAGTTGGATGTATCAAACCGCATCTTTGAATCCAGGATAATTATTAATAGATATTTACACAAACAACAGAACATACCAAGGAATCGGTGTCACAATAAAGGAGGTGCGAAGCCAACAGAAGAAATTTTGTACACATGTACTGATAGTGAAATTCATAGTGTTAATTTTGAAAGGTGAGAATGGCAATTCCAGTGTACAAAGGTTTGTTGAATGCAACAGAACTCTTTGACATCTCAATAAGGACCAAGTTTTCATCGATAATCCACCATGCCTGGAAAAAAGGACGACCTGTTAGCTCTGCAGCCCCATAGATCGTATCATACCTCGAAACAATTCTAATGTCCCTTTTCCGGTGGACATTCTGCAAGGTTTTTCCATAAATGGAATTATTCGTTAATTTGAAAAACGATTTTTCGACTTCGTTCGAAGCCGGGACATGTTTCTCAATGTTAAACTCGATATACGGAGCAATCCATGCCTTCTGTTAAAAGCTTAAAACGCGATGAACAGAGTCGAGTTTGGCCCCATACATCAATTACTGCCTCAGTGTTTCCCCATGTATAACATATTTATTTCGCGATGCGAGTGTTAAATGAAGTTTCTTATGTGAGCCTTTTCGGGATACGCCATTTTATAGGGCCAATGGCAGATCAGATAGTTTATCATGACACTCCTCTGGAAAAGAGATCAACTTCCATGGAAAAATAAGTGTCACCATCACACACCATTTTTGAAAAATCCCATGTTGAAAACACATCAGCATCAACCCACTCAAAACTGCCAATCGAGAGCTTGGATTGCATCATGACTGTACAGCCCATTGGCATCGAAATAGCATATATATTTCGATGCCATACTGGAGTCGTAGTCCTCACCCATGTAAACATTGTTGTCTTCTACACGTCTTTTTGAAACCTGGGTAATGCCGCCTGTAACTCCGCACTCTACAAAAAGATAAGTGTCTGGGTCAGTCTACAGCTCTAGTCGCGCACGTGTTATTGACAATAAAGTATCCCATGAAAGAGACAGAGCTGTGATGTACATGGCAGGGTCAAGATTGTAATGAGCCAAATATATGGTCCTGAAATTCTCAAAAACATTAGCCAGCAAACAAGTGTCCACAAGTAAGTACTGAATGGCATACTGCAGCACGTTTATGCAGTTGAACACATCCCATGCGACTTGGGCATGGGCATAGTCTTCATCGCATGTGTCTTCACCTCTCATTATATTATAAATTGTGTCTTTTGGTGGGAGCGACTTGCACATCATACTGTCTGGCGACTTAACAAAGTCATAAGGAAAAACTCCCCCCTGTTTTGCCAGTTTGAATTGGGTGTTGTCTGGAAACATCGAGTGGGTGTTACTCATTTGAGCACATAGCAAATTACCTGCCAAAGTTTCCAGAGAGGTGCCCATGAATTGGATTGAGTCAATAAATCTTAACTTAAAATATTGTGCCTTTCAATTGAAATCAATCTAGACGGGAATTTGTTTGAAAATGCATTTGTATTTTTCAAGGGTCATTCCAATTACTTGAATTTTACCTGGATTGTCGATTACCACAGTTCTGTTGGGTTGTGGCACGTTACATTCCGCCAAGGGCTTTATAAGAAAGTGAGCATCATAATTCTGCAGGTTATGAAAAACAGCGACAAGTAGTCTTTTGGGCAGTCTGATATTCAAGTTGTCCTTTTTATGTGCCCGACCTCTGATTTCTCCTGTCAGATTGTCATGATCGACCACAATATCATCTGTGCCGAGCTTTTCCTTACAAATGTGTCAACTTTTCTGAGCCGCCAAACAAGCTTCATGAGCAGGGGTTTTAGGCTACATCGGAACAATCACACTGTAGATTCCTGCAACCCACTTTGTAAGTTCAAATAATATATCAACTAATTAATACATACAATCAGCACCCACAATCTGAAAATAGTTAGATAAATTTGGATTGTATTAGCAGACGAACAAAATGCCACAAGCATATGGAACATGTTGGTTTATGGTAGTTGTATCACTAATCTCATCATTAGGCAAGCAAGTGGACATGGGTTTCAGGCAACTTTCGATGTCGCAATAGGCGACGAAACCCAATCTTTGCAGTTTGCTGTAATATTTAAATCCCAGGTATACTTGTTGTTCCCAGTGGGGAAAGTACTGCGAAAAGCTTTTTGTTGATGCCAAAGAATACTGTGACTTGAGCATTTCTCCTCACTAACAAAGTACTGGAGACAACACTCGCAAACAAATTTTCTGTTTTTCTTCTACTCAGCTGACTACCAACCAGCCTTGACAAATTTCTAATACAGACAAAATTCAAACGAGCGGCATTTCTACTCGTGCAAATCGCCAAAAAATTATGTGTTTTTCATGGTGTACGGTAGAAATATGCATGGGTACTACAACCCCACCCTTTTAGCAAGTTTCGTCAATTATATTGCTATCATTGTCCACCATACAGTACACATTGATAGGAATAGAATTGTTTTCCTCGAGCTACGAATATCCTGTATGACTACAGGTCTCGACAGACTTTCGATATTCAAAACCTCGTTAGGTTTTGGATATGTAGAAGAATGACTGACATTTTGTGGGGCTGGAAACAAATATGCTATTACAGTGTAGTGGAAAACATTCCCTCCAGGCAGTCTACATTGCTACAAGTTTTCCTGTTAGCAATAAACTTTGGCAGTTTATGGTGCGCAGCACCGACGGTGAACGGCCCATATTAGCTCACATGGAAGTTCATGTACACCAACATTTGCATACTCTAGCCAGAACCACATGCACTAAACTCCTGAAGTGTGTTTGTGAGCTAAGGAACGATATCAACATCATAGATTAAACCCACATCGGATGAATGGAGGACAGATAAGGCTTTGTTTTGAAAATAAAAAGTCTCTGTAGCGCATTCCCCTGCTGTGAGGGATCTCAAGTAATTACTTGCTACAGATCTGGATAATCTAACTGGCCGGGGTGAAACCATTATTAAGTTTAATAAAGGGACTTTACATCTCTGGAAAAAATGAGAAAAATGTGCCTGAGATTCTAATTGATCATTACTTATCTGCACATCATTTAGTCTTCCTGGAAACACTCTAGCCAATAGCTGGTACCTCAGGTCTGGCAAAGTTTCCACTGAGGCTGTGGAATTGGGAAACGAATTATTTTCTAGCTCTCTTGGCGAAATATTTCTAATCGACTAGAAAGTCGGTTGTGAAATGGTTAGACCACTCTCCAAATCACAAGAATCTTTCCAGTCTGATAGAAATAAGTCATTCGAAAGACCAACCATGTCATGATTGGTGGAAGTGGACACGTGCCAATCTCTTGTTTTTGAGGATCTCTCCGTAAGAAAATCCGTGCTCGAATTGCTTAAGTAGAGATCATCCTCCAAGAGATTAACTTCTGTATGCTTAGGCGAAGAGATACTATCTCGACAGCTTGCTGTAGACTGTCTTATCTGCGATTCAGAATCTGAATCGCTTACTTAAAGGTCATCAAGCAAGATATCAATACTTGATCGCTCACGTTCACCCATTTTAACTACCTAAATTTTTCTTTAGTTTCCCCGATATAAAAGTCACATCATAATAAATAAATAGATGTACGTGTTTCGTCCTGAAAAAAAGAAAACACTCTTAATAACTTACACACACACACACACAATATAACTGAAAAAAATTATTGGTAAATTCCTAGACAAAAGGGCAAAATTATTTCTTAATATTAAATTTTATGTTTGTTGGAGAAAGACCGAAGTGAGAGTTGTGACTAAAAAGGTAGTTAGTTCAAAATATTTTAA
The DNA here is from genome assembly GCA_029891345.1 of Dryococelus australis. Lineage (NCBI taxonomy): Eukaryota > Metazoa > Arthropoda > Insecta > Phasmatodea > Phasmatidae > Dryococelus > Dryococelus australis. Next base: position 44,386,732 of record CM057001.1, on the reverse strand, counting down.
ACATGGATGAGAGGTGGGTAGCTAGCAGGCGAGGAGAAATAAAACACAATAGATAATATATGGGACAACGTCTCATCCGCCGACAGGCTAGATGCATGCTGAGGGTGAGCAGTGTAAGATGCGAGTGTGGAACAAGCCAGGCCAGTCCACACACGGAGCTGACTAGATGAAAGAGTGGGAAAACAGTTCAGTAACCTTTTGCTAGCACCTGCATGCGCCACCGTCCAGCCACACAGTCCCCTCAAATTACACAATGTGGAGATGCTGCAACCGTCTCTGTGATGAGCTGGGGGAGGGGAAAGGGAGAAATTGAGCACTTTCCCTCCAGCCCATCCCTCCACCAACTTTCAGTCTGCAGCCCGTCTACACTAAACACCACACTTTGCGACCTGGCTCGCTGTCCTCTCTATTTCAAAAGATTTACTTTTTGATCCAAATGCACACTGCTTTCATTTAGAATACAGTAGTGAAATTTAAATTCATGCTATTGCATTTCTGTTTAATCCCAGTTTAAAATTTATTTTTGTGAGAGAAAAAATTTACATGTAAAAATGTACTTTTTTTTTTAATGTTTATCTTACACTGTCAAAACTAGCATACACCATAAAATATATGTTCTTGGGTTAACCATAAAAATCATTAATGCTATAACATTTTTTAAATAAATTTTCCGAAAGTAAATTACTTAATGAAAGTTTTAGCAAGGGTAATTAATCTGTCACACTCAAGACATTATAAAACTTGCATAATTTTTTAAAAACAAATTCTGAAAAATAGGTATAATTCAATTATTTTATGCTTTTATTAAACATATGATACTTTCACAACTAAACAAACCTGAATACTTGCATTTTAGAAGTAAAATTTCTCAAACTTAATAATAATCGAAAAATCTCTCTTTTTCCCTATCTCTCTCTCTCTCTCTCTCTCTCTCTCTCTCTCTCTCTCTCTCTCTCACACAGTCATACACCTACTTGACCACAAAAATTTCTCATAGTATTCAGTGATATATTCTAGATATTTTCCACATGTTTTGCGAATATTTAAATAGTGAAAAGAGGGCCAAGCAATATTTTATTGACATGGTCTTATTCCATATAGCACAGGGGCTACTACTGGTGGTTAATTTATATACCGCTCAACTCTGCAAAATAAACTCAAATGTACATAAAAATTACACCTGTAATTAAATTTTATCACCTTTCCCTTGCACTCACACTCACACACACTCTCATACACACATATGAATTAATATTCACTAAATATAAGCAACTTACAGTTTTATGATTCTAAAGGAGGCTTGTTTTAAGATTTTTAAGACATATAATTCAATTTGTTCAAATGTTTTAGAATTTTAAAGTCTAATTTTACACTTTCAAAGACGCATCATTCAATTTTTTAAATTTCTTTACATTTTTAATGATTTGTTTTACTTTTTTAATGACCCATCATTCAATTTGATAAAAAAATTTACGATTCTAAAAACTTATTTAACAATAAAAAAACCATCATTCATTTTGATAAAAAGTTTAACGATTCTAAATACTTGTTAAAAAGTCGAATGAGTAAATTGCATAAATTTCAAAGTTTAAAGAAAACAGGAAAAATTTTAATTAAATACCAAAAACCCTAAAGTTTTACATTTTAAATTATTAACTTACTGAAACACTTGTAGTGAAGATGGTGGGTGTGGAACAAGACCCAAACCCAGGTCAGTCGAGCAGAAAGGTAGGCCATTCCACGAGGTAAGCACCAGGGTTCCTACCCCAACAGGTTATCAGGCGGGTGGCTGGGCACTCACAATCCCCTCGAGAGATCTGTGGGAGCCTACCACAGCAAGCTACCAAGCTGTCAGGCGATGGCAGTCCAAAGCGAACTCTGCGGGCTTTGCGGCAGAAGCGATGGGCAAGCGGGGCCTTGGTCACCAAGCCCCGATCGCCATGCCCTTGCCCTTGACCATGGCAACCTAGCACTGTGGACAGGTTCACAAGTCTGAAGGTTGGTACACTTTCACACACTAGAGGAGAGAGGAGGTCTTGATCCCATGACGTCACAGCAGCAAATGAGCTCCAGTGGGTTCATGTACCCCTATTTTACCCTCACCACCTTCTTTTGAAACAAAAATTAAAATAATGCTGTTTACCTGAAATGAATATCAAACTGACAAATAACACATTTTAAGATATTTAAAGTAAATTTTAAACAATTTCAATGCAAATTGAATTATTTAACATGTTTTAGGAATTTTAGCATGGATATGCTGAATTTTAGCATTTATATCTGAATATAATGTGCAATTGTTCGGTCTAATTTAACAATTTCTTATACGAACAATTATCATTACAATACATACTTTTGCATTACGAGGTGAAATCAATTTAATGCAATGATTGAACACTCCTTTTCGAACAAATTCCTGTTTTAACTATTATTTATTTGTAATTTTATATTTAATTGATTAATCCTTTTAGTTTATATTTGAACCCATCTTATATCAACCATGTCTTATGAGGGAATCGAACCCACAAACTATGTATTACATTTAACCATGCTGTATACAGGATTCGAACCCAGAGCCTCTAACACTGATTACTCTACAGAGGCTGGCAAAAGAATAAACACTTTTATGTATTTATAATTTTCCAGGCAGACATTTTTTTTGTCAGATTCAATTATATCTTTGGTTGAATAGTATTTTGGCGAACTAATAGTCTGTTTATCTGATTAATTTTTTTCTTATAAGACTCTTTCTTGTTAATGCAACATACATTTAATGGAAAATTTAACAATCACTCTATCTCTCTCTCTCTCTCTCTCTCTCTCAGACAAACTAAGTACTTTTCTCTCAAATGTCTCTGTGGAGAAAATTTTTTCTTACCAAAACAAGTTCACTTTTAATAAGGAATAGGTTAGATAAACATACAAAAGGGATTCATTTTAAACATTAATTTATTTACAAAATATATACAAACACAAGCCATTTCAAAGAAATCATCCTAACCCTGAAGTAGCATACTATGTTCAAAAACCTATTCAGAAAGTTGAAATTTTGCTCCACAACATATACAAATTTTATACTTGTTTCAAATCATTTTAACACACAGAATCAAACAAGTATAGGATGAAATAAAACATTTTAACACTAACATGCTAAACAAACCGAAGTAAATTCACAATATATTTTCAAGAGACAAATTACAAACCCATAAACAAATACAAAATGTCACAAAAATTACACAATTATTTCAAAAAATACAGGTAGATCCAAAACTCTATTTACAACATTTACAACTTGCTCCAAAACAACTACATGATAACACAAATCATTGAACACTATCAAATACTAGTTGTTTCAAATTATATGCATAATTTTTCTTTAAAGGAAGGTTTTTTTTCATAAATTGTTAGCAACTTCCAGGAACAAATTTTTTATGCATTTCCTTAATATTTGATCTAGATCCCCTTTTGACCTCTACATTCAAGGAGTTGGCATTTCATACACTTTAGTTTTAATCTGTCTGTCTGTACACAAACGTCTTTACAAGTAGGGGTATATAAAACAATTCTTTCAACCAAATGGAGATATGATTCAACATAATGAGAGTACCCATTATCAATACTAGGTAGAAGAGGTGAGTTTGCAGTCATATGAAGCCCTGAACATTTCTTGTTGTCACTGCACTGTATGAGTTTGTGACTCTTATCGTCTCCTAGAAGAAAATAAAATACTTTAAAATGAAAAATACTGTCGCAAATCGCTGTAAATTCTCACAAAAACCCATTGTACCATAGGGAATACAATATATTGGACTTTATTTGTTTGAGACTGGCATAATGATTTGCAGGATGAAAACATGCCATGTTACAACTATGACATCCAATACTCGACTGAGAATAATTAGCAAGGAACAATGTATGTATATTGATGAATTCATTCTCTCTAAATTTGCAAGTTGAAATGTGTTTTAGGGCTTAATTTTATTTTCGCCCATTTTATTGCTCGATGTACGTAACATTTTTATGAATTACACCCAGTGTGAGACATGTAACCAAACTTCTTTTTGCTATAATGATATATAGTATGAAGATTATTATCACATTCTTCAAAATACTGATATGGCAAAACAGTGTCTGTATTATAAACAATATGTTACAAACATTTTTCTTCCTCATAATATGAAGTTACAATGCATTCGCCCCTAAGCATATGCTTACAATCTACTCTGTGTGGCCTGTACTGGTTTACAAGACATTCAGAACTATTGTAGTTAGTTAAAGTGGAATCATAAGTATTTGATGTACTATATGCTGTAAAAGCTTGACAGAAATATTTGCATTTGAAATGAATTTCGGACTCGCACATTTCCATTATAACAAAATGTGAATATGCTATGCTATAAGTTACAGAATACAAACCTTTGATAGTAAATGCATTCTTGCGAATTGGCGACAACATTATTCTAAATTAGTGTCTTCACATGCATATAAATTACATATGGATGGAAAAACTAATCCTTGTTCGAAAATAAATTTGTGGATGTCCCCATCTCAGGTCTTCATCCAATGAATGGTGATTCCCTGATGGGCTTTGGTGAGCTGGTAGGCGGTTACTCTGTCATCATCAAATACTCTAATTGTGTTGGCAAGTCGCTGTCGGGGTGAAGATATCTCGCAGCACATCATTGCATGCTATTCCTTCACTAAAATGAATGCCGAGACTGTTGTCGAAAGTGTAGCACCAATGTTCTATAGCATTGCAGACATAAACTTGTAGAATACTGTCATATGGTTTAAAGAAAACTCTTCTGTATCCTATTTGCAGAACTTTGTATATGTCTGTAGGGTTGAAGATTCTAGCCATGACAGACGATTTATACTGAATGCTCTCCTTTATATAGCCTGTCAGATGTTGTTGCTTTGAAAAAAATTGCATTGTCACATGCCACAGGGAGAAGCTACTTCTTAATTCTTGGTCACTGATATACGTGTTATGTTGGTTGTTGTTGCATTGTTCTGTGCAAACCATAGTAAGAGAACAGCAACTACAATCCTTCTGCATAATGTATTTGATTTTCTTGTAGGACTTGCGTTTGGCGATATAAGCACTTTGTGCTTCAAATTCTAGTTTACTTTTGCTACAAGGTAGTTTGCTGTCAGGTCATAAATTATATAAAGGACAATAAGTTCGCCCATAACATTCGTCGAAAACTTTTAATGTTTTTGTTGGACTGCTTAACGGAAAACACTAATGTTCATCTTCTTTGCACATCTGTATCTGTAGTGGACTATCTTCATCTTCAATTCGATACCACACTTGCTTATATCCTGGAGTAACACTAGCATACTGAAGATATGAGTCGAACCTCTTCAATGTAACTGTAGCTCTGGTGTACGATTCTCTCTCTTTATATAGATATATGTTCTTCCAGTTTGTGGTAAAATTAGTTCAATGACAACTTTGTTAGATCAAATTCACAAACACAAACAATGCTGCTCCAAACCACACTGTCCCATATTCCACATGGTGCTTGTAGAAGTGCGCTACTGTCTTGTATTTGCATGATGTGCTCATTATTACATGTTTCAGTCCATAAGGTGGGGTTGTCGTCAAATTCTCTAATCAATTTATATTTTATTTGATGAAAATCTGGTTCTTTTGTTATGTCTACACTGTAATTTGTGTAACATAGTTCCCAAGAAGAACAAGTTTGCTTGCTGTCAGGTCACATATTAAAAACAGGACTGTCTTCTTCATCATACAATACTCGTTCTGTATACATACTTTCTGAGAAAGGTTTTGCGAAATTCCAATGTTCATCTCCATTACACATCTGTGTTTGAAAGCATAATTTGCCTAGAGACTGGAACCACACTTTCTTGTGTCTTCGGAAAATAGTGGAATACGTCTTCTCTGGGTCGAATTTCTCCATTTTTTCTCGAAATCTTATTATAGGATTTGACAATTGATTTATTAATCGAACAGTCATCGTATCTTCTGATATTTATTACTTCTGCAAAGGTTAAAGTTTTTGAAATTTCCTTCTCCTTTTTCCAATCACGTACATGGGATAGTCTTTGAATAACACATAATTTACATATTGCAAACGTTTTTCTTAAGCTGTCACCAGACTCCCATTTCAGGTTATGTATCTCATAAGTCTGTTCCCTAAACATTATTTTAACTGCAGGTTTTAAACTGTACCAAAGTATGGGAGATTTAAAGCATAATTCTTTAGAGTCATTAAAGTCAGTTGCATAATAAGTAGCAAGCTATTTACTTATAGAGGAATTGTCTTGGTAGTTTTCGAAACCCTGTGTGTAGCACATCATTTTTATGTAAATTTCTTTATAAACTATTTACAAAAAAGTCTCTCTTTCTAATATGATTTTTATAAGATGACAGTGCTCGCATCAGAATGTACTTCTTCGAGGCCTGAATCGTCTATTACAACACCTTGAATGATTCTAGCTTCAAGTAGTACCGTTTCAGCCTGCGCAACATACAATCCCTCCACATATGTTGCAATTTTCCATCATTAGCAAAGGTAGGCATGCCATAAGGACAGTCTTCACATGACGAATAGGGTATCATATCCTAATCAGTGTTTAAATGTTCAGCCAGAAATGGATAAACTAATTTTATTTTGTGACATGCCTATCGTTGTAGATGGTTGACGTTCTTGGTGTGGTCATCTGCTGTTGCAATGTATTCCTATCATCATTCTCTGTGCTACTGCAATGCACATGTACACCTTCGATGTGCACTGGGTAGTTAATGAGTTAAGACTGAGAAAAAAAATCATATATATCTCCTTATATACTTCAAGGATTCAAAATGGCTGCCATTTTCCCTTAAATTTTCAAGAGCTTGGACATTTTTATTAAAAAAGTTAGAATAACATTGAAAATCGCTATATTCCAACTCCGAAAAATATGATTTCTGTCTTTTTACGTATTATTTCGTTAAACTTTCATCGGAAACTGTTAAAATATTAATAAATTCAAATATATTCATTTTATGTTAGATGAAATACATTTTGCTGTTGGAAAGTTCTTGGTTAGACGTAAAGAGAGGGATTGCATTGGTATGAGCAGTTAGCATGCTCTTCTCCCCAGGCCAGACACGCCATTTAAAAAATTCATTATATGTGGAAGTAGTGCTAGATGTTGCAATTGATGAAAGTGTTTTATTGGAGATCTCTCTGAGCACTGCTCCATACTCACCTTGCTTCAACTTAATTAGGTCTCGAGACCTAAATTTCACTCTCTCCCCAAATATACTCAATTCTTCGATATCCATTACCTGGATTTGTACATATCATTCGTACCCATTTCTTTTGTAAAACATGTCGCTGTTGAAAACTAAGTGATGCATTTTTTACACACACAATTTATTTGTTTACAATACATTTGGATCTAATTATTACTTAACATAGAGTATTAAACTTCAACAAGATTATATTATATTTTCCTATACAATAGTAGTGTCAAAATTCTGGGCTAGGAAAATCTATAAGTGAAATAGATATTTTTGTCTGCTAGACGAATAAATATGTGTCTTGTTTTAATACTTGTAAAAAACATTTTCTTTCGAGTGAATCAAATATGTCGTGTATTTCTATGTGATTTTTCAATTCATAGTTTGCTCGATTCTAATATACACTTGTTGGAATGTTAAATCTGGGTATTATCTCGGGGATTAAAGAAACTTTATTTCAGGGATACAAAATTTCATTGGTGGGAGTTGTGAAATTTTAATTCGCTGCGAATATGCCAGGCTCTTGCATGACCGTGGATCACCAGAGAGGGCAGGCTGTGTGAAGAGGCCAGCTCTTGAGATATTCGAAATTAATGCATTCTGGGCTGGGGATGCATGACCTTGGAGAAGAAACTTTCTTTTCAGGTGAAGACAGCTTCTAGACCAGGGGAGGGTGGGATGGTCTGGGTTCTTGACCTCAGGGAACATCGCTCTGGGGAGGGGAAGGAGGTGGGAGTGCAGGGAGTGATGTGAAGGCTTCTAGTCAGTCGTCGCCATCTTTGCACATACTCAAAAAAATTGACAATGAGGGCAGAGGGATGAGTAACCTCAAGGACAGAGTCGCATGCTATGGCAAGGGGTGGGGGAGGTCTGGAGCCCTATTCACCCCTGTATCCAGTCGCAGTCATCTTCAGTTGCTCATAGAAGCTTGGACTAGACGGATGTATACCTCAATAGCTCCTTCATGTACACCAGGCTTCGGAGTGTGGTAGCCATGATTTACGTTAAGCGATATTATATGCTCAAGGGTTCAGATCACTTTCACAGTATTCGTAAACTATAATGTGAAATATTATAAGTTTTTAAATTTAGGAGAAAATTTAAATTTTTGTGTGATAGCCCAATATAGTGCGTTCGTTATTTTTGTAATCGTCGCAAGTATGTTTCTGAGCTCGGTTGATAAAATTTCGTACCATTTTAAACTCGTGTTTGTGTTAACAAGTGTGCTCTATTTACCAGACTTTATGGAAATTTGTATTGCGTACGTTATTTTTAAATAATTCATTTTAATACATTAATCTACTTGTAGGACGAATCAAGTCGCTAATAGTAGCTTGGTAGGGAAATAAGTTCTGTCAGTCATAAATTTAAACTCAGTTGCCTTTAAGATGCTGGCCTCGATACACATATATAAACAGGCGCACATAATACGATCCACTCATTCACAGAATGACCTATGAGGTGGACGGGTATCTTTTCGGGGAGCTCCTGGTTCCATTTCATTATGTGTTTTTTTTATTTATTCGGAAACATTCATTTTGTTAAAATTTCCGAGCTGGTCTATAATCAAATAGTGATTCACTGGGCTCGCAGCTGGACAGAGACGTGTTTTGGGAGAGGTGCAATGTTATGCATGTTAATCAATTAATTTATTTTTACGTTTGGATTACATTTCTAAAGTTTCTCCTCACCAGTCACACAGGCAGATGGACGTGTAAGGTATGTGCGAGAGGCATTATATGTCTTGTTACTGTGTTCCTTTAATTTTAGGGACTTTTTTTGATTTGTTGTAGATCGCTAATTAATTCATTTCCTATAGGACACCTGGAGACTCATGTAATTGTTTACCACTTGTTATTCACATAGTTGTGTTCATCTATTGTACTTCTCTCATGTAAATGATATTTCTTACATACAGCTCGGTGTAGACTTATTCATCTCTTTACGTTTAATTTCATATTGGAGAGTCACGTAATTCCACTTATTATTCACGCAGTCGTTTGAAATTTGCGATTCGATGCATGTAATTTATTTTTATGTAGAAATCATTTAAACACTCTGAATTTCTCTCTTTTTTTAAAATATATTCGTAAAAATTGCCTATCTACCATCTACAAGCAAGATCACTACCAAACTGAAAAAAATTCACTTATGCCACTCTTGCACAAAACATGCCAATATATAGCCAGTCCCTAACATGCCGCACCTCAGTAATGTACCAGAGCTCCAAGGGCGAGGACGTACCAGAGCTGCTGCTGGTTCCAACAAAATGAAAGAAAAAATAAAGAATACCCTTAGTACATGCAACAAACACACAAACCATAACAAAAATTACAGATAAATTAACCCTTTCATACATTTAACCCTCACAATAAAATTTAACCCTTTCGTAAAATCTAACCATTTTATTAACCCTTTCAATCAATTTAATTAACCATTGGTATTAAGTTGATATCAAATTAATTAGGTCACTCAAAAAAATGCGGCATCCCTTTGTATCTAGGACACGCCCACCCCTACTACTCTCCACAGTTCCAGGTACCAATGTTTTCTTTGCTATGTCTTCAAAGTCGAACGTCTCTCGTGGAACATATGATGGACTTGACGACTGGCTTCTGCGCAGGAAGATGTGCAATTAAACGCATGTCATCACAACTCGTTTAGCATTTTCAGGCTCGAGCAATAGAGGTTTCCTTAGAACTCTGAAAACGACTGAGACAATACCAAACACGTTCTTAACCACCCTTCGGACAGGACAATGACGGTAGTTGTAGGTGCGTTTGTGCTCCCCGTGTCGTGAGCTCCCGGAAACGGTTTCGTGATACTTGGTCGTAGGGGGAAGGCGTCATCAGCTATAGGCTGTTCACGTTACAGTGAGCACTTTTTAAGGCCCTCCCAACAAGCTTTATCCACTAATATATATATATCTTATTGCAGCATCAGGCATTAAAGCTTGAAGTTCGCGACACGTATACACTGTATTTATTGGTCACATTGCAATGATTGTAATAAAAAACAGCAGGAAGATGGAGAAAGGATGAAAGGAAAAATTTTGAAGGGCCTTAAAAAGTGCTTACTTTACCGTGAACAGTCTATAGCAGTACATATGAAACAAGGAAATTTCTGCCAGGCAAGCAATTGCTAGTGTGTACATTTAAACTAGAGTCATCTAACTTTTGCTATAAAGTACTGTGGTCAAACACTCCGCCATAGGAGAGCCGTCCTTGACATCCAACAGAAATGTACATAAAGTGGTAATTCGCACCAACCACTGCCAGTAACACGATACTAAAAAAAAACCTTATAGTTGAAGTAATCACTGCCTGTATTAATAGGCGCTTGTAGGATCACATGCTTTCCATACATACTACCGATGCAGTGGGAAAAATTCCATTGGCGACTGTACTCAGCTGCATGATGTTTCCACTCCTCTGTAGTTGATGGCAACTGAAAAAATAACACGAGTCCATGTATAATATCGTGTTATATATATATATATGTATATATATATATGTGTGTGTGTATATATATATATATATATATATATATATATATATTTAGAAGTTAGTTTGTTGAAATAATTTTAATTTGCAGGCAACATGTTTTCTATAACCAATGTAAACATGACAGTACTCATGGTCTTATAGAACGTGAGCCATATTTCCTTAACTATTGGACATTTTTCATTTGGTACTTACTTTTACGTTGTCCTTGAGCAGTTCTATCAAAGCCTGACAAACCTCTGGCAAAAATAATGATATTGTACTTTTAGACATTTTGAACAAATAACTGAGACTAGTATGAAACCCCACTTGCTAAAAAGCACAACGTAACTGCAAGTTTTTCTTTAACAGGAATTGGCGCTCTATAATTGGTGTTCTGTTTCACAATATGATGCCTTATCAACACAATCAAATGTTCGGAATCGCAGATGGCCATTCTCAAGAATTTTTTTAAACATCCATCCGATCTTACTTCACCTGACAAAGTGTCAACGTCATCTTTATTTAAATAATTCAAGAGCTCACTTCCACTGTACCGAGCTCTCGCTTTTAACGATGATCTTGCTCAGCTCATCCGCGGTGCCCGTTGTTTCGACAAAATTACGCAGGCAGCTGCTGCAAGCACAACATCCTCCACACTCGACATCTTGGCGACTGCAGTTAGAAGGATGCTTATCCCTTTGTGCTGCCAACAAACGTTGCAAGAACCCACCAGTATTTTGTCTGCAAACAAATGTGTTCGACACAAAATGTTGCAGACAAATGTGTGCAACACTCGGTGGAAACGCGGCTTTAGGCATACGGCAAGGTAACGAGCCGAGCTCATTCGTGCCAGAGAGGCCGCGGTGTTCACGTGCAGTGAGTACCAGGACATGGAAGTGGCCATGCATGCTGCATGCATCCAACATCCGAAAAAAGTGCATTGCTATGAGCAGAGAAAACTTCAAAAGTCCTGTTACGACGTTTCGACGTTTTGTATGCTGATGATGTGAGCTGGGCTTAACGTGAAGTAAAGTAATTTTATCTACTCTAATGTAGTTTTTCTCGTAAACTAAGGCCCTTGCGCTTTTTTTTTTTGCCGAAGACTATTTTCTGCTTAGTTTTGATCATAGATTCGTGTGGTGCAGTCCGTGAACGTGAAATCCTGACAACCTGTATCAATAGCGATCTATATTTCCGTTTTATTCCCCGGGCGCTGGTCGATCAGGGATGTCCCATCGTAATGTTGGGCAGAAGAGGTAATTTCGCTGACTTTTTTTTGTTTTGCTGAAGTACGCGGTTATACGCACTAGCGTTCCGCCTCTGTTTAGTAACTACTGTGTGGCAAGATCATCCTGCGTGTTGCCCGGGTGGTGGGTGGAGCCTCATAGTATCATTGCGCAGCCGCCTGTTATCACTGTCACCCTTATCAAGGCTGATCGTCGCCAAAGTTTATTTTTTGTATTAAAAACGAAATACCGTTCAACTAGTACGTATTACTTACAAATATTATTTCCGCCCATAGACTAAAGACGATGTAGACCGCTTATTCGTGTTCTGCGCATCTACCCAACATTGACCTACCCCAATCATACACAACTGTCGGAAGTCACGTGGTTAACACTGACGAACGTGTTTGTTTATATCTTTATTTTTAATGACAATCGCTATCATAGTAATAAAATTCTTTCGCCAACTTGAATTTAATCAAACTGCATTACAATTTGGTTGGAGGAAGTATAAAAACGTCCCAAAGCACTTGTTTACTAAACAGTGTTCTAATCCCAAATCCAATCCACGCCGTTTTTGCTAGTCGTGTTGGCAGAAAAGCAGTTGAAGGTTGGAACACGCAGATTGGTCGTACGCAGCCAGCCAAATCGCTCTACTTCATCTTTAGTCAATGGTGCCGCCTCCCTTTATGATGGTGGCGGTAGTGGTAGTGACATGTAGGTGCAAGTTTACGTTTACAGAGGGCTGTTCGGATAATTTTTAATAAATTATTTGTTGATTACATAAACGGCAAGCGGTAGCCCACGAAATTAGTTTACGTTGTTAATTTCTTCAATACTACGTCTTAATTAATATCAGTTAGTATGGCTGTAACCAAACAGAAGAATTTTGGATTTTAAGTCAAATTATCCAAAATATGTGAAGTGTAAAATATTTTTATTCGAGGAAAATGTAAACACATAAAATGCATACACGTTGAACAACGTTTAGCACAAGTGAAATTTTTTTTTTTTTTTTTTTTTTTTTAGTATCCAATGTGTTTAATTCAATATTTAGGCAATTTAATGTTCGATGATTGTGCATTTGAAAACTGCACAGAGACTATAGACGTGGTCGTACGAGAGCGCTGATCATTTGTCTCGCGGCGCAGAGCAGCAGAGTGATGAGCAACGTCACGTCGTGATAGCACTCGTGAGCACGTTTTTCATTAGGTACAGCAGCGTGTGTGGAACCGTGACCACGAATGCGGCGAGCTCTCAATATGTTATGATGCCCGACACTCGAGTGTCGAAAATTTGCCAGAGCCCTCGTACGACTGACCCCCTACGTGGACTGAAAACGTAGCGTTAAGCCACGTTCCGGGTGTCGCTGTAAAAAAAAATGTTCATTGAGAAAAAAAATATGGATGTACGAACAATCTAAATTGTTAAAATAGGGACATCTATATGATCGGTTTTATATAAAATCTAAATATTGTTAACGTAGATATTTTTACATGTTGCTGCCCTTCATCGCTTCCTTTGCCATGTCCTTGCGAGAGCGAAGAAACGTCAGGAAAGTATAATGTGAGAAGCGGGCTGCGATTTACAAAGGAAATCCACCGTTTACCGTCACGATAAACTATCGTGACTCTTGCACTCCTCACCTTCGATGGATAGAACTTCTGCGGTTATCGCGGAAAGAATGTTCTGGTTCATCGCCCTTGTCTATAGCTTGGTTTGCGGGCAACATTCTGGATCAGGCTACCGAGACTACTCAAGCCGCAACTGGGCCTCTGAGCTGTCAGTCGTGAGAGCTAGGAGGATCGCGCGACCTTAATCTGCAGGTGCGCAGCGACGACGAGCCAGCAGAGCGTCGATTGGTGGTGAGAGCGATCAGCGGGGTCGAAGTCTGTGTGAACGGCAAGAATCGGTACGTCAGTCAATTGAAACCGTGAAATTATTAGAAAAGTAAATATTTTACCAATATGTTCATTTTTACACTTCGATACATAAAAAAAAAACAGAAAGCGAAGTAAATAATTAAAGATATAACAAATGGTTACCTGACGGTTTTTATTTGACGTTAAGATATTGAACTACTTTCCATTCATTGTTACCAACTTTACTGGGCGCGTGTTACTCATTTCGCCCGTTAAAATATATGCAGGCAGGTGTAATGACTTTTTGTAAGGTTTATTTCAAAAGCGCTCACTTTACCGTGAACAGCCTTTAACAGAATATTCTATTGCGGCTACGTTATAGCAACAGCATATTCTGCTAGGCTCTATCAATTCAAGTGGTTGTGGGAACAATCCAAATACTATTGAAGTTGTTAATTTGTAAGTACTATCTGTCTTGTAGTAGCAACGTAGTGCTCAGATGAAGCAACCACTGTACACTGTAGCAAATAAATTCACATGCAGAAATACTGCGAATAGTTCTGTTGGTGTTACTATCTATGTTAACAATTTTTATATGGTAGATGCAAACCGTCAGATGGCTGTCCTCATTTTAACACCTTTATTTTTTTCGCAGTACAGTGAACTTCCTAAACTGCATTGGAAGTTTCTTGCCTATACAATCTATGGAAATAATACCGCACACCAGGTTGTTATTTTTGGGTTGTAAGCGTCGGAACTACCGTACAGATCCAAATCTTTCTTAAGCAAACGTAGAAGCGCTGTTATGGATGTATCGAAAATTGACATTACCATTCGTGTTTTTTTTCACATGTAGCTATACAGCGATGTGGTAAATTTGTGAATACTTTCAGAATGTGTGAAATTTATTTTACTTATTTTTCAACATATACTCTCCTTTTTCGTTAAGATATATTAAATAATAGCACGAAAAAATTATGACGTTCAAGGTAATTTTTTTAAATATAAATTGAATGAAACGAGATATAAAGGCATTTTAAATTTAAACAGTTAATCGTATAAAACTCAAAATTCTAAAAAAACTAATACTTTAGAGTAGAGCTCAAAACAATTGATATAAGGCCATCAATCAAAAATACTCCTTGGAAATGAGATTCGCCCATATTTCAGCTTTAATTTTTGAGATAAAATTCAATGTCGACATAGTTAGAATTTGCCTTCGCCGCAGATTAACTATCTTAAATTTCAATTGCAATATGCAACATTTGTGATGTCAATAAACTATAAAGCTGAAACCAAACTTTATGTTAAATTAACTTTTTCAAATATGTATGAATTAAGACTTTAAGTTGAAATTATCATATTCATGCTAAAAATTATGATTATTTTTTTTAACGATTTGATATTTTGCGTAAGCTATAATTGATATCGTGTCACTAAACCGTGTATTCACATTCACGATTACTTCCATTGTTTCTGAGGACTTGCTAAAGTTCTATTTCCAGGATATTCCTCCGCTTAATGCAAAAATCTTAGCAAAGTGTAGAAAATCACACCTAAGAGAACGCAGTATATTCGCGCCCACTCAGTGTAATAATATTTTGCATAAGAACTATTTCTTACTAGGTATTGCCAACACACCTATTTTCTCCCTGCCTGTTTTTATGCGGATTTATTCTAAATGAGTGACTGAAGAGATTTGGACGTCTCTTAACATCGAAGTCTTGAGTGCCGATGAAAATGAAGTGACGTGAGTATGCAGCAGCGCCGGAATGATAGGGCGTGGGGAAACGGGAGAACCTCGAGACAACCCGTCAACCAGCGGCATCGTCTGGCACGATTCCCACATTCAAAAATCTGGGGACGACCCAGTCAAGAAGCGAATCCGGTTTGCCTATTAATTATAAATTAAATATTATAAATAGATATATGAAATGCAAGAAAGTGTTCAATTTAACCAAAAATTAGGTAATGTTAAGTTCACACAAGTAAAAGATGCTTGTGATTGTATATGTCATATTTAGGAGATAACTAAGCTAGTAATAAATTGAGTGATTTCTCAAAGGTTTTGTTTCAAAAGCGTGATGAAACTGACGATAGACTAGAGAAAAAAAATTGTTTCTTTAAAAAGTTTTAAACGGACAGACCTTGGCACATGTCTCTTCTCCAAGCGTTCAAAGTTAACGACATAGCTAACCGATTTATCCCACAGACTAGCCACGTACCGCGTTCAAGTAAAATCGGCTTTCTTTACTGCGAATGCATTTGGTTACTTCTTATAATTTTACTTAAAACCTTCTATAAACACCTTTAATAAGCAAAAAACTGGCGAAAAACTTAGTAAATGTCACTTGTAAGTGGTTCTTTATGCAAAACCAGGTTGTGCAGAATGAATTTTATCACAATATACTCCTCCACGGCAGGTATTTAGAAATTCGTTTAATAATGTAGACGTGTTTTATTTTGGAGGATACACAACAGACTCCCCATTCTGCCCAACATTTATTTTTATGGTTACATGGGAACTACTTACTTAATTTAACTTTTTCTTTTGTTTGACCCTATTCTTGTACGTCTATGACCCTTTTTAGCTTTGTTATTTAGTGGTTAGGGTTTGATTGCCGCTGGGTATGATTAATGATGGGGATTGAGCATGTGTGGTTGAAAATTACTATTGTCTGGAAGGCCGAAGGATTAAAGTTACTGTTTTGAGTTCAGTATTCGGGAGATGATGTGATGGTGGCATTGTTACCGTCCGTCGTTGGCCGGGCCACCATCACCACGGTAGTCTTTCCGTAGTAGGCCGGGCCACGTTCTTCGAACTCTGCGTCTTCTTCCTGGGCTTCGTGGCCTGGTGGGAATCCTATGTGAAGGGTGTTCACCGTTGACGTGATAACCTTTGCTGATCGACACCTAGATCACGTTGGAGGAGGTTTGTCTGCTGGAGAACTCAGTGGTTGAAATAGTTGGCGATGTTGGTAAAAGGCCGTTCACGGTAAAATGATCTACTTCCATGCACGTTGTGTATTTTTTTTTTTTTTTGCCTTGTGTGAAAATAACATTGCCATGGGCCTCGCCACTTCATATTCATGCGTCGGTCCGGAGAAACTGAAATTATTCGAAATGAAAATATTTTACATATCTGGTAATTTTTGTTATTCGGTGCATTAAAAAAAAATTGAAAGCGAAAGAAATAATTTTAGTTATCAGAAATTGTTACCTAACACTTGTTATTCGACGTCAAGATTTGGAACTACTTTCCACCCATCGTTACCAACTTTACTGGGCACAGGTCACTCAGTGCGCCCGTTAAAATATATGAAGTTAGGAGCAGTAACTTTTTCCTAAGGTTGATTTCAAAAGTGCTCACTTTATCGTGAACAGCCTTTAGAAGCAGTGCCTCGTCGACAGTGAAGTCATTAGAGATGGAACATGTTCCTCACGGAAGCGGGAGAGGGATCTGCCATGGTGTGTAGTAAGGAACGCGCTCAGCATTCGCCGGGAGTGATTTCGGAATACCATGCGAAACTGAAATCAGGATGGCCGTAACGAGAGCCAAACCCGAGTCCTCCCGAATGCGATTTCAGTGGTTTACCACTGCCTCACCACACATTAAGAAACCAATCTCTGTTAGTTGGAGGGTCATTATACACAAACCATATACCTAGGTTCTTAAACAGTTGGTATGGAAGGAGATAAATTGATTTTGGTTGTAAAATCAAATAATTTCCAATGACATTAATATGTCAAATGACATTTATTGCCTAAATATTGAAATATGCAATTATTTAAAAAATATATTGTTATATTTGTTCCAGGAATAAGACAAACCCCTGGTAAGAGTTCATTGCCTACGTTGATGGTTTTCGGAAAATACACATCATATTAGAAAAAGTATATTCATTGGAAAAACGGATTATTTTGAAAGACTTGTCTTATTACATTTTTTTTTATGGTAAATGGGTTTGGCACACAGTGGTTGCGCCCTATTTTGCGCTTTTGTAATAAAAATTTTGTTTAAATACTTATATGTTACTGGTGATATTGATTATGTAAGGCGAGAGAAAATAACGTATTTTGATATAGTGAATATTTTGTTACAGCAATTTGGTATGTATGTTAAAGTACGAACTGTTCAATATTGTTTAAGAAGTATTTCTGTTGAGAGTGGTACGAAGTCTGCCGATAAGATGTCAGACTCCTAGAAAATAAAGTGTGGATACGTGGTCTGAGGTCACGTGGCGATGCTTGGGCGCGGTATGTTGGACGCAGGTGAAATGTTGAAGCGGAGAGTGCTAGGCTGTCAAAGGCTGTTCACGGTAAAGTGAGCACTTTGGAAGTCAACCTTAGAAAAAGTTGCTGCTCCTACCAGCGTATATTTTAGCGTCCGCACTGAGTGGCACGCGTCCAGCAAAATTGCTAACGATGGTAAGAAAGAAGTTACGTTTGTTAACGTCGAATAAAAAGTGTTAGGTAACCATTTGTGATAACATAAATTATTTCTTTCGCTTTCTGCATTTTAAATGCATCGAAGTGTTGAATTGAACAGATTCGTAAAATATATACTTGTATAATAATTTCACAGTTTCATTCACCCGACGCATGAGTAAACTGATGAGGCTCATGGCAGTGTTAATTTTACATAAGGCGGAAGAATACACCGTGCATACAAGTAGATCTTAAACGGGGTTTTCAGAAGTGCTCATTTTACCATGAACAGCCTATATCAGGGATGGAGTTGTATTTGGGCAACAGAGCAGGCTAGAAACTGGGGTGCGTGGAAATAGAGTCCGCTGCTGAGGTTATTTTAATTTCAATGTAATCATTCATTAAGAGTGGGTAATTTATTACATGCAAATAAACTGCAAATATTTTTATTTACTATTCCCTCTCTCTGTAAAGATAAGTCTCTAAAATATTTCGTATCCCTTAAAGACATTTTTCTGTTGTTCTCGTGGCGCTGAACTAAATATTTAAATCATGGGGGTAAATCTTTTCGTGGTAATACCCAACCTGTCCTTTTATCTTTCTAGGCCCACTTTATTGTACGATTTTAGATATTACAAAATAAGAATTATTTTGATGTGTGCTTTACGAAAGCTGACGCTAGACCTGTTACATCATCACGACCAATGGATTGTCTACTTTGTGTTCGGTTCTAATAATAACGGGTCTTATCCCAGAGCAGTCGTGAAGTTCACGAATTACGGGGCACATCAAAGAGTGCTATTCTTCGCAGATAGAGTAATGGCCAAATAAACCCGTCCAGTGCATTATGAAAACAATTGTGGAGCTCGTGTTAGTAAGAAAATTATAGTATTTAACTTTTGTGTACTCGGATGTTTACTTGTGTATAGCCACGTGAGTTGAAATGTTTATACACCGACGTTATCGTTTGGTTTTCACAGGACGTATCCGGGGTGCACTCTAAATTCGAATCAGTGGTAAAGCACAAATTCGCAGTGAAATGCAACTACTCGAATCAGTTAAAATGGCCCGACCTAGAATCAGTGCAAAACAGCTGATTGTTTCAGTGAAATTTTTTTTCAATTATTGAATTAGTGACGTGAAGCAATTTCACTGATGAATGTGTGACGGCTGACTACAGTGGCAAGTTATTTATGGTTTTTATTGAATTTTCTAGACATATAATTGCTTGAAAAAAAAAACATATTTACGACAGTTTATTTATAATGCGCAATTTACCGTAATTTAAATAGTAAAAAAATTTTCGGAGGTGGCCGGGATTTTACTCACACACCCTTTGCACTTCGCTGAGCTACGAGGTCAAGTAGAAAAACGGGAGGATAATATATGTGTTCTAATTCTTGTCGAAATCTTGAATATTTAAATTCCGTGTTGTTACTTTTCGTTTTTTGTTTAATTGGTACCTTTAGTATTGTTAAAACGAATAGTATATATATATATATATATATATATATATATATATATATATATATATATATATATATATATATTAATGCACTCTCTTCGTTACTTCATATGTATTTTAAACCTTCAAACAGAGCGCTGTGACGATCACATGAAAACGAAATGAAAGACGTAATAATGGAATGAAAGGCTGAATGTCTATGTTACCTCGTAAAATGGTGTTTCGAAAGACGAAACACATTTTAGAATGTATTTTGTATTGGTTTTATTAGTTGATTCGTTATTTCACTTGATACTCGTTCTTTAACGGCTTTTTCTAAACGTTGTTTGATACACGCCGTTTGATTGATCTATCAGTCGAAAATAAACCACTGAAAACCAGTGAAAAAAAAAAATGACTGATGAATCAATGAGAAATGCCACGGAATCAAAAAGTGAAGGAAATTGGGTATTTTTTCCTCTGATTCATCAGTTAAATTCACTGAAGTGACTTTTGAATCAGTCAGGTACTGTTGAATGACTGAAACTGTGAAATTCGCACCAATTAAAATTTAGAGTGTGATCTTACAAACTTTCAGGGATGACGAAGAACAGCTTCCAGTAGAGATAGGGAACTTCGATATGGAAACTCTCCCGTCCAAGGTTACAACCAAAACAGTTTTGGGATGCGTATTACAGTGGAATAAGACAGCTGACAGGACTTGATGAACTAATTATATGTAGTGCTGAACTACGTGCATGACCAGCGAGCTATGAAGACCTCGGTTCACAACAGGTGTTCAAAGTTACGCCCTCCATCTTCGATGCAGGCATGACAACGTGACGCGAAGCCCTGTCGCATGCGGTCGACACACCACATTCCTTCTGCCTTGGAGCATATGTTGCTCACACCTTGTGCTGTACTACGCATACAGGACATGTCGGCCAACTCATGGCATCAGGGTTAGCATGCTTAACTGTGTGTCTTCAGACACCGAATTCCGAATCCCGGTTCGGGCAAGGATGTTTGTCCTCTTTTGCAGGCTTCAAAGTAATGTTACCTTATGACTTTAGACGTTGTAAGTTCTTAACAAAAATCCCCGACAGTTGTCGTACACTGAGAAAAAGGTTTGATCGAGTCGAACAAGATTTGTTGGGTGCAGTCAAGTTATTTATTTGTATAGGAGCAATGAAATATTTTGTTGCTGAAACCAAATTATTTTGTTGTTCTCATTTGGTTTCTCCAAACTGTAAGATTTGGTTGGTGCAACTAAAGATTTCTTAGGCTACACGTTCATTAAACAGTTATGACCGTTATAAAAATATTTTACAAGTTCAACCGAGTTTCGAAACTAGATCATCTGCGTCCGAGCGCTACGCCTTAGTAATCTCAGCTACTGTGACAGCTAATGACGCCGGAAAGCCACATAAGTCGGATAAGTTACATTACAAATTTTGGGCAACGTGTACATAAAAATATTTAAAGTTTTACATCTTTACTTCACAGTTTCTTGTTGCATTGTTTTAGTAATGTGTTTATACGATTACTTAGCATGAATAAATGCACTAACAAACACGGTTACTATCCTAATTGTCACAAAAAATACAAACAAACTATAGAGCTGTATTTTCGAACGAAGGCAGTCAAATGAGTGGCTAAACAAATATATTGTGTTGATTCAACAAAATATTTAGTTGGCAGTCAACTTCTTTTTTGCCTAACACAAAGATTATGTTTATTCAAGCTTTTTTTTTTTTTTTTTAGACGAACAAAAGTAATTTTGCTGCCATTAAATTTTTGTTTGCTCGACAATGTATTTTGTTAAGGCAACTAAATATATATTTGGCCCCATACAAACAAATATTTTGTTCGATTTTTATCTCAGTGCATCCCTCTTTACAGGCGTCGCAACACTGTTTTAGTCATAACTTTAGACGAAGGTGGGGATTCCTATCTCAAAAGAGCTCATGCATCAAGTTTGTCTGCAATTGTTGTAAAACCGTAACACAAGTTATTCAAGTGTGTAATCAACTCTCAAGTTGGCTAAGCATATTTTATCTTTGAGCCGCTGACTTACCGGAGCATACGTGGCTTCGTGTAAGGAGCCACGGGCAAATCCTCTATCCCAAAGCTTTACTGCGTAGGTAATGAAATTCCTGTCTACGTAGTTTGGGACGAGTAGAGATATTCGCAGACCCAAACTTCGGCACGCAGGAGAAACTGCCCTAACTCGGATTTGGGAAGTTCGTAAATCCAGACAGCAACCAAGCGTAACAATTGAAACTGGGTACAAAGAGCACAGCTGATCTGATGGTGCGAACTGCTTTTGAATTGTGCGTTCAACGAGAAAAACAGCAAAATGGAAAATATTCAGCAATAAATAGCTTACAAAAACACTACTTCGTACCTCATATTAAAGTTGTTCTTAACATTAAATGTCATAAACACTAAACACTTTCTATCAATACATGGAAAAACGAACATTGTTATAGGCCGTTAACGTCATACTGAACACTTTTTAAAGCCCTGATTGAGATCTACTTGTATCCACATTGAATATTCTTCCGTCATATATAAAACGAACGTTGTTATGGACCTGGCCACTTTATTCATGCGTCTGTCAAGCGAAACTGTGGAATTATTAGAGAAGGAAATATTTTAAAAATGTGTTAATTCTTATTATTACATGCATTAAGAAAAACAGAAAGCAGAAGAGACCATTTCAGTATTTACAAATGTTATCCTATAAATTTTAATTCTACTTTAAACCATGGAACTACTTTTCTTCCATGGTTACCAACTTAACTGGGCGTATGCCATTTAATGTGCCTGTTAAAAGATATGCAGGTAAAGGCAGTGACATTTTTTGCCACGATTGATTGCAAAAGTACTCACTTTACCGTGAACAGCATATAAATTAAAAGCATGGTGTCATACACTGTTGATTCGTCAACTCAGTGGTTAATAAGTAGGGACTAAACAACGCAAACATTCTTACTTGCAGTGTCCTAGAACACAGTTTTAAAAATAACTACATAACAAGTTTTCGTAAAATTGCATTTAATGTGTGTTTATAAAATAGTAAAAGTCGATGAGAGTTGATTTTCATACAGCATTGTCACACACATAAATCGAGCAAGTTAAACAACTCGAAGCTGCAAGACAATGGAGTAAAATACTAAACACTGTGAAATGATTGCGTGGTCACTCCAAATGCACGACTATATTTGCTCTCCAGAGTCCATAAAGGAATATGGTATAGCGTAGCTTTTAATAAGAGTGAACTGGTTGTGGAATCTTTACGCGGAAAATAAGGCTCTCCCTGATAATGAGATAAACGGAATTGCATATAGTTAAAGCACTTGCCTATAGTAAGTCATTTCAAGATAATGAACAATCATTTCATTGTATTTTGTAGAAAGACATTCCAATTTACGCAGATTTAGATCCGTTTATTGTTTTCTTCTAAATACATGCGTTTATAGTATTTCAGTACAACAGTTACCGATAGCTTTCAGTGAACACGAACAAGTTATTAGCGCCTGTTATCTGCAAAACATTTATAATACAAGCATTATCTCAAGTTTTATGCCAGGGAAAAACATAGCTGATTCTTGAAAATGTGTGTGTGCGTAATTAAGAATGTAAATTCAATGATGTATACATGTTCAACATATATCATGCCGTTCAGAAAGTTTTCTCTCAGGTCGGTTCTTTAGAAACCGAGAAGCAAACAAAATATCCAGTGATTAAAAATGTTTTTTACAAGGCCAGTCATTTATAGATGGTTGCTTACTCTTTACGTCGTCTCTTAAATACTATTTTTATAATCATTACAACACTGCAATTATAAAACGTGACCACCACCACGTGTTCGTAATTTACTTTGTCCCCTTTTTATTCTTCTCTAGGACAAAAGGTCCACCTGGACGATGGGATTTACATACTTCACCGAGATATATAGAACGTATATAGTTTCGTCTTACTATTGCATTATTAAAAATAATATTCTCTAAAACGTTACTCATCTTGGAGAATTGTATGGACCCTACACAAATTTCCTGAAATTTGTACGTTTGAGGTTTTAAAAATTTTTAGTGGCCCTCTTCATGTTAACACATTTTAAGGTAATTTTTTTCTAGCTTTTGAAGTTAATAAGCTAACTTTTACGAAAAGAAAGTGAGAGATTTTAAAAGAGAGCCATTCGTTTAATATGTAACATATATTTTCCCCTTATTTTTGTGTCTCGAATGGCCCTCGCTGGTAACATAAATTGTCTAAATTAAAAACCTGCATTATAAATTGGAATCAGTTATTTTTTACTGGTTGTCAGTTTAAACTGCTCCATCCGGAATCAGTAGAAAAAGAAAACTACTAGTCTCTTCAGTTAAATGAAATCCACAAATACAAGTAGTAGAAAATCAGTTATTTATAGTCGATTAATAAAAAGCACAAGGATTAAAAACCGCGCATTAGGGTTTCTATAAATAAATAATTTAATTGTTTTGTCGCAAAACAAAATTATTACATGTACAAGGAAATTTTGGAAGTGGTTGATATCGAACCGCCAACAGAGAACGCAACACATTCTCTTGTTTCTTTTCGCTGAAGTTCTACCAACTCTGCTACTTCGCCACTGAGAGAAACGGTCTCTCATTTGCGTGGTAACAAACATACAATGGCGAACGGCTTTAAGTTTCGTAGTGTGAAAGTACTTCATGTTGTCGAAATATATACATATATCATTTGTGCGTTCATGTCTTTGTAAGGCTCGAAAGTCATTATAAGTTAAGTTTAGTTTAGATTGTGCGCTTTAAAAGAGAAATATAGTGGTTTTAACGGTGTTGTCGGCGTTTTATTGTATCTGCCATTTTACAATGCAACGAGATTTTGCAGAATGAAACTGTTATCTTGAAGAGACATATTGACTAGTAATAACTGTGCTAATTAGACAGTGGAACGTAAGAAACAACGCAATATTTTATAAAAATTTGTCGTTTCCTCATTATTTGATCTATTAACTTGACCACAAAACTTTTGTTGGTGTAAATCCACCTTTCTTATTGAATCACTCCACTATCGAGTCAGTAAAATTATCACTGATCCATCTGTCATTAAAAATAACAGCTTAAATCTGTAGTGTCCCGTGCAATGTAAAATGGCGGATACTAGTGGACATCGATAACTTCATACATTAAAACCACTATATTAATGTTTTAAAGCACAGAATTCGAACTAAACTAAAGATAGGTTGACTTTCGAACTTTGCAAAATACATGTACTTGCGCAGAGAATGTATATATTTGACAACAAGAAATACTTTCACATCACGAAACTTACAGCAATATTTGACATTACATCTTGTGGTTCAGTACCCATAATACGAGCACACATTTGGCAGTGGTAAAGTAGGGCAGTGGATATGGCTGATCATGAAAACTTCAGCATGCCTTGTATTATGGGCGGTGGTTCGAGCCCAACCACCTCCTAAAACGTTTTTGTGAAGAAAATATTGTATTCTTCGACAAAACAAATCGTACCTAACTTACTTCACAAAGGAATGCTCTGTGCTTATTTATTAACAACAAATATAAATAAGTAGTTTTCTTCTGCTTGAATTAGTAGATTTCTTTTAACTGATCAATTAGTGATATTTTTTGTACAGATTCCGGATGGAGCAGTTTCACTGATATACAGCAATAACTGATTCCGATTTCGAGTGTGGGAAGCACCAACTTATGTACGGGAAAACTGATGTGATGATTCGGAAGTCGGGATCGCTACGGTGTTATTCCTTAAACCACGAATCTCGTCAAAGTCGTGCATGTATGTGTAATTTTTTTAATGCATGAGTTAGATTTGTTTAGCGAGAAAACCACCATCATATTTTCTGATAGCGTAGTCCTCTTTATTAAAAAAGAATGTATTAACATACTAAATAAAATAATAATTTGAAAAAAAATCCGCTGTCGCGAAATGGCAATACGAATATCAACGAAAGTAAACAGCAAAGAAAATACCAAGCAGGTAGTTTAACGAATAACCATAACGGGATACACGATTAGAAACTATCGCCAAACCACCTCGTGAACAAGTGGTTTAAGTACGCGAAGCTTTCTTCGACTGTACTAACAATTTCACAGCTCTCGAATGCAATAAACCGAGAAAAGAAGTTAATATTTTCATATTTGTCACACTAATTTAAAAAATCAACATATAAATACTCTGTCCATTGCCTAAAATAAATATTTTTTCATAAATCTCACCTTTACATTCACGTCAAGATACGAATTTAACGGATGTATGTATAGAGAATAACCTGCTGTAAAATATTCTATATAGTTTTACACCTGTCTTGAATCAGAATTTCTATTCACAGCACCATTGGAAAAGTGCAACTATATGTGTACATAACTTATTTTTGTTCTTGTAATAATATAAGAAAAACATAAATTTCTAATTAATGTTATTAATTAGTTGCAAGGGAAGTGATTTATGACTACCAGAAATTGATTCAAATTCTTATTAACAAGGGGGGTGGGGGGTGGATTAAGATTATGGTAGATAATTGATGTAAATAAATATAAAGCCTTAGTAAAACACTAAAATTCAGAAGGTAACTATGAGGTTAAGTTTGTTATGTCAATAAGGTATGGAGCACGTGATGGCGGGATCAAATTACTCATAAGACTTAGATTTTTGCACTTATTTGATGCATAGCTCAAGATGTAATTCAGACAGTGATGGGGCTCCATATATGGCTGTATCCAGGCTAACAATTTCAACATTTTAAACAGTGAGCATTAATAAGCAGTACTTATAAAAATATCGTCCCGTCTACATCGCACAGCTAATTACTTAATCCAGTGTTTGACGAAGATATATCAGTGTGTTAGTGAATGTTACAAACGGATAGATAACGCGTTGGATCGAGAGCAAGTTTTAAAACGGAGCAAATGGCAAAAGAATATTCCTACATTATTTACTAGAAGTAATCTGCCCCCCCCCCCCCCCGGGTATTCACTCCACTAGAACGCCTTCCACAAACAGCCTCATTACAATGTACACCAAGCAACACCTACAACATTATTTGTTGTTGGGGCCACAGTAGTGTAGTGGTTAGACTACTCGTCTCCCAACATGGCGAACCGGGTTCGATTCACCGACAGGGTCTCCCTTGGATTTTGCATCTTACATGACAAATACTTTGAAATAATTTTATATGTCCCTGCCTAATTCCTATCGTATATTTAAACTCAACAGCAAATAAAACACATTTCTGAACACAAATTATTGTTAACAAACGTGTAAGTTCAATTTTAAGGCATTACAATACATTATTTTTCGCTTGGCTGTAAGAATTCTGCAACTAAGTGCCAGTGAATCGTCCTTATTAATTTTGAATGAATATTCACTAACATTTAGAGTAATCCTTATGCCTAGTTCCAGGAAATATAAGCTAAAAGTGACCAGGTGCGCCCAATAATTACACGCGACCTGAATTATGCAGAAATGTCCATTATTAACTACCCCACGCGAAAGGTAATGCTTCGCCTTTTATACATTTAATTGTTTTAAAAGTGCATTTCGCCGGGTCAGTCAAAGATGTTGGTATAGTAGCTATTATGTTATTCATAGAAATAGAAATCTAAGTTTAAGTGTTTCTGCTACTACCGTTCATATATTTCAGTCTCTTTAAACTTTTTACATATAAAATAAAAAATAATATTATATACCAATTAAATCGCAAGTTAGTTTCAATTGTTCAAATAAACGTTTCCTGAAGAAGAAATGCATATAGCTGTTCATATTTTTTATGCAAATGAATTTGGTTTAAAAGATTTTAGTAAAACATAGATTTTAATTAAACAAAGCTATAGGTAATTGAATTATTGCAAAACTCGTATAAATATGTTAAGCAGTCCGTGACATTTTAATGTTTGAAAGAAACTTTTCTGAGCTGTATGAGGACTAATCAATATCGAAAATACGTGGCGTGTGGTATTCTTATTTAACAAATAATTTCTGTAGTTGTCACTAATATACGTAATTGTCATAGATTTAAATACCGATGACAATCCATATATTAGTTCACATAAATTTTGCCCATCCTAGTACATTTTAGCAGATTTCTTTGTTTTTGTGGTGTCATAGGAAAGGAACATTCACGCTTGACACTTTTGATATTTTAAAATTTTCTTAATTATTAACGTGCTAGATATTTGGAATATAAGACATTTTATTGAACAGGACCTTTAAACAATGAAGGCTGGCCATAGTAAAGTGAGCACTTCTTATAGCCCTACTGAAGATCTACTTTTATCCTCAATGAGTAACATTCCGCTATATGTAACATTAACATTAGCACAGACCGTCTCACTTTATTCGCGCACGTCATTCAAGTGGAAACCATTGAATTATTTATGTGAAAGTAAAAGTGTTAATAATGTGCAAAAATTCGTGCTAATGTTAGTGTAAAACGAATACTGATTCCAGTAGCCATAAATTTATATTTTACACTCCCAATTAAACGTAGAACTATTTTTATTAATTCGCAACTCTCTTAACTGGAGTCTGCAAAGTCAGTGTGTTACTGTAGGATATATGTATGTAGTTATCATCTGTGACGTAGACTGTTCACGGTAAAGCGAACGCTTTAGAGGAGCTGGTTACTTTTTCCTATCTGCCCTTTTTTCGTCCTTTCACCATTAAAAAAAAAATACTACTATTTAATTAATAAACACAATGTGTATATTTCACCGGACTCTATAAAGTTGACGTCTTAGACTACAATACAATATATTTGTTGACTGATATTCCAAGTGAAAGGGCTTCGAAAAGTGCTGACTTTACCGTGAACAGGCTATATATTTCTCAGACGTTTGATTTAAAAAAGGGGTCACTCCACTGTGAACGGTCTCTACTTGCACGCTCGCCTGCAAGTTTGCGCCTCTTCGTCCATCCTGAACTTCTCCGATCGATCTCTTGCGAGCCTGGATGTCAGGTTTGTAACTCCTCTCATGTTGAGTCTTCCATCTCTGTTCATCTGGAAGCAGGTTGTTTATGGTCAAGTGATACGGGACACACATATATATGCCATAATTACAAGCGGCTGAGCGGGCCGTTTAAGCCGAGCGAACAATGGATGTGTGTTGGGGGGGGGGGGGGGGGGGTAACTGGATCGTGGCCAACCTATATAAGAAGGAACGAGCGCCGCCATTGCTGTCCGACATCGCCGCCAGCCGACGACGAGGTTCGGGAGTTGAGACGTCGCCGTCGAGAGGGAGTTGAGACTTCTCCGTCGAGAGAGAGGCGAGAGTCACCTTCGTCCGTCTGGCCTTCCCTGCGGAGAGCGCCTCACCGATCCGTTTTTGAGTGTGTTTAATACAGTGGTGAGTCTATGTGATTAGCCTGGGTAGTAGGGTTTTACCTTAGACCTCGCCTCAGCTAGCACAGCTTGATGACTAGTGCCGTCCATCTGACGGTGGATGAAATAGTGTTGTAATCTGAGCAATTCAATGACTGTCATAAATTGTATACTGTTTGGTTATCTAATTTATTAATAATTCCTATTAGAGATTGTCTCAGTATAACAAGGTACAATTAACATAACTCCGTCGTGACTTAACTCCCAAAAATATATACTTAGAAGTGTAGTTTAAATCTTGTTCAAAACTCCATCATGCGCTTGAAAAAAAAAAAAAGGTAACTTTTTATTTATCCAAATTATAATTTTGACATATAGTTGATGTATTTTTAAGCATATTATTTATAATTTTAGCCGACCTCCCGTTGCGTAATCGGTTGGTGCGCTACCGATCTGGGGTTCGGGAGCCTCTGGGTTCGAATCCCGGGAAAGGCATGGGTGTTAATTTAAGTTATGTTATAAGTTAGTCTGTAAACCGTTCCCTGCTAAGCTTTCAAGCATAAAACAGGGGGACGTTGAGAATCCCTTTACAATACAATAAGATTTATAATTTTAGATACTCAAATGTAATGCTCGAATTCGTTCCATACTACTAAAATAGTAGTATGCTGATAATAAAATACATTTTTATGCATATTTGTATATTTTAAACCATAAAAAAACAGAAATCTGGCAATCAGGTTAACCATCTATCCTATAGATTTCTAAAGAAATATATGAGCAACAAGATGAAAATACGTACTCGCGAGTAAAAATTGGAAATTTTGTATGCAAGGAACAGAAAATGACGTAAATAAATTCAAATTGTTTTCTATCTTAGTACCTACCCCATGTAAACAGAATTAGATGAAATAACACACAACTGGTTGAGTTATGTATTATCAAGTCGTAGAATTCATTGGCATTTTTATTTAGTTGCCGTTAACTTCAGTAACTTATAACTATAAACGCATTCTGTCCTTCACAACTAAAGTAAGCAAATCATAAGTAATCAAATGGTGCGATGTTATTAATTAATAGAACATTGAGTGATACTTACCACATTGCATTTTCTGAACACGCACTGGTTTACACACTGCAAAATAAAGGCTAAATGTGAATAAGTGTACTTCATGTCTAAATGGTCTATTACAGTAATATGGAGGTAAGTTAATTACCTGGCCTTCCAAACTTTGATCGCACAATCTCGCCCGTGTACTACCTATAAAATTAAACAGAAAATGTATAAGTCACTGCTGAAGCATCCAGTAAAGCAATGTGGAAATACGCCTCAGTTATGATAGCTACCTCATTAAAAATAAATACAAAAAATTCACTGCAGTTAACATTATCGCAAGAGACTCATGCCATGAAATACTGTATAGGCTATTCACGGTGTATTGAGCACTTTTTAAGGCCCTTCCAAAAGACATTAACCACTAATAAATATGTTTTATTGAGTTAGACATTACTTTTAGGGGTGGTGAAATGTATACTGTATTTTTATTGGGTGCCTTAAAAAGTGCTCACTTTACCGCGTATAGCCTATATTAACGTGCAGGTGGGAGACCAGAGAGTGCGGTAAATCCCCTAAGAGAGACTTTAACGATAATATACGATTAGAGACACCCGAATATCATGAAGAGATCTCTGCTACTAGATTCCAATAGCCTGCCGGCGTACCGGCAGTTTTTATTTCCTAATTGGCCACGATTATTTATGAGAAGACATTTTCTCACTTGACTGGCCAATCAGAATTAGGTAACTCCGATGCGGTACGTCTGTGATTCACGGGCACAGGCCTTACGCGCGTAACATCGAGACCAGCCAATCAAGCAAGGCGATCTGAGCTAAGGAGTTACGAAATACAACTAGTCGTGAAATATTTTCGCAAAATTCGGGAATCCCTGCATATGAGGCATCTCGGGCCGGTTTTTTATTTTGAAATTTCAGCTTTCTTCTTTGAAAAATTGTTTTATCGACACAGCTCATGTGCGGGAAAATATTTATTTTTAAGAAAATTGACGTTGAACAAAACATGACGGTTAACCAGACTGATACTATATTGACCGTTGCTACGCAATACTCCCCGCATATATTTCGTTTTTAAAGAACTTTTTCCTTTCTTAGGTAGCAGTTCTTTGTACAATTTCCCCATTGGGGAAACTATAAACGATAGTTTTAACCATTGCTCTAAATCCATGCATGATTGGTTGCAGTACCAGCTAACGCTCGAGGCTGGATGGAGTTATGAAAGATAAATCATCAGTCTCAAAAACCCTCATGGGGCGAGGAACTCGTCAGGATCTAAGTCTTCGTCGTTACGTGATCTTCACTTCCCACGACATTTTGATCAAATCTTTGTATGGCATTTCACTCTTGTAGCTGCCAACACATTCTGGTTCTGTAGGTGCACACATGCCGAACGTGTGCGCCACCGGCACCAAGCTAGCACTCAACACTTGGGCCTCAACGAAGCAAACTTTGAAAACCCTATCTTTTATACATGGATGAGTTTCTTTGAAATTGAAGAGTACTGTATATTCTTGTTCTTTTGGCATTGCCCCACTTAAAGACCTGACTGTTACACAGTCCTCGATAAACGCTATCGTTCACAATATCTGGAGCATTGCCAGTACTCTTCATCGACCTCGTCAGCGACCGACCACCTCTTGCTCGCTCTTCCTTTCCCACTCAAAGTAGGTAGAAGATGGGCAGGAGTGCACAAATTAGGCCTGAGATCAGGTCATCGGATGCTTTCTCCCGTAGGACATACAAAACGCACTATTTATAGAGACGGTGATATTTAGCGAAAAGATTTCGAGATAAGATACGATTTAAAGCACTGCAGGGTCACTCAACGTTCTTAATTGGATGAAACATGATCTGGTCCGTGTTAACTGTTTTCGCATGAATCAGGAAGATTCAGTGTCTGTCAAGGAATCCTGAGTGGCTCGGTCAAATGAGACACGAACACCCAATTGGGGGGTATGGCAACATACGAGTTGTATATGTGGTATTGAAGTCTACCGTGTGCTCCGATTATTTTCGCAGAACATCATCACTGGCCCCAACTATTCATTACGGACCACCGGCAGTGATGCTGAGCACGAGCACAGAGTAAGTATAAATACAGATATGAAACAGCGCGCTTGCGCCGCGAAATCTGGCAGCACGCGCCAGCAAGATGTTGCAACTACGTTCGTTCGACAATCAGCGAGCGGTGACGTACTACGGCAGTTGGCAGTCCAGCCAATAGGGAACCTCCCGCAACGTGCAGTAGCCAGTCAGATACGAGGCCACGCACGCCAATCGGAAAAAGGGCACATCAACATCAAAGGAACCGCCTCAATGTTTCGTGTGTGTACACCTAGTTTAATTGCGGTAACTTCACACTTTTGGAATAGGGCCTTTGTATTAAGAGTTTGATATTCTTCCTTGTGTTATCACTTTTACTTATACTTTATCTATGTATTTCATTTTTAATTATTACAAATGTAAACACAGCGACATATGTGTTGATAATGCCTAAAAGTCCGTCTCACGCTTAGATTCCAGTACAGGGCTTATGGCGTAACTGGCAAGCTGAGAAACAAATGGGCGGTGAAGGAAACGGCCTGATTGTGATAATTTTTATCTGTTTACCTCCCTGCCAACTTGTAAAGGAATCCAATCCTGCGGCGCAAAGCTAAGCGGCTCTTTTGAAACTGAAGCCTGCGAGAAACCCTATCATTGTGATTGGAAGGCAAGTACGCACGCAACGTAAATAGTTTTCTTTTTCGAAGTTGCAAAAAAAAATAACTTATCAGACAACAGAGCCCCCAGGAACAAGGACAGCGTTAACGACAGAAATAGCGCATTGGAAAGAGAGAGTGAATGTACATTACACAGCACACCGCAATCTAAGAGTGAGACGCTCTATAGTAGGAAATTATTCTGTCCCTTTGATGTAATTTTCTAGACTTAGTTAAGATTTGTTTGCATGAGGCGAAGGAATATCTTGAAAGTAGAACTTTAGCAGGGCTTCAGAAAAGTGTGAATTAACCGTGGGTGAACTATATACTCTGTGGCATGGTAGCGCCTACATTTAATACAACATTATTTTACTCGCCTCTTCTGTTACCGCTGTAAGGACGGTCTCTCCCACCACCATAGCTGCCTCCATTACCATAGCCGCCCCCATTACCATAGCCGCCTCCACCACCGGAGCCTCCGCTATTGCCGTTGCAGTCGCTATATCCGAGGCCTCCAACGTCGCCACGTCTCCTCTGCCCACTGCCACGACCTCTATCCTGGCTGTACTTCCTGTAGTCTCTCGAGCACTCTTTCAGCGACCTTTTGAAATCCCTCTGGAGCTTGTTTGACGCCTGACTGCTCTGAAACGTGTAGTTAAGTATATTAAATGACATATTACTTTATTTAATACACTTTACACACCGTTTAAAATTGGCGGATTACGTTATGAGACGCGGCGAAACGAACTCAAATTTGACCCCCTCGCCCGTGATGCTTCGCAGTCATCATTTACATAATATGTTCGTTGATCCTTTGGATATCGAGTGGTGTAATTTAATTTTGAATTTAAACGATAGATTCGGAGCTGCAATTACGGGCTGCGTAGAGAAATGAAAACGAAAAATATACGCGTGTTTTTTTTATATTATGACCAACCGTTTGGCCCCGACAGCACAACGAATATAGCGTATAATTGTGTGTAGGACAACGCATTAGCTACACAGTTGTAAAGGATGTTCACAAAGTGAGCACTTTTGAAATCAACCTTTCAAAAAAGTCACGGCCCCTACCTGCGTATATTTAAACGGGTGCACTGAGTGGAAAGGACTCAGTAAAGTTGGTAACGATGGATGGAAAGTAGTTCCATATCTTAACGTCTAGTAAATTGTGTTCGGTAACCACTTGAAATAACTTAAATTACTTCCTTAGCTATATGGTTTTTAAATTCATCAAATTGTAAAAAATGAGCAGATTTGCAAAATATTTTCTTTTATAATAATTTTGCAGTTTCACTTGACCGACGAATGAATAACGTGATGTGGCCCATGGCAATGGTAATTTTACATAAGGCGGAAGAACACACAACGTGCATACAAGTAGATCTTAAGTAGGGCTTTCAAAAGTGCTCATTTTACCGCCAACAGCCCATAGTAAGGTTCGATGCAAGCTCATTGATTACATTTGTGCGTGTCTAACCCGTATATTTTGAAAATAGAGCACTTTGAAAAAGCCGTTTGTAGCCATTCTGGAGTGCTCTGAGATGGTGTTTCTAATGTGCGTGGCGACTTGAAAGCACTCTACAGCCCTCTCCTGAAGTATGTGTTCTATTCGCAGATCAGCACATTGAACGCATGTTTAATAGTTAGGCAGAAAAAACGAGTATTTCAATCACTTTGCAACCCATTTCAAGCACCATATAAGAGGTAGCCGTAAGTATAAGCCATTCACGGTAGAGTGAGTACTTACCGAAGCGCTCTCTCATATGAAATAATAGTCAATAAATATATTTTATTGTAGGCTTATACGTTAACTTTCGAGTCCAGTGAAATACATACACTGTGTATGTTACTTATATGGCGATATTTATTTTAAAAAGTCGTGGTAGGATAAAACAGTTGATAGAAATAAGTAACTAGAGCCTCAAAAGTACTGACTTTACCGTGAACTGCCTATACTTGCGTACAGTATAATTTTTCCTTGGGTGCAACATATCCGATATATTTTTACCTAGTTCGCAATATTTTTTTTTTTTTTTTTTTTTTTTATAATTAGCACATGTTAACTGCAGTGTATGGTCATTTGCTATGTGAGAGGCCAACAGGCGCTCCGTTTAGAAACATTTCAGTACTCACTACAATATAAATATCAACCAGTAATATCCACACGAAGAAGTAATAATTAATTAAACCCATAATTTCCAACGATCAATAAACCGCAAGAAGGAGGTTGCTTAAATAAAATTTTTCTCGGCGTCTTCCTCCTGGATTTTTCGGAGTATATTTTTTCAGTGCTTCCTCTCACTCAGTTTCCAGCCTACTGTGAAGTGGAAAATGTTTAACTTCGGTTCGTATTATTTTCAAATGAGAGCACACAACAATAACGTATTCTCTGGGGGAAAAAAAAAAAAGCATTTATAAATAGTAAAACGTTAGCGGAAGTGACTTCATTGGCTATATCCATTGTTTCTCTTGCACGAATAGCGGTAATTTTGACATGCAAACCAAGCTTGTATCGTAGATCTATATTGTCTATGGTCTACTCTTACCACATGCAGGAAAAGGTTATTAAGGTCAGGTTATTGACCGCGACAACACGAGGAAAATACTGGACGCGTAGCATACAATGAGATAGACATGTGAAAATAAATTATATTAAATGAAAATATGAATTGACGTAACCAGGCACGTTTCGAAATATAGGAATAAGGGATGTACAAAAGCTTAGGGGCTCCGGATGCTACCCGTTCCGAAACATACGTAACTAACAACTAGAAGAAAAATTATTATTTCAACTTTAAAGAAACATTCTGTATGGTCTATAAGTGCTTTATTCACATTTTTAAAAGCAAAACTTTGAAATATCACCCCATGTATGACGTGTTTAGTTATTTCCTTAACACGCCATGTATCACAGGCATTTTGTACCTCTGTTAACATGGAAGTATTTTATTTTTGGTAAATTTGAGTTATAGCTGTATTTTATTTATACATTTTAATACATCATTTATAATAAATATGAATAAAAACAGTCTGAAAACCTGTGTGTTGGTAGCACTTCGTAAGAAATAGTTCTCATGCGAAATATCATTACCACTGAGTGCTCACAAATTCGGCGCGTTGTCCTTTCGTGTAATTTTCTAGACTTAGTTATGCTTAGTTCGCACGAGGCGGAGGAATATTCTGGAAGTAGAACTTTAGCAGGGTTTCAGAAAAATGTGAAGTAACCGTGAATAGATTATAACAACATTTATAATGTCGGTATTGCAAAAATATACATATTTATATTCTAGTAATTTATAATATTTGATAAAATGGTTTTTCACCCTTCAAACATCATTGTAGTGGGGAGACTACTCTCATGCCACTTAGGGTGAACAGGGTTTGATTCCAGGAGCGGTCGCTCGCAGATGTTCGCACGTGGGAATCGTACCGGACGATGCCGCTGGTCGGTGGGTTTTCTCGGGGATCTCTAGTATCACCCCGCACTTGCATTCCGGCGCTGCTCTGAACTCGCCTAGTTTCACCCGCATCAGTTCTCAAGATCGCGATGTTGAGAGCCGCCCAAATCTCTCCACCACATATTAGGGCAACAGTTTGTACGAACTTTCATGACAGATAGAATGAGGCGAGTTTAAGGTTATTTTTCCCCAAGGAGCACCGACATCGAATACGTCCTGTAGCGACCGTAAGCAATGTCAAGTGTCCAGAAAAGAGTTGCGATGTGCAGCAATTCTGCATGCCTTCATTTACAAGCGCTCGCGAAGATGTAGAGCAAATTAAACACTTTGTGCTCTCCGAGGAGAAATAAAATTAAATAAGTCACTTAACCATAGTTCGGCCGAGCAAAAGAGACACTTGCTTTCTGCTGTCATTTGCAGCTGCATTTCGCTGGTGTGTGGCTGTCGTCTTGGTCTTGGAAACCGCTGTAATCCCGGCGAATCTCCCCTTCCCCTCCTATCTCACTTCCAGAAACCTCATCATACGCTTTAACAAGCTACCATTCTCATACAATATTCCTCTGACCATCGGCAACATTTCAAACTCGTCAGCAAATAAACACACATCTCAACTCTCAGCAAGAGTGCTCGAGACTCAAAAATAATGGTGAAGGTATTTCTCTCAGTCCTATAAATTACTCAGCGGGTAATATAATCATGGAAAGGCACAAACATATTTAACTAATAACGAACACATCTGGGCTTAATACAAAAACTAAGAAAATATTTTCCGAGAATGTAATATACAGGAAAAGTACTAAAATAAAATTTCTGGCAAATTAACAACGCAATAGCCGGTAAGCCCATTAACAAATGAACAAGTATTAAGTAATACCCATAAAGTACTTAGTTATTATTTTTCTTTAATTTTAAAACACTACAACTTCTGTGAAGATCATGTGATTTGTACAATGTGTTGACATTAGCGTGGCACACCCGTTGTAAATTTTATGCGGAAGGGGTTAAATAATTATGTATGTGATAAGTTTTTTCACGTAGTTTGGTACTGTTATTTGACAGTGGTGCACTCCTCCTGATGCTACTATGGCGCTGTGAACTAAACAGACGAAGTTTTTAAAGAATGGCTGAAGAAAAATGTTTTAGTGTGCGGTGTTTTAAACACTATTATCCTTCCTCCTGATAATACTGTGGCGAAATTATTACTGCAGCTACGGGAACCAAAACTTGAATATTTGGATATTAATCAGATTACTGGGTGAACGAACTTTGGGTGAAGAAACATTTCAAGTTCTCTTGCAAACTTTCTCTTCATATATACCAATGGTTATATGAACCCTATAATTAATTAATTAATAGTCCATAGTGCGATAACAATGAATAAAGAGTAAGGCATCACTTTAAAATACTAGTTATGAACGTAATAAAAGTTTAATAAATGTGCTACTAATCTTTCTAATGAAATCGCTGTACAAGATGAAAGTGGAAACTTGCCGAGAATGAAGCCAGCAATGACAAAAGATCGTACGGCAGAACGGCGATTTCCAGTACAATTTGATATTTTTTGTTTCCGAATGTGATGTTCAAATGTCTCAATCCAAACTGAGACATAATGCGGCACAAACTTGCCTTTATGTGGCGAGGCTTGGGGCGTAGACAAAACTCCAGAGCGGCTTTAAGATGCAGTCAGTCTTTGAAAATATAATAAAATATTCACTAATTTCGTATTCTATTCCTTGATATTTAAAATATTGCGAAACTGTGATAAACTGGGTGTAAAATTTTCTCAGTTATAAACAGCGAACAATGCTCCAAATAAGAGAAAAAAGACCCGCAGAATTTCAGGCATACAAATTTCTCTACTGGAAACAAGTCTATCTTAATATTACTGCGATAGTACGTCACTTAATGAACAATGGATGTAATTAATCTTCTGTCAGTTACTCTGTTCTACAAGACTTATTTATAATTATCTCTTCACATATTGTCACTATTTACGTTTAGAGCGTTGAAAACACTTGGAAAATAATACTTTTTAGTTTCGATTCACACCTACCTTTTGAATTAAGAGAAATCAAAATAAGTTTTGCCGACATTATTGATGGCGAAAGTGAACTGACTTTTAACAGTACTGTAATAAAAGTTTAAGCGAATATTGGTAATTTATATTTACAAAAAATAATTAATAAACAAATTATTAATAAAGCAATTAATAACATGATGATAAAATGTCTTCCCAAAAGTATAAAGGAAATATTTTATAAAATAAACATTAATCATTCTTATGTACCGTACAGCTGTTAGTTTAGCATTTTTCATAGCTTCGTGATGTAATGTGCAATGTATTCATGCCAGGAAACTTTTATTTAAGTTTCAATAAATATAGTAATACGTATTACCACTGCATGATTTCGGTCCTGACCAATTTCTGATTGTTCAAAAGTCGTTGCGTGGCTTTTACTGCCATTTTGTGTCACATCCGATATAAATGTATTCTTAAACGATCCAAATGGGAAAACAGTCACTTCTGCTTTTAGAATCAAGATTAATACTACGAGATGTTGAGACTCTACTTCAAACGGCAATTTCAGAGCAAGTTTTGCTAAAGAAACAGCTCCATTCAGATCACCGACTTACATTTGTACAAGCGTTTGAGCATACAGGTGCTGTTACGTGCAGTCAGGCGAATATTTGCGTAAAGAAAGTTTCAATCGCACATCTGAAAACATTGCAATAGTACGTGAAAATATTGAAGAGAGAATATCTCTAAAATAAGTACTATCAAAATCGCGATGAAAACTCACATTGGCGTTGATAGTCTCCAGGAATTTGGAAATCTAAAACTACATATAGTAACTATAATCGCCTTGTGGAATGGAGCATAAGACGAGTTTCAGGTGTTCCTGATATTATGTACTATTTACACTTCTAAAATAGTCTGCATCTACGAAGTAGGTAGGCTACATTTACAACTTATTGGCTAAGTATATAAACAAGAATATTTGCATTCGAAACGCTAAGACCAGTGAAAATTTCTGGAAACGTCGCTGTACCCTCAAAGGACTTCTGTGTGTTGAATTGCGTAATGTGAAGCAAAAAAATATATATATCCGAAATAATCTCCTTTAATTGTCTTTTATCAAAATCAAATAGATTTAAAGAAACATATATGTGTGTAGCATCTGTTAATCGTACAGTTCATAAGTCAATGTTTAAAACTCGGAAAGTTTCAAAAGTTCACTAGAGATTTTGGTATAGTAGGGCCCCTGGGGGCATGCAAAAATTAAGCACATTGGCATTGACTTAAAACAAAATTACTACCCTTAAAAATATTTGCCTCGAATTAAACTTGATTACTATAGTAAAAGTGTGATCAGGAAACACATTTAAATCAGATAGGCTCGCCGCAAATACAAATTAAAAGTATGCTGCCTTCCGGGCAAGTTTATTGGCAAGGTTCAGAAATGCCAAGGATCTATGCGTGCGTTAGACAAGCAATTACACCAAGAAATACTCTACACTTAAAAATATCATACCTGTAGTAGTGCAATGATAGGTACTTTTCCCCACTTATCAAGGTATGGAAGAAAACAATTCTTTCTTCCAGTACGACGACGAATATGTGAATATGACCAGCGCCATATTGGATTTTTATAACCATATACAAAACTGTATTATATATCCCAAGTGTTATATATTATGAACGTTGATTGTTCGCACTTTTTCGATTTTAATTTACACATAATTATTTTTACTATCCCAGACTTAAGTATTTACATGTAGGGACTTGTACCCTATGTTTAACGTGGACTATTTCCTACCCCTATGCTCGGACATGTAAAGTTTTTCCAAGACGCCATCTCTTAATAATACATAACAGTTCAGTATCCACTTAACCTTACCTAAGATAACCTAACCTAATCATCTTGGAATAACTTTTAATATATTTTGATTCTTTCGACATCCCCTTAAAATAACTTCACTTAACCTCATTTCATCTAACCTAACCGCCACACTCTAGTCATCGTCAAACCCCTCTTATCCTTATTATAGACTAGCATTTGGAAAGTTATTGCTGGATGATTACAAAATCTTCGAAATATCTTGCGAGAGTTCAAGTACTGCGAGTTACACAGTCAATCAAAGGACAGTAAAACTATATAAATGCGCTCCAAGTTATGCCTCAAATAGTTCTTACCGAAATTATTTGAATTGTTCCGTTCAAAATTACGTTGTCACCATCCTCATTAATCAGCCGAACTTCGCGTAGTATACAATGTGTACGTCGAATACTTAATTATACTATTATTAAGGAATACAGAAACTTGGAACATTTCTCTGAGTCGTAAATAGCGTGTCACATATTAAAACTCGTCCAGCTGGGCGAAAGGAACATACAATATTTTGACACGAATTCTCTAACCAAACTGTAACACGCAATTGCAGCTTCACATTGCAAATTACCAATCATCTGCGTGAAACGTCTACACTGAACACGTAGGCTGCTACTCGTATTCACAAACAAACGTTTCACAGACAAATTTTAAGATACAAAAGTATTGTGTAGCAGAGGAATATTGTGAAATGTGAGCACTCTGATTACTGTGTATGTATATCAAACGTTTAAGTACATATTAGTAATTCATTTCAATTCTCACCCGGGACTATTTCTCTATGTATACGTATGCACAAAGCAATTTGATAACCACGCCATTTCCTTAATTTTGTCATCTTGATGACGTGCTTTTGTCAGGGACGGCCAACCCCTGAAAGTATTACAGTGTTTAATTTTGATGGCCTCAATAAATGAGATCAATTGTTGGAAATTCCTGGATACAGATAAGCGATTCATTCTCCTCATACTAACGATAAAATAGTGTTTCAACACTTTCAGATATGAGCATATTTACTGCTAGTCTTAGAAGAAAACTGTCTATATACGCCACCACAATATCATCAGTTCTACTGGTTTGTGCATTTACACTTACCAGCCGTCCTATTGGTCAGTTTTACACCTCACATGTTTACCATACTTTAAGGCCCAATACTGGCAAACTGTCGGCCAATGAGTCGCCGAACTGAATGTGTCCCAGCCACAGTGTCTTGTGTGTTATAAGATTTGCAGTCCATCATGTACACTCCTCGTCACAAAAAAATGAGCGATCTCGTGTAGCTGAAAATATTTCTAATTCCCACTTCGGGTATGTTAAGCAGACTGCCTCCTCCCAAGTCTCAGGCGCGCGCCGCGGAGTGGGCGTGGCTAACTGCTGCAGGAAACATGGCTTTGGAGGAAAAAGGTTACAAAACACGAATAATAGTTATGCGAGTTCAGTTTTGTCCGAATATATTCCAACATATTAAATGTAATGCAGTTAAAGTAAATTAGTGGTGAAACATTCGGAATTATGAACTAGTTTGTATGAGATTTGACGAACAAATAGTAAATAATAAATTTGAACAGACAACACTGGACCACTGGAAAAAATTACTTCCAAATGAATGCATAATTGTAAATATGAAAGGAGGTGTTACGTTATAATTCCCCTTGCCAACACACACGACATCTTTGAAAACATAGTGATAATCACTGAAAATCATTACATAATACATCACATGGAAGTAATGTTTTCATATGTATGATAATTAGAGACCATGAAATGTTTCGAAATGAATGGCCTATTGTCTAGACTTCTCGGTGCAATAAATACCCTATCAACTATATATTCACGGTTTGTTTCTCCATTAAGTAGCCAATATTACTCTAAAACATACAGCACGTGTTCCCAAACGTCTTTCCTTGCCAGCTTCGTATTTAATTCGTACATATCTGAGTGAGCTTTGTTAACTGAAATCCAATGCAAAGGTAGATTAGGTCTATAAGTGTGTAAAGTTTAACTTGTCCTCAAAATAATCCGTGGAGTTTTCCTGTTCCTCTTTTGTTCCGTTCATAAAGTAAAGGCATATTTACATGTACCGACATATCTTAACCAAATTCGGATTACAGTAAATAGTTATTGATTACTAAAGTGTTATAACACGAATTTACTATAGTATTATATGCGGGAGTGATTATAGTCTCTTGAAAGATCTACGGTAATTTTAATACATGCAAAATATTCACCTTTTAATACATAACAAATAGAATACATGCAGTGAGCTACTAGATATATTTCGAAGGAAACTATTCGCTTTAATGTAAGCACTTCTTGATACCTGTCGTATTTTATATATGGACGTATTGATAAAGATTACGTATTAAGACGTAACTGAGTTTTTATTTATACTCTAACTGAAATATAAATAAAATTGCTTGCATGTTTCATGTGTGTGTTATTGCACTATTACGAAAAGTAATAGTAAAAGCTCACTCTGGCGCGAACAGCCTATAGTACCGTTACATCTACGACCCCGGTGAGCGGGATCACATACCCCAGGGTCAGGAGAGCAGGACCAGGACCTTTGCCCTTGACTTTGACATTTGACCCAATAAATATAAAAAGTAAAAAAAAAATTGACAAATACCAAAAAAAAATTTTTCCCAAAAAGTGTACTAGTAAACGTACTAAAAAATGATTTAAATATTATTTAAAAACGGATTAAAAAAACTGTTGAAAATGTATCATCAACAATTTATTAAAAATTTATTTGTAAAACTTTTAAAAATGTATTAAGAAATGTATTATTAAAAATGTATTCAAAAATCTTTTGGAATTCTATTAAATATTATTATTAAAAATTAAATAAATAATGATTAAAAATCGTTAAAAAATCTATTAACAAATGAATTTTACCGGAGGTCACCCCTCACCCATACACATCCACCATCTTGGTAGGTGGCCACCATGTTGGTAGGCGACCGCCATCTTGGTAGGCGGCCATCATATAGGTAGGCGACCACCATCGTGGTAGATACCACCTGTCCGTCATGTTGGATGCAGGTAACGATTACCTCAAACCTATAACCTTGGATGACCTTGAAAAGCAAAACTCGATAAAAATCATAAAAGTCTACAAGCACACTACAATACTAACAACCACCAACATAATAGCTGTAGAATATGTTGAACTTCGTCCTATACCGCCGTAACTGATGTTTGTGGAATAGCCCATAGTACGGCCAGACATGCGTGCGCTTCTCTCCCCCTACCCCCTCGTGACGTTAAACGTTGATCCGTTTTGTCACGTTCCGCCCGCTCAGACATGCACAGATGTCTGCCGGCTACAATAGATAGTAAGAAACCTACCTAAGGATTTGATTTGGCAGCGTAGAAATTGGCCCGGTTAGATAGGACGTGGCTTTTCATGCAGACAGCTGCTAGTTGAAAGATAAAAATTCTTGATGTGCGCTTACAATAATTACATCTGCAACATGCACCGATTGTTTAATTAATGTTTAGTGGCTTTATTTACTGATGATAATATTCAGTTTTCGCGAATTCGTACGACAGCAGGAAATTCATTTCTGTGTATCGATAATAAAAGACAAATATTATAACTACATAACGTCTCGCATATAATAGAGTTTATTTTAATTATTAGTAGAGAAATTATGCATTTATCTTTTACAGTTATCTGTAATTATAGACATGTCACATACGTTTACTGCTTCATTGTTTGAAGTATCGAGACACACTATATTGCACAACACTGTAGCTCAGCTCGCCTTTATAATTGGTTATTTATTCCACTAAGTGTTACCTATTTGCGCATGAGACCCGAACTTCCAGTGAGGAGTTTCTGTGAGATATTGGGAATT
The DNA here is from genome assembly GCA_029891345.1 of Dryococelus australis. Classification (NCBI taxonomy): domain Eukaryota; kingdom Metazoa; phylum Arthropoda; class Insecta; order Phasmatodea; family Phasmatidae; genus Dryococelus; species Dryococelus australis. The sequence goes on along the minus strand of CM057001.1, from coordinate 44,342,678 downwards.
GGCATTAACTTAATAAATCGCAGGACGAGTTGCTTCTTCCAATTAAATGCATTATATTCACTAGGAGAAACCTATGTCAGGATGATGCTCCAATAGAAGCTAAAGAGATTCTTGGCGCAGTTAAAACGCTGAAGTATTGGCCGGATTGTTGTTGTTTTACTAGTTGCCTAAGAGTCAAGGCGATACATCTTGTCAAAAGCCAAAGATTGCTGAAGGGGACTTTAACTTTTTCCGTCGCTCATTTATTCTGACGGGAAGTGTACATTTTGCCGACTAAAGCAAAATTAAATGTTTTTTCGCTCACAAAAGTTGCAACTTCGTAGTGTTAATTTTAGATCATTATAAAAACTAGGGAAGTATTGGAGGAATATCTGTGCGAATTTTGTCTTCCGGGGTAGAAAATTCGTCATACAACCGCTACCCGGGTTAGACTCGGGCATAGTCCTCAATGTGTTAATGGATCATAAAGAAAACTAATGTAAAATAATTCTTTACAAAATAAACTATTGGCCATTAAAATTTCAGCGCCAAGTTAGGTGCACCTATAATACACCCTCATTTGAATAGTGGCTAGAGCAGGACAGGGCAACCACGTAATTCGTTGTTCAGGCGAATGGCACAGCACGTACGATAATGGCAACGCTGATAAGCGGCGTGTAAGTGGAGGTCGGGGAGCTGCTGGGTGGTTCCCCGCCGTTCGTGTGTACAGGAGTGAGCATGGCGTGTCGAAGAACAGAGCACTTTTGAAATCAACTTTTAAAAAAAGTCACTGTCCCTGCCCACATATTTTTAACGAGCGCACTCAGTGACGTGCGGCCAGCATAGTTGGTAACGATGGATGGAAAGTATTTCCATATCTTACTGTCGAATACGAAGTGTTAGGTAGCCATATGTGATAACTTAAATTATATCATTCTCTTTCTGTTTTTCTTTAATGCATCGACGTGCAAAAATGGCCATATTTTTGTAAAATATTAATTTTTCTGTTAAGTTAGTTTCACCTGACCGACGCATGAAGAGAGTGAAGAGGCCCATGGCAATGCTAATTTTACACAAGTAACTCCTGTTGCTTGTCATCCAAGAGGCTTTTATATATATATATATATATATATATATATATATATATATATATATATATATATATATATATATATAAGCCTCTTTGATGTCTTGTATTAGCTCAATGTAAGTTTGGAATATAACTTTTGTATGAAATTGCCAATTAATTTCAGTATCAACAACTGCTAGTTTCATTGTACGTATTATCTTAAAATGTATATATATATATACATACATATATATATTTGTATATATAGGTATATATTTGTATATAAATGTGTCTATATATATGTATATATAGACGCACACACACACACCCCCTTGAAAGTATATTTAAAAAGTATTATTACAGACAGAAGTTGAGATAGGTTTGTAGTATTTGAAAACGTTTACTGCCTTCTGTGAAGCTGAATTGGTTACAATAATAAAAATTATTGACTTCCATACTGAGTGTATTAAACATAGTTGGACTAATTACACAATTTCAAAAAAATTGCACTTACTATTAAACCTACGATTGCTTTATTTAATTAGAAAATTACTGTACCGATTACTGAAGTAACACAAATCAAATGCTGTAAAATTGAGTTTTATTATTTTACGTATAAAATACTTAGTACTAGAATGAAAATTTTAGATACAATACATTGTATTTCAGATCTCAAATTTATACACTCTTATAAAGTACAATTATAATCAAGCGTTTTTTTTTTACAGTCTAGTGAATTTGGACTTGGAGTTAATTTAACACGAAACATTTTAGTGAAGTGTACAACAGACATATTCTTTTTTTTTTTTTTTTTAAGCAAAACTTACTTCACTTGTAACGCTTACAGTAATGTAGTAACTTGGTTTCTTGATATTAATTTTTCCTGAAGATTGCAGATTTGGCGGGTGCTTGAAGGATTACTCTAGGCGTCGTCGCGTTAAATCATTTTTTGCTGATAAAAAAAAGAAAGCAGCTCTTAGTCTATTTATTTTCCCCGTAAAGCTTTTCAGTGATTCATTACAGCACGCAACTTATTGTGCGTTCACTTTTTTGCTTATCCACAGAGGAAAATGTGGAGAAGTGACTGTTAATTGACTGTAATTACTAATATTTGTGGAATGGCCCTCTTCTTTTTCAAGCTTACAAATTAAGCGATTAGTACAAAACATATTTTTTTGTGCAAACATAAGGTCAAAATCACTGATTCACTTACTCACTAGCCAAATTTGACTTACGAATATATTAAAAAAAGATAATAATAAATAAAAATTCCCACGTGGGAAGATTTCTATCGATAATTTGAAAATTACTGTCCCCACATGTGACAGGTTTAGTTTTAAATTCTGATTTGCAAGTAGACACACAAATCAATGGATGTTCCATAATGTCTAAACTAAGTAACGTATTGCTTGGTATCTTAATTACTTGGTTATTGCTACTGCGAAGAAACGCGTGGTTTGATGCATTTTAAGAAATTATATTCTAAGAGGTACTGATTTTTTTACGTTGAATATTTTGAAGCGAATTTCAGGCGCATATGTGTAAGGCTGTATATTTTTAAGTATGTAGCTTGCATAGCGTTTGCAATATACCTTAACAATATATTGAAGAATAACTAATCAGTAAAATGACTCTTTGCAAGATACATATGGATATTTCAGTTCACCATTATTATGGAATTTATTTTCATATTTGCCCTTCTATTTATCTTATATATTGCTATATGGTGGGTATATTCTAATTGTGTTGTTAAAAGAAATGCAAACGCTATTAAATTGATTCCACTAAACATTGTGCTGACTGAATTTAATTATTAAGGACACAGCATATTTTGAAAATTTTGTCAACATGCGATATAGATTAATTTGTTCCTATCGCTTAAAATCGTTTTTATATTAAATTATAAATAATTAATACTTATTCGGGTGCATACTTGTTTTATTTTTCACATTGTGACATTCTAATCTGACATTATGAATGGGTTCGAACCCATCCGACCGCTCCAAAGGGACAGGAGGTGAATATCGGAGGGGTTTTCAACCCCATACTCCAAAACAAGTATCTTCAATACTTCAATACGTACGGACACCCGAATTTCGCGAAAAAATTTTCACGCACGATAGGTTTCAAGAACCTACTTGCTTATCTGCAGCGTGTCTTTGTAAGAAAATTATATTCCTACCGGACTGGCCAATCATAAATAAATAACTCCAATACTGTGCGTCTGTTATTCGCGAGCATACACATGAGACGCGTAACACGGATTCCATCCAATCACGAAAGTGGTTTTGAACTAAAGTGATATGAAATACAACTAGTCGTGAAATATTTTCGCAAAATTCGGGTGTTCTTATCAATAATAATCCTCTAAGCTACGGTTGCGTTATATTAAAATAAACTATTAGTTTCTGTGTTCTAAAGTAATAACAAGATTATAATATTTTACACCAAGGGTTTAAACCTCATAAGTTATATCCAGTTTGAATTATTTTAGTACAATATATTCTTGCAGTTCGTGAGAATATTGAAAAATAACATTATAGGTTTATTCATGGTAAAGTGAGCACTTTTGAAAGCCCCCTCATTCAGAATAATAGCCAATAAATTTATTTTATGTTATCTTTAGACGTTAACTTCTCAGTGAGGTGGAATATGAATACTGTCTTTATTACTCACATAGCAATATGTATTCAAAAAGGTGGCTAAATGATAATTAATGACTGTAAGAAAAAAGTAACTAGGGCCTCAGAAGTGCTCACTTTACCGTGAATAGCCTATAATATGACACTACCATGTACTGAACTTGATAACGTATGCTTAACTGAAACCAGTTGGAGCATGTTGAAGAGTGGAGGACGTACTTTAAAAATATGGTTTTTGAGGGACTCTCTGTGCAGGTTCTCCAAGAAAGTTGATTGTATGGCGGAGATATTAATATACCTTATGTCAGTAAAAATGTTTGTATGTTCTTTCTTAGAACTAATTGCTTCCTGAACTATCAACATAACGAGCAGACATACGTTTTAGTATAACAAAATTGTTGCTTTAAAAATTTTTTGGTTAATTATTTTTTTATATTACACAGACTTGAAGAGTCTTGACAGAAATGGTTTCCTACTGATAGTGTTGGCCAGAGATGGAGTGAAATACTGAAGCGTAATTTTATCATCAGTAAATAAGAAATAAAATAATTCTCAGCCGAGTTTGGTTGGAACTTCATGACTTCCTTAAATTTACTGAACACTTCTCAAAGTCAATCATCCAGTTTTCTGTCTAGTTCAGAACTGTGGCAAATCAGCGTAACGTAGCGCCAAGTAAAAACCTCCGTAGAGCAGTCATTGTCTTGTATATGGCAAAGCTACACGCAACACAGACATTTCAAATTGAAAAAAAAAAATATATACTGTGTCTTCCTTCATTGAATCGAGACAACATACTCGTACTGGTTTTAGTTAAACCTTTCTTACGTGCTTGCGCATGTGGTGCATGCAACAGGAACTACTTACAGTCATTATACACTTGCAGATGACTTCGCTGGCCTCCATTTTTGGACCGCATTCCTTTACTTTCTTGGCAACTAAAACAAAAGAGTCATTCTAATTAATCAAGAACGGAAGTTTTTGTACTAAAACGCTGTTTTTGGTGTGCCGCTGTGGGAAAAAAGTATGTATGTTTGGGGGGGTGGGGGAAGCCAGCCAAACCTTCCCCCCTTCTCCTTGATTGCCCATCCTTCCTCTTTGAAACCTCCCCCCCCCCCCCGGCAAAAAAAAATTGTCCACTCAAGGGGGGTATGTTTTCCATTTTGTGGGATTTTAGTTCGTCCCATATTACAACTTCTTGAGCCTCTTTACGGTGAAGCCAGTATGGGCAAATGATAGAAGGCCCTCCCCATGGGCAGCTTGGTCCTTGGTAGGTCTTACACCTTAGGGTTTACGTCTTACGTCTTACTTCTTAAGTATTAAGTATTACGTCGTACTTTCGCCATAATTGCTATTGCATGACGGGATGTGCGAACGAACGCAGATAGGCGCGAGAGATCACGTGCCGAAGTTCCGAAACGACATTGCACCATAAATACTAATTCGTACGGTTACCTGCTTTATCTTTGGTCGCTCAGCCATCGGTTTCCGCGGGCCCGTCCCCTGGTAATATTTCAATCAGATATCCGAGAATCTTCTTTAGGAGTGTGTTCGGCCTGGTAGTTACCATCCCAGAGTCGCATTCGTTTTGTCACATGACAAAATGCCTGTAAAAGAGGAGGGGAGGGTGGAGATGATGAAGGCTATCGGGTTGGATTCTCTTTGCAGCGAAAAATGTTAAGAGGTTATATTTTTTATTTCACAAATTTTAATTTTCTGTAAAACGGTTTGTATTTTTGATATAGTTTCGTAAATAAATATACGGTGCTAAGATCATGCCTTTCAATAGGGGCTGTCAATAAACAAAGTTATTGCATCTATGAGGATTAATTTTATTTGCTGGGGTTAGTAATCAGTGTTGTTTTCACGTGTATTTTGTCACAGAGCGCGAGCACCCGCAGAAAACTCCACCACCCCATGACAGTGACCCTCAACACCCTTCCTCCCATTCCACTCATTTAAGCAAAATGAGTCTTGCCAACAAACAAATAACGCAGTCACAATAAATTGAAACAATTCAACCGTCCTCTGATATAAATTGGAATTTAAGATGATTAACTCCCAAAATTGTGAGAAATTATTCAAGAAACTGTTAATTTTCTTTTACTTTACTTCCGGGCTTATTTGGTTATCTTTTTTTTCTCCTTATAAACCGCCCATATAAAAAAATGCAAGCATTATAATAATATAAATATCCAAACAGGCTTTAAAAGACGTTACCATTATAAGGTTTGCTATGGAAACCACGCGAAGTTACATTTAGTAATGGGCTCCAATAGCAATACATATTTATCCTAAATATTGTAACACGGAAAAATTTCAGAATATAGAAAAACTTATCTAAAATTTTTGCCAATACATGCCCTATAAAATGCCCTCATTCAACATAGAAGGATAAGTCTTCTGCCAAGTTATAATGATCTCATTGTTTTTATAGTCTGGAAATACGTTGACCAGGGTATTGAGGAACATCCCAGAAAGTTTCGTTGTTTGAGTGCAGTAACAGTCAAATCTTGATGACGTCGAAGGTAGCGTCAAACAGTTACTAGACGCCATCTATATACGTTTGAAGGAGGTGGGCATAAGCAATGTGTGTGTAATTGGGGGGGGGGGGGGGGGCAGCTTCAAGTCTCCTCGCCGACAGTGTGCGCTAGCCTGCTAAGCAACACAGCTGTGTCGGTATCAACGTCTACGACAACTTGAACGGGTCACCAACAAGGTAGGCCACAGCTCCCTCGTCGATCTATCCTCTTGTTCTGCGCTGACAGTAATGCTGAATGTACGGTGTTCCAGCACAGTCACACTCTGTAACACCTTCCAAAGATTTTTGTATAGAATGTGCCAATTTTCTTTATCTTATTAAACTAAAGAATTATATTCAATACAAAAACCTTGACAAAAAAAAAAAACATAATTTTACAAAAAGTATGGTAGCAATCAGTGTTGTCTGAAACCTTACTTGTATTTCCGTTAGTAGAATGTTTTTATCGGATACAATATTGATAAACCATTAAGACAGTTTTTCTGTTACCTGATGTTGGGATGAGAGGTTAAATTGTGCTCACACACCGCACTGGCCATGTACGAGCCACACTCCTGGTAAGGGGAGCTAAGGGAACAGTGAGATGGCAACAAACCGACCGACGTTAGTAAGGTGGACTGAGGGAGGAGCAATAAATAGCGCCGTTGTCGCGCGCTCACCCCCACTCTACGGCTCACTCTCTGACGCTTCGGCCATTTGTCGGCTTGTGTGGAGCCGCTTACAGAAGACAATTTCTGAGGTGCCACCGACGCGAGGTGTCGCTGAACCACAGTCTTACCACATCAGGAGACGTACTCAGTCAGCACCACATCTCCACTACTCGACATGGGGTCGAAGGATCTCCGTTCGATCCGAATCGAATTCAGTGGGGTGCAAGATTGTGTCGCTAGGGACGTTACGAAGTTAGAGTAAGAATATATTAGAGAGATTAACTTAAATATTGCAATTCTACCCAGAATAAGTAACTAATCAGTAATTGTAAAATAACAGATTGTGTAAAAATTTATAGCAGATAAATAGCTTATTTTGTAAACGTTTGTGTTCCTAATTTTTACTATCTAGCACGTCGCCCGCAGTTAGTCTTGTGGTATTTAGCAACAAGTAGTAAGTGCTGATTTGGAGAGAGAGAATTAATAGTAAAGTAAAGAGTCGCTTATTGGAGATGAAGCAAGGACAAGTTTGGTGGCCTTATGTCAGCAAGGCTTGGTGGAGTCCCTTGCCTTAGTGATTGCAGAGTCCAGATTAATCTGCTATAACTTTGAAAGCAGTATTATGTATTCAGTGCTGACTAGGCGCACGCAACACTGTGTAAATAGCAGTATGGGAAAGAGCGGGCATATTATCAATATTTGATAACTGAATAACAATGATAATTAAATATGTTACGAGAGCTGGTTCAGTCATGGCAACTAATTTTTATCTCCCGAGAATGATCCAACTCAAAAAATGTACTATGTACAGTTGAAAGTGTACGACAAGTCCGCTGTAAAGGTGACACCACTTGGGGTATGGATGCAGAAATGCCCGACAAGGAACAGACAATCAAAATCAAGGTTGCTTGAAAATCACCGTTGAATGTATTTATTGTCGTACATCCTGTTTACACTCATTTGAGCGAGTACTTTTAGTATGTATGCAAGTTGTTTAACATCCTTCAAAGTAGTCTGCGAGGTTGTCCACGGTACATCAATGTGTGCTACCCCACGTCGAACTGATGTTGCCGTCAGATGGGGTATAATTGCATGAGTCCGGCCATGAGCACGTTCCCTATCTCAGTTGTAGGATTACAGCGGTGCGAAATGGACGCAACCAAAGTCTAACAGCGTGTTTTCATCACGATAGCCGTACTCCTCGGCTGCAATCAATGCGAATGCCATGCAGAGCTACGAGGAGCTTTGGGTAATAGGGATCTACCCTATCGCACAGTGGCAATGTGGGTAGAGGCCATCAAGCTGGCGAAGAGACACATCAGACCTACCTCGCAGGTGATGTGGTGTGTCAGCTGACTACGACGTACGAGTGGCTGTGGTCGATCAGAGCATAATGGGTGACACTCGCTGGAGTGTTATGAAATTCGCCCAGAATAAAGGTATTCCTGCGTCGTCAGTCTGCCAAAGCTTACGGCGGGACTTAAATGTACAGAAGATCTGTGCCAAAAGGGTGCCATATCACTTAACTGAGGTAGAGAAGGGTACCCGATACGAATCATGTATCATTCTGGAACGCTTTCACCGTGAAGGTAATAGCATGCTGAACGAGCACACGAACCCATATCGAAGCAACAGTGCAGTGAATGGCGTGAACCTGGATCACCACGTAGACACAAGGTACAGAACCTGTTACCGACAAAACTGATAATCATTTTGGCATATAACAATGGAGGTGACAATTAGTGTGTCATCCAGTTCGTGAAGGTTGTACTGTAAATGCACAGTACTATCTGTCATTTCCGAGATACCATCTTCGTCGTGCAGTTCAAGTGAAACGTCCTGAACTGTTGAACAACTGTATAGTCTTACGTGATAACGCTATACCTCCTACAGCAGGTAGCGTTACATGGTGTTTACGGCGACGGGGATGGGAAGTGTTCGGCGCTCTCCCTATTCACCCGATCTTAGATAATGTGACTACGATCTTATTCCCAAAGAGAAGAGATCATTGTGTGATAAACGCTTTGCCAAAATACAAGACATCATCACAGTATTTTGACGAGGGGTAGCGCACATTGACCGATCTCGTGCAGCCAATGGTATTTCCCCTCTGCCTCATCGCTGGCAACGAATCATGGACAACCTCGGAGACCACTTTGAAGGATGTTAAGCAGCTCATATACTTACAATACACACCCGTTCATGTAAGTGGACGTACGTGAATAAATCAATTAAACGTTTATTTCAAGCAGCCATGTGTGTCTTTGGTCCTTGCCGGACATTCCTGCATCCTTATCCTATGCGGTGTCACCTTTAGAACGGACTTTCAACTACACATAGTTCATTTCCTGAGTTGGGTCATTTTCGGGAGATAAACAATAGTTGCCATGACTTCTAAATCAGCCCTCGTATATCAAATAAGACATTACAATAGCAATATTTTACTTACTTTGAGCTTTGCAGACCTCACCAGCTTTAATTATCTTCTGTTTCTCTGCTTTGTTGCGCCCAAATTTTTTGCTCATTTCCTTTACTCCGTCCATGTTTATCTGGCAGTCATTAGTAAGCTGAAGAAATAAGCAGAACGCATAAGAATTTTAGGAATATAGCCAATATCACCCTCTTAACAGTATTAAGGAGAATAGTATTATATTTGTGCAAAAAGTTCCACATTGATTTTAGGTCACCAAATTTCTCTTCCCCTGGCAGTATTATGCAAATGACTGATAGCAAATGACGAAACAATTAGAACTTTTCAATACATTTAGAGCATACTACTAGTTGCTAGGGTTAAACGATTTCCTAGTTTATCAATGAAATTTTAACCCTCCATTTTTATTCGAACGTATATAGGGTATTGGAGAAAATTTTAACAAAACAAAGGTTGGGTGGAAATTGTTCTTATAATGAATGGCTGGCTTTAATATGCTCGTCCGGAAGGTAGGAAGCAAAAAAAAAACACATTATAGAGACTTTCGTTAGATCACATTGTAAGTCAGAACCTGTAAATATACTCAGCGAATGAGTGAAGAGATTTTGGCAGATCTTAACAGAGAGGCCTTGAGAGCCGGTGAGGGTGTTTGAAGTTCGCAAGGGGAAACGCCAGAAAGAAAGGGCGTGGGAAACGGGAGATCTCCTAGAAAACCCGCCGACCAACGGCATCGTCCGGCACGATTCCCACATGCGAAAATTCGGCAGTGGCCCGGCCAGTAATTGAACCCGGTTCGCCTTGATGGCAGGCTATCAGGCCCTAATTTTACTCATTGAAATAGAGTTTAGTAATTTAATTAACAGTCTGCTTCTGACTAGCTAATCAGTGATATGTACAAAAAAACAGAGAAAACGCTTTATCAGTCACAACTCGTGCGACTGTAAATTTTTAGTTACTAAGATATTAATTATAATTTCACGGCTGCAAATGATGAAGGTAATCAATCTCCAGAGTTTCAACTTAACAGTAGAAGAATTGTTTTTGCTACTTATTAGTAAACTGAAAGATTTTGAACACGTGTGTTGAAACCATTTCAATCATAATAGCTGTTCACATACTATTAGGCGCTGCTTACAGTATATGTACTACTTTAGGTATGTCAGCCTATATAGTTCTGCCGTCGTAAAACGCCATCAAAACACTCCTTGTTTACACCCTTATAAGTGTTAAACAAATGTAAGGAAATGTCCCGGTGTACATCCTGAACCTCATCACAGACCAGAAAACACGTTAAATGTGATATTATTGTTCCAAAAAATAAGTATGCCTAGCCGCTAATGTATTAAGTTATGTCCTGAGTGTTAGGATGAAGGATATCAGCAGTATGATTTACCCGTATAATTTTGTTGACTGTATGTGTATAAACACTTTTTATTAAGGTCCGGCGATTTGTTGTACCGTGGATTTGTCCCTGCATGTCTTTTTCACTGTTCTCCTGGGTAGTGTCCAGATTGGTTCCTGATTTGTGTCTTAAATGGTTGGGTAATAATAATACTGCTCTTTTGTAATCTGACGTCACAACACCAAGCAGAAGAGACAGGCTTTCCATGTAGTTCGTCGTGTTTTACCAACTCAGTACACAAATAGCCTGACACATAGGGGCACCAGTTTTTCGTGAAAAGATTTCAGGGCAATTTGTGTTTCAAAACACTTTAGTTCCCAACCACTTTCGTGATTGGATCATTTTAATTGTTACCCATGTTATATGTCTGTCCACGAATCACGGACGGTCAGTATCGGGGAATCTTCATTCTGGTTAGTTCTCTCATGCAACGAACACTTTTCACACAAAGATAAGTGGCCAATAGCCAAAGGAAAACTACAGATGTGAGTATTGGATATTAAAGTCTAGCCTCCCCGTAAATCTTATCGTGAAAAACATATGCATATTAAAATTCCATTCCAAAACTATAGATATACTGATGCTGGTATTAAGACTCTATTATTGCAAGGAGTCTTATTTCGCAATGCCAGTACATGAAATGTATCATATGCTATCACTTGTGAATTTTTTCGATCTAGGTATTCCAGGACTGACAATACTGGACATGTAGCAGGATATTGTATTGACTCCGGATCCGGCCAACCTGATTATCTTTTTCCCCCGTTTTCCGAAATCACTCCTGGCGACGAAAGTTGAAATTGTTCCTCAATAAAATTCTGGCTGATTCCTATCACATCCTAGATTGTTCTGATACATATTAATTTATTTACTTCTATCAACAAACGTAGAAAACTCGGTGATTTTTTATAGACTTTTAATGCCCACTCTTAATGCCGAGAGGCTAATCGGGAGACAGCTTCGACATGAAACGAAATCAAACTTACATCCAAAAATTTCCACACATGGATCCAATGGCAAATAAGGATTCAAAATCCAGAACCTGATGGTCTAAAGGTATTTGTTTGGTTATCACCATCACTCATTAAGTTCATATCACTATTTCAATAAGAATGTCGTCTAACGGAGGTACAGTGGCGGTGCCATGTTATAGTATCCGAGAAAGGTGGTTTACATGGCCGTGTAAAGAACAGTCGTAGTCATATTTAGTATATATCGACATTCATGCGACCCTTACTTAAAAAAAAAACTTTTATAAAAGAGGTTTATGCAAGACGTTTCTTATGCCGCTGGTATCCCGCTACCTTAAAAGGCTATGTAATAACGTTATTCGTGCTAATAGTTGGCATGTAAGCCGAACCATTGGCTGTGTTTTTCGGACTACTTAGCACAAAACCTGAAATTTAATATGAAGAATTTCAAAGGCCAAGCAACTCGACATTCGGCAGAGCCGTCAGTGAAAATCCACAAGGATGTTTCATAAAGTGAGTTGAGAGATTTAGGGGCTCTTAACAATGAGGCCTTTACAGCTGATGAGTGTGAAAGAGGTGAGAATGGAGAAGCGCCGGATTGCAAGGGATGAATGGGATATCCGGAGAAAACCCGTTGGCCAGCGGCATCATTCCGGCACGGTTCCCGCTTGCGAAAATACGGTGTGACCCGGCCGGTGATTGCACCCGGTTGCGTTGATGGGAGTTGAGCAGTCTAACCGATCAGCCACCGTGGCCCCCTTCCATAAGTTTGTTGACGTCACTGGTAAATGAATACGGGTAATTCTTGAAAATACGCTGCTGGAGGAGATGTGGGGAGTACCCCTTTATTTATATAACAATGGTATGTTCAGTTAGGGGAAAAACAAAACATGTGGCCTAAAGTAACTAATCCTTGCTCCCAATAATAATTTCAGTAGGAAATTGTATAAGCGGGAGCACAAATGCTTGAACAACACCATACACAAGTTTTCTGTCTTAATGAATTAGCTGATAGTTATGTGTGTTAGAAAAGAGCGTGATATTAGGGACCATAAATGTAGGTTTAGGGTTTTCGTGGTTAATTGGACAGTTTTTGATATTTGAAAAATGTCATCGCCGTTACCTGCACGTAATTAAACGAGTACAATGAACTGGCTGCACGCAGTAAGGTTGGGAACAACTGAGGAATAGTAGTTCAATTTCTAAACGTTGAATTGAAAGTACTGGTAGACATTTTTAAATACTAATATTGATTTTTTCTTTCTGTTTTTTATTCACATAAATGTTAAACTTAGATAATTTGTGAAATACTTACTTTTATAATTATTTCATAGCTTCACTTGCCCATAGCAATGCTAATTTAACGTCTGGTAAAATAATACTCAATGTTCATACACGCAGATCTTAAGCAGGGCTTTCTAGAGTTACAGTGAACAGCCTTTATCCAGCCAGAGAGATTTCTCAGTATTTAAATGCGGTGCTCGGTCTACTGTTTTCGATGACATTAAATGGAAGGGGCTTGGAACATTGACCTCGAGCAATGCTCTGGTAGACACAAGAAACTAACTTATCGAAACCAGCGAATTCTGAGCATTATCATTGGAACCAATCGTCAGATAGCCATGTCAAGATTTGCAGAGTACTTTCACCTTAGTTTACGAAGGCCAGTGATAGGACAGGGAGGCGTTAGTGCTTGGTTTTCATGGCCATGCTGCCGGTCACTAGTGTCAATGCCCGACGTCGTTCGGAGTTTGGCGAATAACACCATCATTCCACTGTGAAAGATGGTTGATGAGTAGAGACATGAAAAATTCTCAAGTTCATTGAACTGCAGGCCGGACTCTGCAGTCTTATGCATAAATATGCCGATGCCAACTGTGCTTTGGTTTTTTGCTCTCACGGTGGAAGGCGATGATTGGGCCATAGTTGTCCAGGAGGTGATAAGACACCGCGTGGACCAATGGCTAAAGTTAATCAAACATGTGTGTTTCGAATTGTAGCTTGTCCCAAAATGAATTCACGAATTCATCAATTCTCCGGTTATGAGTGATTGTACATATCGTGAGATTTAAATAGTTGAGTACGGGTGTGGATGGGTGAACCTAATTGGCACCTGGCGAATGATTTTTAACTTTAGTATGTTTTATCTGCAGTGATATTGGATGGATATAATTTAACAGTCTGGGCTTTTTCTTCTTGGTTTCGGTTTTGCTCCATTAGTGTTAATCGATGGATAGAGGAGCTCAGACATTTGCCATATATTTTGGAGAATAAGACACGTCCTCCACTTTGGCCCCACACGTGCGACTTTTTCTGTTTCTGGTAATGTTCGTGTGTTTTAAGTGCTGCTTACTGTTACAGACGATTTAAGGTAATTTCCTTGTTACAGTCGCCAAAAGATCTTTTTGCGGACCCGGTATTGTTTATTCCCTATACTCGATGCTGTAGGAAACGCCGAGACTTCCCGTATTTCGTATTTACAGAGCTCTTGTTCTCCGCCGTTATTGTCTGCGCTTTCGTACAATTACAACACATTTCCATAAAAAATCCCGTAAATATGCAGAAATCTTTAACAGTGCAGCCACTGTGGAGGCGTGTCCGGATCTGTTCACTGCAAGTAACCTGTCGTGCAACTGCTGTAGGCTGTTCACGGTAAACTGAGCGCATTTGAAAGCCTTGTTAAAAATATACTTTTTATGCTCGTTGTGTAGTCTTCCGCGTTATGTGAAATTAACCCTGTCATGGGTCTCGTCACTTTATTCATACGTCGGTTAGTGAAATTGTGTAATTATTAGATAAGTAGGGGACTAAATATATTTGAAATATGCTAATTTTTACCCTTACATGCATTAAAAAAACCGAAAGCTAATTAATTATTGTACGTCATCATAAATCCTCACCTAACACTTTAAATTCGACGTTAAGACACGGAACTACTTTTCCTTCATCGTTTCCAAACTTTACTGCGCGCATGTCACACAGTGCGCTTGTTAAAATTTATGCTGGTAGAAGCGGTGACTTTTTCTAAGGTTGATTTCAAAAGTGCTCACTTTATCTTGAATAGCCTTTACCAGTTTAGCCACCACAGATGCACTACCAGTCGGTCGATGTAGGGATTTGAATTGGAGGCGTAGGATGCAGTGGCGTGTGATGAACTGTTGCAAGATAAGCTGTGTTTTGCTCTGTGCTATGCATGATCGTTTGCTAGTTTACACATCTGCCACTTGAACGTAGTATTGCAGTTGACGTCACGGCACGTGTGTAATGGGTGCTCCGCCGCTCTCTCGTAAGTGACCGCACTACATCCCGTTTCTCCCGGCTCACCTCATGTTACTGGTTCCTGCTGCGTGCACCGAGTGTGTACAGCACCGAGCAAACACCAACTTACCTTGCAACACTTCGCCACGCGTCACTGATATGGCACCTCGCTGCAATTAATTGTGCAAATAATTCTTTACTGGTATGTCTTAATTTCTTGCCTACCACGTATCCTGTGAGCACCGTAGTAGCGGTTTCATATTAACCTGTATTACAAAACTGAAGATTGCTCATAAGCATTTTGCACCAGGGAATAAACTACTCTATTAATTTTTATTTATCTTTGAAAGTTGCAGCTTGTAACCGTTATCTTATCAATTAAGGGGCAAAAGTTATTAGGTATAAGTCTTACTAAACATATGTTATAATATTTAGCATCACCAACTATTTAATTTATAATACTGTAAGTTATTGTTCGAAAAAAAAAAAAAACTGAAAAATTCATTACTTAAGCTGTGTTGCCGCGTAATTGTAAGTTTTACTCTACAACTGCGCCTATTTTTCCTCGGACTGGCGATAATACAATTACAACCAGTAAAAATTGAATATTTTTAATTATTTAATACTAATTTATTTATTTATAATTATTTTACGAAATGAGAATGTGGGACGTGCAATAATAAAATTTTGCTTACCATTTTTACGGGAAATTAAAACTAACTTGCAGTCAGTGAAACGTATCATGAAGTGGCCAACGCGTGAATATCGATTTTGTTTATTTAGTTTATAATGGTTTTTAACCCAACCTTTGATCTTTTGCATATTTCGAAAGTGATTTTCGTATTACCGCACATGTTTTTAAATCTTTGTACAATGTTCTTGTATTTATAGTGAGTTGTGATAACTAAAAACATAAATTCATTATACTCGCAAGCAATATTTTATACATCTCATTACGCAATAAGAGATGTCGTTTCTGTAATTTATTTTGAAATCAAATAAATATATAAATGGCTTCTTATCTTAAAGCTGTTTATAGTTATTCTTCCTCAACTTTGTGCACTGATCTATTTGGTACGAACACCTAATTATTTTTCAGTAAGCTTTCATATATTTCAATAATAGTTCGTGGGGACTAAAATAAGTGTTGATGAATAATACACACTTTTATATGCGTGTTTCTCATCGGTGTTAATTTATGGTAAACATAGGCACATTAAAATATCTTCATAATAAATAGGTACTCACCAGACCTGCTTTCATAGTGATACATGCCATAGCTTTCTAAAAGAAAAGTAAAACGTCACAGTTAGAAGACAATAAATATGCGTTTTTTTTTGTGACTAAAGAAGACAAATCATATAAGCAAAAATATCTCACCATTCCTGATTCACTTTTCGGACATTTTTGAGCTACCATGTCCATTTGTTCTTCTGAAATAAAACAATTTCATTAAATGTTAATAAGTCCACAAAACATTTAAAGTTCCAAATATTTTATTAATGTGCTATTAACTAGCTTGTTGCTTTTTACATGCTTTTGAATTAAGGAGACATACAGTTTAGTATTATCCCCTTTTTATTTCGACTTAGAATGAATAATAAAAACGAGCGTGACATGTGAAAGCGAACCATTCTCACTGTAGGGATATTATAGTTCAAACAATTATTTCGTTATTTCAGTAATCAACTTTACACCGGAAAACTAAAGAGAAATTAACATTCTCGTTGAAATTTACTGTCATGTTTTTAATAAAATTTTAATTTTTATTAAAAACATTTCTTTCTCGTACACATTTCACCCAGTAATGTAAAAAATACAAGTACTTTCATGGTATTAATATAAACGCCTCTAATTGTAGTTATTTTAATGTATTTAGTGCTATATATATATATAATTTTATCAGTAAATAATATTCCTTATATGCTTTGGTTCGTGTACTTAATATTCCTTTAGCATGTAAATTATTATGTATTTTTTCTGTCGTAAATCTTCAGACTACAAACTGGAAACTATTAATTGCTATAAGTAGATATGAAATGGGTCTTCGGGCGCAGAATATTTAGGAGTAGGAGCTCCCAACATACTCGGCTGACTTTACAGGTGGAGGTAGAAGTCATTGGCGTGGGGTGGCCGTGTTATCAACAAAAGTACTTGTTTCACCCCTAAAATCATTTCAGAAATTAATTATTTTGCCAAAACATAACCTATTGAGTCTCCAATTGAACAAAGCGGTTTCGGTGGTATTCAATGCCAGAGCCGAAAAATCCTAAGAGGATATTCGCATAGTTTGTAAGCAATGTACTTATATGTATGGGAAAGACTGGCAGAACAGAAAATACACGCGTAACAAATATTTATAATAGAGGAAAGAGGCATTAAAACGAAAATATAAACGACTAACATGCTCATGTCTGAAGGAACGTAAAATAATATAGTATTATTTACATAAAATAAGAGCGTGTTAATCTTGTCTAGTGCCGAGAGAGCGTCAGACACTCATGTTTGTAGACTTTAATTTTTTCCCCTTTTGTTCGTCTTTGATGGTTACAAATGTTAAAAATAAACATTCAACGAAGCTTTATCTTGGCTGGTCGATACTGATTGGAGTGAAGTGAGAAAATTAGGCGAAGGAAAATGAAATTGTGATAGTTTATCGACGAAAGTGATTAACAACGAATTCAGTCGTTATTTTATAAACAGCTCTGAATATCTTAACGGCTCACCCGGCTAGTGTGCAAGAATGTATATACACATTTTGTAAAGACTGAGGTATGCTTGATATTTTTTTGAAAGCAAATTATTAAAGATATATTTTAAAGACTGAGACATTATTGGCGAACGAACGAGCAATATGAGTCGAAATTTGCGTCACAAGTGGCGAATTGCATGTCGCAATTATGAGAGAAATGGTAGGGGTGGCTATCCTTGACAGGTTACCTTTGTCAGACCGGTAGGATTTCGTGCAAATGAGTCTTGACACTGCATTAATAAAGGACAAATAAAAGTAGATCGTATATCGCAGGAATGAAGCGCAAGTAGGACATACAGTTTCCCCTTTCCTCACGAGCAAAAACGCTACCCAGTCACGAAGGGAAAGAGAAAATTCACTAATCGTTCGCAGTGGTAGACAAATCGACTGTTTATATTGTAGGGAGATTGTTATTAGAGTCGTATTGGGTATTATAGGCTGTTCACGGTAAAATGAGGACTTTTGAAAACCCTGCTTGAGATCTACTTGTATGCATATTGTGTATCCTTCCGACTTATGTAAAATTAATATTGGAATAACCTCATCACTTTATTAATGCGTCGGTCAAGTGAAACAGTGAAATTATTAGAACAGTAAATATTTTACCAATCTGCTTATTTTTACAATTCCATAAATTAAAAAAAAACAGCAAGTGAAAGAAATAACTTAAATTATCACAATTTGTACCTAACACTTTTTATTCGACGTTTAGACACGAACTACTTCCAGTCTATCAATACCAACTTTACTGGGCGCATGTCACTCAGTGCGCCCGGTAAAACATATGAAGGTTAAGGGCAGTGACTTTTTTCTAAGGTTGATTTAAAAATTTCTCACTTTATGGTGAATAGCCTTTAGCAAGGAACCATCCAATATTCGTCTGGAGTGATTTCTCGAAACTATAGGAAATGAAAATCAGGATTACTGGGACCGGGATTCGAACCCACAATCTCCCGAATGCGAGTCCAAAGGTTGTAACTGCGGCTGCTCGCTCAGTGTGGATGAAGGTGAATGGCGTGACAGGTGTTATTAAGCTATGTTTGCGTATGTAAGAGCTTACGGGACTTTCTGCACCTAAACTCCTGTTGTTCCACGGGTAGTCAGGTCCGGGTATCACTTAACTCTCAAGAAACAATTTCAAGTTTAGGAAGTCTGGCAGAAGAGAAGGGGACGCGAGTAATCGACATAATTGGGGACACTAAGGAATAGGAACCCAAAACCTGTTGTGTTTGACTATTCGTTTGTATGCATTGTTAGAATTGCGTTGCTAGTCTTTGCTTAGTTTAAAGGTTTTTATTAGGGCTTTTTAACGTCCCCCGGTTTTATTCTTGAAAGCTTAACAGGGGACAGCTTACAGGCTAACTTAAATCAACACTCATGCTCTACCCGGGATTCGAACACAGTGCCTCCCACCCCCAGATCAGTGGTGCACCAACCGAATGCTCCACAGAGGTTGGTGCTGTCGCTTGCTGAATTTACCAAGTATCATCACATTTTTTGTTGTATTGCTCGTTGTCGGACTGGACATTAACCATTTGATCCTTGTAGATATTCATTACCAAATTTTTTTTGTCGGATGTTATGTTATGGCCAGGGACATGCAAAATTCGCGTTATTATTTTGCATCAGGCTTAACTTCACAGTACTGTATGTAATAGAGCCGATGTTTTTTCTCCATTGGCTGCTGCATAAGTGTGAATTCACTTCCTTTCTGACTGATCTGCACGTGATTGGGGCTCACAATTGTGATGCGTTCATTTATTGGCGCAGAGTTACCTAGGCCGTGTTACATAGAGTATGGTCCAATGACAAACGTGTTGAAAAGGTACATGTGTTTGAAGTTTTACGTGTCCCCAAATAATAACGCGAATTTTGCAGGTCTCTAGTTAATGCATAATGTAATGATGATGTTGGTTTGTGTGTGTTCGTTTTCTTTACTGAACACCAGAAGACTAATTTAACATTTATTTCGTGACATATTTTATTTCACTTATTATTTTGTAATATAAGTTATACTGGCCTATTTCTGACGGTTATGCCTATCTAGTTATTTTTGTTATCTCTACTTGTTGTGTGTCTGTCACGTAATCTCCTATGTTTCCAGGATTTATAAAATGCTTTGTATATTTGCCCGTTACACTTCTTGGTATTAAGTTCAGCTTACTTTGAGAAAGAGTGTTCCCATCTTCTTTTTTACACTGATCTAATTTCTTCTTCATCATTGTTACGAATTTTCCATTGATTCCTTGTCCAGACTCCTGAAACAATGCAATAGAAATTTTGTTAGAATTTATTGAGTTTTATGACAGCTTACACGTGCTTTTAATCATTGTGATTTTTAACTTTGATTTCTTGATTATTGACGATGTACTGAAAAAATACAGGGGTAATTGTGTTTTGTATAACAATCCAGTTTTTATGATACTGAAATAATTAATACATAAATTCAAACCACCGTAACTAAATTTAAAATTTTAATTTCCCTCATATTCATTAACCGAAACGAACATATTTAAAGTAATCTGGACCCATGTTAAGCAATATAATAATTGATTTCTCAGACGTGAATTGAGTTGGGTCAACTACTTTTATTCAAATGTTCCATGATTTATATTTTACATTCAGGCCCTAATTACATTCGTCTTACAGGAACGAGTGATTACTGAATGATTGTATGATGTCTTTGTTTTGTGACTATCTTCAATCACTTATGTTCAAATGTTTGTATTATGTCGAAGTCATCAAACTGTTAACATTCCCGTAATTAGTTCATTGATTTTATAGGCTTATTATAGTCTAGTGCATTGTAATTATATGCTTTAACAAAGTGACTCTAATATGCAGAGTTCACACGTAGTGATGAAACTAAAATCACAAAAATAATATTTGTGAAACTTTACTATCGTACTTAAGTGCAATCTAAAACCACTAAAATATAAAATTATCATCTTATATAACCAGCAGGCCTACTTATATAGACGAAGCCGAATCGTTATTTTGTAACTTTCGTATTGTTTATAAATAGTCTTTCTTAATTACGGTGAGTTTATTCACAAATCAGTTTGAGAAAATCGTAGACATTGGTGACGTTGTTAAAATTCTAGTTCACAAGACAACACTAAGGTTAAACGTTTTTACAGTTTATATAGCAAGGGAGTCATCACACGCCAAGAATATTTAAAAATTGCGATTTGCATACCAACCTGGGAATACCTCTGTTTCCTAAATCTATAATGAACTTCAAATTTCGAGTTAGCGAACACCATTTAGCCTAACACGATTCATTTCTAAACAATTTTCGCCCTCATGATGTGACATCTAAAATTACTATTTTTTAACTTCCTACGATTACTGCCTGTCTTTGCTATTAGAAATGGCTATAATTTTCTTCGGGTGCTAATTAGCATAGTTTACGTCTTCATTTTTCAATGTGAATGAATTTTTTATTTCGTTCTATCGGCTTACTGGATAGTAATGAACATTAAATTCTTAGTGACGAAATTCCGTAATTATCTAACATAACTTAGCGATCGCTTCAACCGTCAGTCTGTCAAGTAGAAAAATTGAAGCGCCGATTAAATTAGGAATTTTAATGGCCTGTGTACAGTGCCTTGCGCGAGTAAACAAGAAAATATCGGTTAAATTACGCTACAAACAGACTAAACCGCCAAAACATTTAAACGAAGAGATACTAAATAATTAAAATCGTCGCATACATTTAAACATTTAGACAGTTAAACATTTAGATAACTTATTCTTTGTTGCCTGTCTTCTAGTGACTGCTAGAACTATCATTACTTCCTTGCTTTTTGCCACACTGTCCTCTACTAATTTATTTATGGTATTTTATTTATGTCTATTTAGTGTAGTGCGTTTACAACAGAAAAAGCACATTAAAATTCTGATTATAATTAGACGGAGCCACTGCAGTTACGTTTAAAGTATTTATTTTGTTTTAAAAAACTATACTCCGTTTCTATCCCCGAATATCATTACACGTGTTGAAAATTTTGTTGTATTTTATTGGATTAATTTTTTTTTTAATTTTTGAAATTATCTGCTGTAATTTCAGCCTTACTAGATACCAATTTACCTTACTGATAGAAAAATGCGAAGTAATGTAATTGCGCATTTTCTGATGTAACGTGTTCCCAACCAGTGAGTGCAGAATATTGTCTGTTAGAACTTTGTCACAGAAATATTAACTCTTTTTTTCGTCCAAGAATCTCGTGGTGTAGACTACGGGAAAGAACTTTGGGATGTTCTGTACGTGTTATAAGTCTGAATTGAAAACAGAGTATTTCACTAAATCGGAACTCCATTCAACGAACATATTATTGAAAACGTACAGCATTTATATTTATATTCAAAGTAATAATGCACTGCATGTTAGTAAACACTCATCAACAGTAAATTTCATTATGGTGACTGGAATCAGTCGGTAAATCGTTTACGCAGCGATAAATCCAAGGAAAGCGACGGCACTCAATCACTCCCGTAAATTTCGTTTTTCTTGTCTTCACTACGATGAGAACGAGACGAGAATCTCCACTCAATATTCTACAGTAAATCCTTACCTCGAACACGCACGCGATTATGACCAGTGCCACGGACAAAGCCAATCTTGAAGACGCCATTGCAACCACAGCTGTGATACGCCGAGCAATGCCACTTCCGGTAGATGGTCTACTTATTTATACAGCTCCCTAGTAACCTTCTTCACACCGGATAAATTTTCAATTCATATTTTATTTTTCTGTTTCTAAGGCCATCAAGCACTGCGTTCAACATAACTCTGACCTTGCAAATAATTTTTATTACTTTATAGTTCGTTTTTGTACATTACCTTTAATTTTGCGCTATAATAATGATGCGCAGTGGATGTGTCAACAATACACTGGGCGTGATGGAAGAGATACTCATCTATACATCCGGAGTACTATTTTTTTTTGTAGATCTGCGTGTTTTCGTGTGGAGAAATTAATCATGGAAATGATAGCTCTGTGTCATTTCACTGCTTTTCGTGCGCTAGATTCTGTTATCTATAAGTTTACATATGCCTCGTTAAATGACGACTTTAATGTTTGTGTTTTTTTTTCATCTTGTATGTCAATAACCTGCCAAGTTTCCTCATAGCTCAGTCGATCCAACAGCTTGATTGTTATATACATGCCATGTTGGAAAGCGCAGAGGTGCTGCAGGATAATCTCAAGGTCCTTTGTTTCTGCTCCCAATACACTTTCTGATGCTGCACGAATATCTTATCAGCACGCTACCTCGTGGATGAGGTAAGTCGCCATCAGTCCAT
Organism: Dryococelus australis; assembly: GCA_029891345.1. Lineage (NCBI taxonomy): Eukaryota > Metazoa > Arthropoda > Insecta > Phasmatodea > Phasmatidae > Dryococelus > Dryococelus australis. The sequence goes on along the minus strand of CM057001.1, from coordinate 44,319,677 downwards.
ATTATCATTAAACACACTTAATTTGATGCTATAACCTCGTCGGTCAAGAAAGGGGCTGGTTGTCATTTACGGAGCCCAGTTAATATCGGTCAGAGATTTCGCAAGAATGTTAACAACAATGTTACGTCGTATTTCTCATTTAAAAAATCTAAAAATTAAGTGGGAAATTTTACCTCATAATTATTATATTTATAGTAACTATTATAGAAACCTTGATATAATTTAGACATAAACTTTTCGACAACCGTCAAATAATTACAAAGCTAAATATATAAAATATAGAGGTATAATAAGTCACGTGATGTTGGGAGAAACATTAAAATCATAAAACGTGGACAAACATAAGCATTACTCCCCCATTTCTAGTAACGTACAAACACTGCTATAATATTTTATAAGCGCATGAATCAAGGCATAACAAAGAATTGAGCTACCCTTAAATATACGGTAGTGTGCGCAGGCACCTAAAAACAATGATAGTCGTGGGGAAGTTTAGCTGAGTAAAACAATTAACGAAATCTCGGTCTGCTTTTAATTGCAGCGTGAAACTGAATCAGTGCTTTATTTTTATTTTCAACGATACATTTTTACTGACTTCTGCGGTATTTTAAGGAATTAATTATAACCTTGAATTTTGTTGTTAAATTATTATGCTCTGTTCACGAGAGAGTCGGAAAACATGTTTATTATGTCAGAATGGGCTTAGTGTAAGAAATTAGGCTTAAGTTAATTTCGTTTCAGTGGTTTTGCGTATTCCAAGGCAAGCATCATGTAATATCGGGTGTCAGGTCGTACAGTAATCCGTAAAATGCCTTTATAAACATATTACTAGTGTTTATATCGTTTAATAAAAATGTATGTTATAAGGAGTGAAGCCGATGAATATGTTATATCTTTTTTTGACGCTGGTTTCCAAGCCCATCTGGGTCCAACATAGAAATTCTAGATAAACGTATTTTCAGCTTTCTTCACACTTTCGCCACTTGTAACTGACAGTTCTGGGGAGAGAGATGGCAATTACATATTTATAGGATCCTTATCCTCGTATGTTATGGTTCGTGGATCATCACTATTTATTGAATAATTATTCCGGACTTCAATAACTGCTAATAAAGGATGCTTCACTCGCTCACGGTTCCTATGTTCATTCATAAATACACTCAAAATCTGAAACAGTGAGAATTGAACCAAATCATTGGGAGTAGTGAAAATTGAGTGACTAAGAATCGGTGCCTGATAACTAATTCATATCATGGCGGAATTTCCCTACTTTTTTTTTTTGTGATACCACTGAATGTCAGGAAGTTCGCAGCCATAAGTGACCTGTTCTCAGTTCATTTCCTTTATTTGCCAGTCGGCAGTAACTTATCAACTGACTTTCAGTGAATTGTTTCACTGATCGATATCACTGATTAGAGCTTAGAGCGTATATTGTTATTACGAGCTGCCCCTTTGTCGTTGCGACAGCCCCTCCCACCCTGTCGGAAGTGCGTTAGCGCATTCCTCCAAGTGCATTACCGGTAACCGTTTATATAGGCTGTTCACGGTAAAGTCAGCACTTTTAAAAATAATAATCAATAAATATATTTTATTCTAGCCTTAGATGTTAACTTCCGAATGCGGAGGAATATTTACGCTATATTTATTACAAACTTGCCAATATTTATTTAAAAGTTTGTTAAAGGATAAAAAAAAAAAGCCGAAAGGAAAAACTAACTAGGGCCTCGAAAGTTCTCACTTTACCGCGAACTGCCCGTAGGAAAGGTGGAGCAACAGGCGCCCGATAACACTATAACCAACCACTGTAACGCTGCGGGACTGATGCCACAAAGATTTTGTCATGAAATATTTTGTCACTGCCTCCCCCTGCGCAACTCGAGATGCGAGGAATCTCCTATGGGACAGGTCAGTTCAGCTATATAAGCTGCAGTATGCTACCGTGTCGGCAGTCTCTTACGGCCATTCGTGTCGTGTGTGTGACCAACTCGAAACGACGGGCTATGACTCAGTGGCCAGCGAGTGTAATCTGCTATAGAGCGTCCCACTCTCTGATTGCTGTAGGTACAGTGTGAGTGGCGTGCACGTTTGCCAGATTACTCCAATTTTTGCGACGTAACTGGCAGGCTGGGTAACAAATGCGTGGCGAAGTAAATGGCCTGGCTAAGAGTAGGATGGATCTGCGCGTCCAAACTCAAGAAGCGAGTGAGCGATATGGGCGACACTAACACGCACTTCTAGCGCCTCATCGCTCGTACGTGCAAGGCGTGCAGTGTTTCTGTCGTGACGCTACTCTGTGCAAATTAGATCTGTAACAGTGGGGTTTTATTACATGCGACGAAAGTCCACAGATTAAGCTACGTCCTTATCTTTGTACTTTTCTCTTGCCGCTTAAGGAAACTGCATATGCGAGCTTTAAAAATGATATATTTAACCATTTTAACGATCTTTTTTCTCCAAGAATACAGTTAATGACATAAGTAAAAAAAATATTTATATATGTTTTTTTATAGTTTTTCTGACCTAAAGTCGTATTTGTAGAACATTAATTTATCGAGATACGAGTATTCGCGCAAACAACTAACCTCCTCTTAAGAGAATTCAGAGAATCCAGTCCTGTGTCTCAAAGCAACTTGTCAGGCAGCAGTGCACGCAAGAACAAGGACAGCGTTAACGACAGAAATAATATATTGGAAGGAGAGAGTGAATGTCCATTACACCGCACACTTCAATCTAAGCGGGTGACGCTCTTTAGCCTCGCGAAAGTAGAGCGTAAGATTCACCGGTTGGTCTGGAAGAAAGTGGTAGTTAATGCGTGAGTGACAGAAATGTGGAAATATGTTAATGTATAGCAATGTTAATTTCGAACGTATGTGTGTAATTAATAAGTGAGGATTAAGTGACTGTAGATACTACGAAGATGGTGATAAGGACATAATTATATTTTAGATTGGCATATGTATTGTGCCCGTCAATAGGAATGATAAATGTTACTAGAAAAAGGCAGTTTGGTGTAAAAAGAGCTTTTATATCATTGCAAATAAAATAAGGAATTTAATTGTTTTCTTTTTGTCAAGAGCTCCATCCAGCACGAACGCCGATATGCCCTAGACGATTTGTAATACTGGTGTCAGTAGTGGGGTGGAGGCATTTATTTGTTAACGTAGGTGGATCATAGGTTATTAAGTAGTGAGATTTGAAAAATGAAATAGCTGTATGTCGCAAAATTAAGACGGTTACGTGCAAGCATCGCCGAGAATTTCAACGAATAAAATGTTTTTCGAACAGCAAGAACTGCGAGCTTTAACCGCGGGGTTACGTAGCCAAGTAAGCGCAAGTGCAAATAATTAGAAATAATATGTAAATAATCAAATAAGTAGTGTGAACGACAATCTAAATACCCAAATTAGTAATGCGAATAAAAATGCAAATGGTTAAAATAATAGTGTGAACGATAAAGTAAAATATCAAAATAGTGTTGTAAATAGCGTTAACGGAATTTTATTAGTAAAATAAGTATTATAAATGAATAAGTATATAGTAATCTAGAATGTAGTAGGGAGTTAGAAAAAACCAGAGTTGATTGTATGGACATTGATATTGACAGCGTTAATGAAAGAAAGGAGAGTGTCGAAAATGGAATAAAACATGGTATTTGAGCATTGAAGAAGGAATGGCAAGAGATTATCCAGGAGAGGTCTAGAGTCAAAGGTCTTGAGACTTGATACCTAGGTTTTGGGACTTAAGTCGTGTGTCTTGAGTCCTGGATCTTTCGTCTTGAGATTTGCGTCACGTGTCAAGTATATTTGGGAATACGTTGTTTTTTGAATTTTTTTTAGAATTTTTAACTTCTAGGTTATCCCAGGTCAAGGTTGAAGGTCAAGGTCTTCAACATCCACCATAGCTGACGAAATGGACACTGGTCGATCTGGCGAGGGCCGTTCGTATCGAGTACTTAGTCGATCTTCCTGTCATCGAACCCTGGACCTTCTACCTGTTCATTTTAAAATGATTATTTTAATAAATTTTATATATATTTTTTTGGGATTATATGATTTTTCTGCAATATTTTAGTATTTTTCGTGTTCAAGGTCCGCCAAGATAATGAGCACGGGGTCGAGATCATGGTCATGGGTCAAGGTGAAAGTCAGCCAGATCCAAGATTGCTGTTGGGTGCCGTCACTACATGGTGGCCGGCGCCAGAGCGGGAACCTGTGCCAGTTTTTCCCTTTTAAAATATATTATACCCTACTCATTTATTTCCTTCTGCTAATAACAATTTTAAATTCTTGTATTTAAGTAGTAGGGGTGGGCGAGTTCTACCCCACTTTTGAGTAATTGGATTAACCATTTGATATCAAATGGGTTAACCCTTAATCCGATCTTAATCTGATCAAAAAATTTTATTATATTTTAAGCAGATGGGATTAATTCTTAATCTGATAAATCGGGTGAGTTTGATCAAACAAATTTGATCAAATAAATTTGATAAAATTCTTGTTCATCTTGTGTATGGGTATGCTTTATTTTCTTATTTATTATTTTTTGCTAGAAGGGGGGGGGGGGTAGAAGTAGGTTTGTACGATGTTGATGCTGTGTTGTCCTGGAGGCGACTAACTGGAGTGGTAGGATAATATGTGTTATAGAGGTGTTGAATTCAGTTAGAAAGTGAGCTAAGTGTGATTTTTCTTATTTTTCTAATTTTGATTAGTCTGTAGGGATGTTGGGGTAGACAGGCGCTTTTTTCGAATATGTTTAACACATGAGAGAAATTCAGAGCGTTTAAACGATTTCCAAGATTCGCCTACGTGTAAATTTTATGTTTTTTGGGGACATAGCTCGTAGATAGTGGTCGGAGATAGGCGATTTTGAAAGATGCGATTAACATGTTATTAATGACAAACGATTGACGACAATTTCCGAATGTAATTTAACGTTACACAAGATAATTTCAGATTGTTCTACGTATGAATAAATTACACGTAGCGAATCGCAAATTTCAAACGATTACGCGAATAGTAAGTGGAAATACATGACACTCCAATATGGAATTAAATGTAACGTGAGTCTAGAACTTAGGAATATAATTAACACAAGAGAGAATGTATAACAATAAACAACAAAATGTCCCTATAAATTAAACGAACAAGATTTATATATATATATATATATATATATAATGCCTATCACACATACCCTACACATCCATCTACCTGTGAGACTAGTGTGGAGGAATGTAATCCACATACAACAAGAAATTATTTTATTAATACACGTAGTGAAATCGCACCTCTCGCAAAACGGGTCTTTTTGGCTGCGAGCTTAGCGGAGCACTGAGACTATCATAAGCCGAGAGCCTGACAATATATACGTAGAGCGCATTTGGAGGCTGACAAACGACAAAGGGTTTAGCTACTCGGAAAAAACTCAGAATATGATTTAAACCAGACACAATCACGTACCTGAAATTATATTAAAATAAGTCCATTCGATGTATGAAAGAGTAGCACTTAAGTCGATCTGTGAGTAGATTCGTGTAGTGCACTCGATAGTCAATTGTGTTTTAATTGTGGTAAAAACTCGTAAATGAAGGAAATTTTTTTTAATGTTTATGAAATTCACTGCACTTGTTAACACAAACAGTAGTTTTAAACTATCTTATCGCAATATTGACTTAATACACAAAAAATTTCCCAATACAATATTTTTAAATTAAAATGCGTATATTATAAAATGTTAATCGCGGCTAGCACTAGAGATGAAGGTATGTGCGATGGTCGCCACTCCGTAGTTGTCGTGACCCCCGATCATAACGTCGTCCATCATGTTTTTAGAGGTGTGGTGGAAGACGAGAGAGAGCTGGTGATGTATACATATGTCTATTACAAGCATTGATGACCAACTGAGCATGGTGACGAGTATCCAGGGAGCTTCAGATCGTGGGGGCCTGCTGTTTATAGCCACCCCCTCTCAGCTTCACCCCTCGCCAGACTGCTACCACAGGCCGCCTGCGATTGTCAATTTTTGGGCAATGATGCAAGATGTCAACTGGCTAGTTGTGTTCAAATTGGGGGAGGGGGCTGTCTGCTTATAACCACCCCCTCCCCCCAACAACTTACCCTTACCCGGCGCCCCTCGCCCTCAGAGCTGACCAGAGTTCAGGAGGCCAGTTACCCCCTAAAATCCCTCCTCATCAAGCCATGTCTGCGAGGCCTGGAGGTCATTTACCCATCTGCTTGCGTCATATGTGCCACTGATTCAAGATAGTGACAACTTGCTAGATACATTCATATAGGGGACCGTATGATTATAGTCACCCCCTTCCACCTCTCAGAACCGGCTAGAGTGCAGAATGCCAGCCACTCCTACACCCCCTCCTCTACCAAGCCATGTCTGCATGGTCCTGGGTGTCAAGTACTCCCCCCATTCCTAGTCCCGAAGGTGACTTGCCTAGAAATTCTAATTTTATGAAGAGCTGTGCTATCGATCGAACCTGGGGTATGCAAATACCGGTTTTACACACCCCAGCTACAGCCCTGAGTAAGCTTTATCGTATTTTTTCATGAGTCGGCACCCCTGCAGTATCTGTTTCACGACAAAACACCCCTCCACCGCTTCAGTATTCAGAACATGTTTTTATAGTATTGGATTCTCTGCTTTGTCTCGCCTGTCCATAGCCCTCTGAATGCATATTGCGAGAGATTTCGCGTGACTCGCTGTTGAGTATACCTTATGCGACATGTTGATTACATCAGCAGCGAAATGAAAAAAAAAATTACAATTCCCTGAAATCGAGTTCCCAATATAAGCCCCAGTTTTTTTAAAATTCAGTTATCAACTTTTAACTATAATTCAGGAAACTTATCAATTAAACAACACGACATCCACATTGCGAATATTTTTTTTTTGTTTGACCGCCAGGGGAGGCGAGTGTGCTAATCGCTCAACCAATGCATTCTCTCTTTTTTTATATCCAACCAAAAATTCTGCAACAGCAAAATGTATTCCGCGTAACATAAAATGTATATAATTGATTGTATTCAATATTTTAACTCTTTCCGACATGAGTTTAACGAAATAGTATGTAAAAAGGCGGGAATCGTATTTTTCGGAGTTGAAAAATGGCTATTTTCAACGTTAATCTTCCTTTTTTTTAAACTGAAAGGATTAAATACCTGTAAATATAAGGGATAATGGCTGCCATCTTGAATCCTTACAGTATATAGGGAGAGATAAATTAATTTTTTCTCAGTCTTAAATCGGCATCTGGTAAGGTCAAATCGAAGGAGTGTGTGTGCATTGCAGTAGCACAGATAATGAAGCCAGGCATCTAGTACAGTCGTCTACACCAACAGGAAGAATCGACATCAATGGCAAGCATTGATAATGCGAACGATGCCAGGCATCCACTACAACAACATACGTCCATCACATCTACTAAAGCTTCAGGCGTGCATCACGTCTGCTACATCTCCAGACGTCCACACCGAGAATGGTGCCACGTGTCTACAGTGTCTACTACAACTTCGCTACATCTAGATCATCATCAATGCAGAATCTACAAAGTATTTCACCTCTGCATCAGCTCGCAACAGATACAATGCATAAAGGTCACTGTTGTGACAATTGCGACTCTGAATGGATTGAAATGTTCCATGCAATATAGCTTATGGGAAGACGAAGACCTTATTGAGTTTAGAGTGCTCCCAACTGTGAGTAGTGCTGAAAGAATTTATAATTTTTTTTTTTGGACATGAAATAAAATTAGTCTATCCATTTCTGACTGGACATTTAAAAGCTAATTAGGATATATCATATTTGTCATGTGAAGACTGTTCTTACGGCATGCCTAACATTGCTAATGATGGGAAATCGCAACATATGAGGGGGGATTGTATGTCGGGCAGACTGGAACAGCTACTTTAAGCTAGAATCATTTCAGATATAGCAATGGATTCATCTGAATCTTATAAAATTTATAAGAGAGAGAGACAATTTTTTTTTTTAGAAATAGTGTATAATGAAATAACGTAAAAATTATGTGCTATGCTCATGTTTTCGGAAACTATAAAGACAACTCATTTTTAATTTAGGAGCTTGCTATTGCTTATGCAACCGATGCTTATGACTCTAAAGTATTATGCTTTAAATCTCCCAGAGCTTGGTACAGTTTAAAACTCGAAGTAAAAATGACGTTTCAGGAACAGACTTACGAGATACATAACCTGAAATGGGACTCTGGTGACATAGCTTATGAAAATCATTTTCCATATGTAAATGATGCGTTACTCGAAGACTATCCCATGTATTTTCTTTTAAATCTGCAGAAGGAAATTTTAAAACTTTAACCAAAGAATAATTAATATATATTAGAAGATACCATGACTGTTCGAGCATTTAAAGATTATTTGTACAAACATCCTGCCTACGTGTAGAGATATATATTTTCGAAGATATACGCCACAAATTTCCAAGGACACAAGGAAGTATTGTGCTAGTATGTAGACAACATATTCTTCCAAACGCAGATGTATATTGGAAATGAAAATTGGAATTTCACAATAAGTTTTGGAGAAAGTGTGTATACAGAATGAGTGCTGCATGATGATGAAGAAGAAGACTGTCCAGTTTTTAATATGTAGTCTGACAGCGAATAGCTGTGTTGTTCTTGGGACCTATGTTTTAAAAATCGCAGTACAGAAATAACCAAAGAACCAGGATTTCATCAAATAAATAATATATTGATTAGAGAATTTTTCGATACCACCACCATCTTATGGTCTGAAACATGTTATAATAAGGAATACATCACGCAAATTCAAGGCAGTAACAGTATTTTGAGAGTGCCATGTGGAATGTGGGACAGTGGGGTTTGGAACAGCATTGTTTGTGCCTGTAAATTTGATCTAACAAAGTTGAACTAATTTTAACTGGTAAAACACCTGTCGATATATAAACAGAGAGAGAGAGAGAGAGAGGGAGAGAGAGAAAGAGAGAGGGAGGGAGGGAGGGAGAGAGAGAGAATTGTACACCAGAGCATCAGTTATGATGGAGATGAAGAGGTTTGACTTATAACTTCAGTATGCCAGTGTTACTCCAGGATATAGACAAGTGTGGTTTCGAATTGGAGACGAAGGTAGTACACTAAAGATACAGATGTGTAACGGAGATGAACATTGGCGTTTCTCATAAATTAGTCCAACTGAAACTTTTAATGTTTTTTATGTATGGTATGGTCGAAATTATTTCCCTTTATATAATTTACATCCTGACAGCAAACTACCTTGTAACGAAGATGAAGTAGAATTTGAATCTCACAGTGGATACATCACCAAACGCAAGTCCTACCAGAAAATCAAATACATTATGCAGAAAGTGTGTAGTTCTCTTACTACAGTTTGGAAAGAACAATGCAACAAGCAACATAATACTTACATAGGTGACCAAGAATTAACTTCTCCATGTGGCATGTGGCAATGTAACGTCTTTCAATGCAAGAACATATGAACAGTCATGGCTAGGATCTCCAACACTACATATGTATATGAGGTCCTACTAATTTAATACAGAAGAGTGTTCTTTAAACTGTATATTGGTATTCTACTAGTTAATGTCTGCTATGATATAGACCATTGGTGCTATCCTTTTGACAACAGTCTTGGCGTTTGCTTTGGAGAAGGAATAGTGCAATGATATAGAACATCAGTGCTACCCTTTCGACTACATTGTTGGCATTTGCTTTGGAGAAGGAATAGTGAGCAACGATTATGCTGTGAGATATCTTCGCCTCTAAATTGACTTGCCATCAACATTAGAGGATTTGATTAATGCCAATCTTAGTAAGAAAATAGAAGAGAAATGGGGATACAGATTTATCGACTACCAGCTCACCAGACCTCACCAGAGAATCACCGTTCGTTGGAAGGAGACCTGCAAATAGGGACATCCACGACTTTATTTTCGAACCAGGTGGTTTGGTTTTTCCAATGATGTGTAATTTATATGTGTGTGAAGTGGCTCATTCAGGATAATAATCCCAATGTTCCAATTGTGCCCAATGAAATACAAGTATTTGTTTTTTACTAAAGGTTTGCATTCTCTTACACATAGCTTATATTCACATTTTGTTGTTAAGGAAATGTGTTTCGCACATTCATTTCAAATGTACATATTTCTCTGAAGCTTTTACAACCCATAGTAAATAAATACTTGTAATGCTACTTTAACTAACTGCAACAATTCGGAATGTCTTGGAAACCAATATAGACAGCACAGAGTAGATCGTTTACATAAACTTAAGGGTGAACGCATTGGAACTTCATATTGTGGGGGAAAAAAATGTCTGTATTATAAACAAGATGTTTCAGACACTGTTTTGGCTTATCAGTATTTCGAAGAATGTGATAATAATCTTCATATTTTATATCATTATAGCAAAAAAACAAGCTTGGATACATGTCTCATACTGGGTCTGAATCATCAAAATGTTATGTTCATCATGCAATATAATTAGCAAAATTAAAATTTAGCCTTGAAAAACACATTTCAACTTGCAAATTTTCGAGAATGCATTTATCAATATACATACATTGTTCCTTGTTAATTCTTCTCAGTCTAGTGTTTGATGTCATAGTAGCTACACGATGTATTTTGACCCTTGCAAATTGTTATGCCATGGTCAAACAAATAAAGTTCAATATAACTTATGCCTTTGGTGCAACAGAATTTTGCAAGAATTTACGGAAACCTGTGACAATAGTTTTCATTTTAAATTTATTTACTTTCCCTAGGAGGCAAAAAGTGTCCCACACCAATACAGTGTGGTGACAATTAGAAATGTCTAGTGTTAAATATGACTGCAAATACGCCTCTTCTATATAGTATTGAAGATGTGTATTCAAATTATGTAGAATCATATCTTGATTTGGTTGAAAGCATTGTATGGCACGCACCTAGTTGTAAAGATGTTTGCATGCAACAGACAGATTAAAACCAGGGTGTAAGAAACTCTCACTTCTTGAAAGCAGAAGTTTAAAAGGGCATCTGGATTGAATTTCAAGAAAATGCATGAAAATATTGTCCATAGAAGTTGCCAACAGTTTATAAAAATATTTGTTTAAAAAAATGTATATATTTTAAATCATTGCTATGTATTTTTCGAAATATGTCATGTACCATTCTGTATTGGCTAGTGTTAAAATGTTGTAAATATATTGTGAATTCACTTGTGTTTGTTTTGCATGATAATGTTTGGAGCAAATTCTTTTCGGTAGTGTTAAAATGTTTTTTTTGTGTACTAATAAACTTGATAGTGTTTGAAATGATGAAACAAGTGTGTAATTTGTATATGTTTTGGAGCAAACATTTCTCAACTTGCTTAAATATGTTTTTGAACATAGTATGATGCTTCAGTGGTACAATGATTTTTTTTTTAAAACAGCTGGTGTTTGTATATATTTTGTAAATAAATCAATGTTTTTAAAATAAATCACTTTCGTATATTTATTAACCTTTTCCTTATTAAAAGTTAACTTGTTTTGGTAAGAAAAATATGTTCTCCACAGACACATTTGAAAGAAATGTAACTAATTTGTCTCCAACAGACAGATATGTACATATATTATATTTGTTAATTTATCTAAAAAAGTATGATGCATTAACAAGCAATAGTATTTTAAAGAAAAATAAATAAATAAATCAGATAACAAATAGACTATTAGTTCGCCAAAATACAAATCAGCTAAAGATATATTTGAATCTGACAAAAGATGTCTGCTAGAAAAATTAAAAAAAAACACATAAAAGAGTTTATTCTTTTTCCATCCTCCGTATAGGAATGAGATTAGGCGTAAGTAAAGTCCTTGGGTTCGAATCCTGGATAAGAATGTGGTAAATTGTAATATATATACTTTGTGTGTTCGATTCCCAGCTAAGACATGGTTGATATAAGCTGGGTTCAAATCCTGCTTAGCTAATGTATGATTGTATTCTAGTTTCTCACTTTCAGTGCCAGGCAGATATGTTTTTAATATATAGATTCTGGCTTCGATTCCCGGCTGGTTCTTGTATGATAGTAGCTAGTTTGTAAATCAGTAATCTTTAACCATATTGACTAAAAAGTTTGATATATTAAATCCATAAAATTAGAAATAAATAATAGAAAAAAACAGGAATTCATTCGTAAAAGTGTGCTGAATGATAGCATTAAACTCATTACACCTCATAATGAAATAGTTCATATTATAATGACCATTGTTTGTGTAAGAAATTGTTAAATAAATACATAATTCAAACCTAATGGTTTAAAAACCAACAATCGCACATTAAATTCACATAGAAAGGCTAAAATATTTCATACCCATGCTTAGTTTTAAAAATAGCATAAATTTTTTTTCATTGCATTAAAATTGTTTAAATTTACTAAAAATCTCTTAAAACATATTAATAGTCTATTTGATATCAATTTCAGGCGAATAGCATTATTTTAATTTTTGCAACAGGGGAGAGTTATGGGTTATTAATAGGGGTATGCACTCACTTGAGCTCATTTGCTCCTGTGACTTCATGGAGGTCACATATCCCACCCTCTCGTGCTCGGAAAGTCAGTGAATCGGTCTGTGGTGCTAGGGTACCTAGGTCAAGGGCATCGGCTACCACCTCCCTTCTTACTTCTGCCTATACGTTCCACAATGGGGCTTTGCGACCAAGGGACCCGCCCACCCATTAATTCTGCCTCGCCGGTGAAAGTAACGCTCCTCGCTTGGCGGAGAAGTCGCCGTGGAGCTCGTCTGGGACTATGATCACCCGACCACTTGGTAGACTGCTGGGGTAGGCTCCTACGGATCTCTTGAGGGGATTGCGAGCACCTGGGCTCCCGCCTGCCCCAAAGTTTACCTGTCGGAGCGGCCTACATCCCAACCTGACTGACCTGGGTTTGGGTCTCCTTCATCAACCAATATCTTTGCTACAAGAGTTTAAGTATGTGAAGAATTTTAAATATGAGAAGTTAGGGTTTTCGGTATTTCCATTAAAAAAATTCTCATTTTCTTTCAATTTTGAGTAAATTGCATGAATTTTGTTCGACTTTTAACAAAATGATTGAAATTTCTTTAAAAATCATTATAACTAAATGAAGCTTCATTAAAAATCATTACAACTCAAGGAAATATCTTTAAAAATCCTAAAATATGTCTTTGTATTCAAATGAAATGTTCTCACACTTAAAAATATATGTTAAGTATTTATAAGATTATAACGGTGTTTAGTAATGTTTAATGGTATTTAACATTGTTTAAGGGTGGGTTTTGACTATAATTGTGTGTGAGTGAGAGTGTACGATTAAATGTGTGACTGCAGGAGAAAAGTGAGAAAAAAATTTAATTCAAGATGAATTTTTATAATGTACATTTGAGTTTATTTAGCATAGTTGAGAGGACAGGTGAAGTACCAGTAGTAGCATATTACACTATATGGAATAAGGTCGTGTCAATAACACGTACCTACCCCTCTTGTCACTGGTTAAATATTCACAAAGAATGTGAAAATCATCTAGAATTTATCGCCAAGTATTCTGAGAAATTTTGTTTAGGTAGGTGTGAGTGAGACTGTACAACTGACTGTGTAATGCAGGGGACAGGTGAGAAACAATTTAATTCCAGATTAAATTTTTCTGTATATTTGAGTTAATTTAGCAGAGTTGAGAGGACAGGTGAATTGCCAGAGGTATCCTGTTTTAGCTCCGCGTGCGGATTGGCCTCCTAGTTCTATACACACGTCATTTACTGTTCACCCTCACTGGGCAGGCGAGAGCTTGGCCCAATTATTCTCTGTTGTGTTTCATTTCTCCTCGCCTGCTTGCTACCTCCCTCTCGTCCACATTTAAAGTAGTGTGTGTGTGTGTAAGTTATTAAGTGTGTTTTTTTTTTTTTTCAGAAGCAGAGACCCTACATATATTTTATTGTAGTGTTGCAATTTTTATATCGGAGAAGCTAAAGAAGTTTTTAGTTAAGTGAAAATGGGTGAGCATAAGCTATCCAATATTGACATCTTGCTTGAAGATCTTTACATAAGCGATTCCGATTCGTAATCGCAGACGGAAAGACAAACAAGCTGTCGAGACATGTCCCTTCACCTAAGCTGCCACGAGTTACTCTCTTGGAGGATGATCTCTACTTAAGCGATTCGAGCACGCATTCGTTTACAGAGACCTTTTCTAAACCAAAAGGTCAAAACATGTCCGCTTCCCCCAAACATGAGAAGGTTGATATATTGAATGATGACTTGTTTCTATCAGACTCGGAATATTCTTGTGATTCAGAGAGTGCTCCAACCATTTCACAACAGACTTTCGAGTCGATTAGAGATATTTCGCCAAGGGAGGCGGAAAATTTTACAGTTCCGATTCCCAAACCTCCGTGTAAACTTTGCCAGATCTAATGTAAGAGTTATTGGCTACGGCGTTCGAGGGAAGACTTAATAACTTGCGGATATGTAATGATCGATCAGAGTCTGGCATGGATTTTTCTCATTTTTTTCCAGAGGTGTAAAGTCCTTTATTAAGCTTATAATGGCATCAACCCTGCCAGTTAGATTATCCGTTTCTATAGCAGTATGTATTTGAAATCCTTCATGGTGGAGAAAGGAGCTACACAGACTTTTTATTTTCAAAACAAAGTATAGCACTCCCTGTCCTTCATACATCCGATGTGGGTTTAATCTAGGATGATGATATCGTTCCTTATTCACTATCAGACTTGAGAGGTTCAGTGTGCGTGTTCTGGCTGGAGTCTGCAAATATTGACGTACAAGCATATACAAGTGAGCCAAAATCAGCTGTTCACACTGGTGCCGGGCACACTAAACTGCCAACATTTATTGCTGATATGAAAGCTTGTGTCGCTGTTAGTTGGCCAGAGGGAATGTGTTTCCACTATGCCATTGAAGCGTCTTTTTTTCCTGTCACACGATATGCCAAGAGAATAACTCAATTTCCTAAACCTCATCAGTTTTGAATATTGAAGGTCTGGCGACACGTGTAGTTATACAGGATATTCGTAATTTGAGGAGAACAATTATATTTCTATCAATGTCTACTGTGTGGTAGACAAAGATAGCAATATAATTGACGAAACTTGCAAAAGGGTGGGGTTGTAGTACCAATGTGTATTTCTCCCCTACGCCATTACAAACACACAAATATTTTGGCAATTCATGAGAGTGTAAATGCCGCTCATTTGTATTTGTATGCATTAGAAATTTGTCAGAGCTTTGGTTGGTAATCAGCTGAATAAGAATAAAAACAAAGAAATTGTTTGCGAGCGTTGCCTTCAATATTTCCAAACTGAGGAAAAACTCGCAAGTCACACTGCCTTTATGTGATGACTCATATATTGTCATTTAGTAAAATCTATGGGTTTTAGTAATTTTGCACCACAGTAGGTAGCGCTGCATATTTACTGTTTTTATGTGTATTTGTATTTGATTATATACTAGACAGTACATTTGTTAATCTAATATGTATTTTATTGCGCTTAGTATATACTGTAAAAATTTTCTTATTGCCTAGTATTAATATACTATGAATTTTAGTACACATATTTTATATGGTTGTTTTGTATGATGTTTGTAATCGATATTATTTGTGCAATTCGATTAGTAAAGAGTCGCAACCGTGGTGCTTAGGGTGGCAGGATACCGTGACATCAACAGGCTAAGACAGCACGCCCTGGCCAGCATGTGAGAAATAGTCGTGGTGTGTGAACGGCCACAAGTGTGTGTTCGACCGCGGAGCTGGACATTATCGGGTAGTTGTACGGACATTTAGTAGTATGGGACTGCTAGTTAATTTCTTCCTGGTCGCGATGTGCAGTGTGTTATGCGAGCAAGTTAACGTCGCCGTAACGTTTTCGGGAGCATACAAATTAACTGTTTAAAGAATATTGTAAGAACATGCCTGACGTAAACAAAGAGATGATATTGCTATATTTGCCTGTCGCACGCAGCCTCTGCTAGGATAATATGGGCCAAGTATCACAGAGATATAAACTAGATGGGGATATACTAAGCGTAAAAAAGCTGCATGTACGAGTAATATTCACTTTTATACGAGCATTACTGAAAATCGCTGAAATAACTGTGAGACCACTGCTTGTGACTGATGGTTCGTGAAATTGAATTTTGCCACACTGGTTAAACTGCCCATTTTACGAGGCTCGAGGACGAACATATTAAAGTGTACGTGGAGTAACAGTGGCCTGTGTATTTTGCAGTATTTCCTTGGAGACTAGAAAAGTAACTTTAAATATTTCTCTGTAACTTGTTTTACACAGGCTTTATTGCGAACCGTGTTTCATGTGGGTTGAGTGCTGGAAGCATGCCCTTACTTTTGTGTAACGACTAAACATGCATAATATTCCCGAGTGTGTCAGTGTGATTCTACATGCTAGCGAGTGCAAGAAATCCGTTAATGCTTGTGTGGAGGCCCCGAGGTGAACGACCCGTCAACTGCTCTTCTTTTGGCGGTGTCAAGTGGGGTGGAGTCTACAGCAAGCTGACACTGGCCAGCAAGGACTTTCCCCGATGTGGCCAGGTGGTCGGCTGTATGGTATTATGTACGAATGCCAAATTTAAGGTCTGTCGTCAGCTTGTACCTTGCGGAGTCCGTCGTCCTTTTTTTGAAACACTTATCAAACACGCCAAGCACCGCGAAAACGATCTCATTTGTGGTTTTAATATTAAATTTGATGAACACCAGTTATTGAAAGTTACAGTGTGGGGTAAAAAACGTTGAAGATAATTAAGTGCCTGTCTACACAATATGTAAACTAAGTGCTAATCATGTTCATTTTTTTATCGAGTGTATTTACAAGTAGAATCAATGCCTATAAACAGTCGTTTTGGTGGAAAATAAATAGTGAATCAAAGACCTTTGAACTTTAGTGTACAGAGACTTTATTTGTAAATGATCCCCTGCTTTCCGAAAGGCTTGAATTGCTGTAACATGAATAATTGTATTTCGATTTGAGATATTTATAACTGAAAGAGCCATGGGCCGTGGCATTTGGGGTTTTCAAGTCGAGATCTCTTTCTGCCCCATAGGGGTAGTTTAGGTAATATTAGTGTCTCGTGGAGTTAGGTAGAGATTGACCCACCTGACACCCCTGTGGAATAGAAGGGCGTCGCATTTGCCAGCATGAAAAGGCTGTTCTCACTACTTTCTGCACTGGGAACGACAAGTACTTGAAATTTAAAGATTACAGCAAACAGCAGAGATTGAGTTTCGTCGCCTATTGCGACATAGAAAGTTGCCTGAAACCCATGTCCACTTGCTTGCGTAATGATGAAACAAGTAATACAACTACTATCAACCAACATGTTCCATATGCTTTTAGCATTTTGTTGATTTGTTCATACAATCTGGTTTTATCTCTGTATTTCGAGTTTGTTGGTGCTGATTGTATGTATCAATTAGTTGATAAGTTAGTTTAAATTACAAATTGGGTTTGCAGGAATTTACATCCATCATTATTCCGTTGAAGCCCAAAGCCCTTCCAATGATGTTAAGTTGGCGGCTCAGATAATTTGTCGCATTTGTATTTGTAACGAACTGCTCGGCACAGATGATATTGGGGTCGACCATGACCATCTGATGGGCGAAATCAGAGGCCGTGCACATAATAAGTGCAACTTGACTTTCAGATTGCACAATGGCAACTTGACGCTGTTTTCCGTAACCTGCTGAATTATGATGTTACTTTCTTATAAAGCACTTGGCTGAACGTCACGTATCATTACACGATGGAACCGTAGTAATTGAAAATGGTGGAAAAATTCAAGTGATGGGAATGACCCTTGAAAAATACAATTTTATTTCAAAACATATTCCCAATGAGATTGATTGCAATGGAGAAGTGCAATATTTCAAGTTAAGATTTATTGATTCATTCCAATCCATGAGCACCTCTCTGGAAACTTTGGCAGGCAGTTTACTACCTGCGCAATTGAGTATCACCCGCTCGATGTTTCCAGACTACACCCAATTCGAATTGGCAAAATGGAAGGGAGTATTTCCTTATGACTTTGTTAAGTCACTAGATAGTCTGATATGCAAGTCACTCCCACCAAAGTATGCATTTCATAATGTGTTGAGAGGCAGGCATTAGCAATGAGGTTTACACTCATGCCCAAGCTGCATAGGATGTGATCAACTTCATAAACTTGCTGCAGTATGCCATTCATTACTTACGTGGGACACTTGTTTGCTGGCTGATGTTTTTGTGTATTTCATGACCGTATGTTTGCCTCATTGCAGTCTTGACCCCACCATGTACATCACCGCTCCGTATATTTCATGGGAAAATTAATTTGCCAATGACATGTGCGTGGGTAGAGCTGTTGACTGATCCTAACATGTATGTTTTTGTAGAACATGGGGTTAGGGGCGACATTACACGGGTTTCAAAAATACGTTCAGAAGCCAACAATGTTTCCTTTTTGGAGGATTACGATCCCAGTGCGACATCGAAATATAAATTCTATCTCGATTTCGATGGGCTGTACAGTCATACAATGCTGTCCAAGTTTCCAATTGGTAATTTCAAGTGGATTGAGGCTGACGTGATCTCTTCATGGGATTTTGCAAACACAGTGAATGATGGTGACATTTGTTTTTTTCGAGAAAGTGGATCTGTCTTTTCCAGAGGAGTGTCGTGATAAACTATCTGATCTGCCATTGGCCCCAGAAAATGGCGTACCCCCGAACGGCTCACATGAGAAATTTCCTTTAACACTCGTGCCGTGTAAGAAATATGTTATACATGGGGAAACACTGAGGAAGTACTGTAAGTACAGAGCCAAACTTGACTCTGTTCATCATGTTTTACGCTTTGAGCAGAAGTTATGGATGGCTCCGTACATGGAGTTTAACATTGATAAACGCGCCCAGGCGGGAAATGGGTTTGAAAAATCATTTTTCAAATTAATGAATAATTCAGTTTATGGATAAACCTTGCAGAATGACGGCCGGGAAAGGGACATCAGAATCGTTTCGAGGTATGACGCGATCTGTGGGGCTGCAGAGCAGATAGGACGTCCGATATTCCAGGCGCAGCAGATTATCGATGAAAAATTTGGTCCTCATCGAGATGTCAAATAGTTCTGTTACGTTCAACAAACCTGTGTACAGTGGTGTTGCCAGTCTCGACCTTTCAAGACTAAAACTATGAATTTCACTATCAGTACATGTGTACAAAATTTCTTCTTAAGGCATTGCACCTCCTCTATTGTGTCACAGATATCCTCTTCTATTCTATTGCTCGTGATGACATATAAATTATTATCCCAGATTTAAAGGCAAGGTTTGAAACATCCAACTATGCACTCGATAACCTGTAAGGATTCCCTCACTGGAACAATGGCTGTACCGGGGTGATGAAAGATGAATGTGCTGTATGCATAATCACACACTTTGTGGGTTTACATCCTAAGCTTTACGCATATGCTGTTGTTAATGAGCAATGTATTCATAAGGCGAATGGTGTAAAACCCAATGTGTTGCAATCACTCAGGTACGAGGATTTTAGGATTGCCTCGAAAATTGCACAAGGATAATGGGGACCCAATATATGTTCTGTTCATGTGCTAATCAAGTCTACACCGAATGCGTAACAAAGGCAGTGTTGTCCGGTATGGATGGTAAGCATTACATTATCGCAGATGGAATATCAACATTATCTTGAGGCACTATCGTATACCTGAGAAATGTTTTCTTCCATATATTAATTTCAGCACCAAAATAAATTTATAGACCTCCCAGCACCACACACCCCCTAGGACATCCATCTGCCACCACCACATGCACCTTCTGTTCCACACTCATCGCAGTTTACTACAGCATTCTGCTGTCATCATCGCAGCTGAGTACACTAACTACAAACATGGGGTAGTCATCTGCGACTACCCCAACTACAAATATCTAAAACTAATTTCATCACTTCTATTGTATTAAAATTCAATGCTGCTGCCATTTGTTTGTCTAACCAGATTACTACTATCTTCGATATCTTTACCCCTTGTCAAAGAAGATAATGGAATTCACAGTGGAAACTACTTGCATCTGAATGTGTTCTAAGCAGTCTTCTGGTGTGTGTGTGTGTGTGTGTGATAAAAATAACGGATGTGACACCTGCATAAGTACACTCCACAGAAAGCTTTTTTTTTTTTTTTTTTTCAAGATATTGTAAATATTGTATATAGTTAGGAAAGAGACATCCACCGAAACGCTCTGAAAAGGGTGTTTTTAAACAATGTATTTTAGAAGATTGATTGTTGTTCATAAATCTCTTCAATTTTGTTTGAGTGTATTTACATATTAACTTGATTCGATGGAAAATGACATCATTTTTGAAAAGAGGAAAATGTTATATGTGTAAACGCTATGTTTGTTGTAAATAGTTGTTCTTGCTTTTTGCATATATGTGTGAAAATGTGTAAACTCAATATTTATTGTAAATAGTTGTTCATTTCTTTTTGTATATAAATCTGTTAAGTTATGTGATTTTTATGTAATATTCTAAATACTTAGGTTTATGTATCATTTTTGAAAAGAATATTTTATAATAAAGTGTTACAAATGAATAGTGTGTCTTTTTATTTATTTTTTAATACCTCATGTCACTAATTTTTTTTCAATAATATTTAAAAATTGATGGTAGCAGGCTAAGCATATGTAACAAATGAAACCTGCACTGGAATGAATAAGTTTTTGTGCAAATAAACGAGGCAGCTGGTTAAAACCTTCGTTCACTCTGGCTGCTTAAATTGAAGGTTGGAGTAAGACACGATGCCTTGCTGGCCAACTTTTGTGATATCCCAGGGGGGAAATATTTAAAGCAAGCCCCGAATATAAATATTTCATCGTACATATACACAAAAAAATTACATCTCTTCAAGGCCCATCTCGATGATGTCTTGTGAAGAAGATGAATACAAACACAATATAATATATTTAAACTAGTACTTTAATAAAGAAATATAAAATTCAGGTCAAGTTATGTAAAAATAGCTGTATATTTCCCTTAAATTTTCAAAAGTCTGACCTACCTTAATTTTTAGTGCTAGACACTATTAACATTTTATAATATGCGAGTTTTAATATAAAATTATTTGATCAGGAAACATTTTATTTCGTGTGTTAAGTCAATATTGCGATAAGATTTTCAAATCACGTTTTTGAGCTTGGTTTACGTAAATTCCTAGCAGTTTAAAAATACTGTTTGGGTTACAAATGCAGTGAATTTCATAAACAATCAATTTTTTTCCTAATTTAAACACAGTTGCCTATCGGATATGCTACACGTATCTACTGATAGTTCGACTTAAGTGCTACTCATTCATACATCGAATGGACTTCTTTTAATATAACTTCAGTTACGTGATTGTGTGTGTTCTAAATAGTATTCAGAGTTTCTTCCGAGTAGCTATAAAATTAGGTGTTTGTCAGCCTCCGAATGCGAGCTACGTACATATTGTCAGGATCTCGACGTAATATTGACTCAGAGCTTCACTGAGTTCGCAACCGGACAGATGTGTTTTGCGAGAGGTGCGATTTAACTATGCGTATTAATCACTTAATTTTTTTATACATGTGGATTACGTTCCTCCTCGCCACCAGTCTCACAGGCAGATGGACGTGTAAGGTATGTGCGAGAGGCGTATATATATATATATAATATATATATATAATATAATAATATAATATAATATAATCTTGTTCGTTTCATTTATAGGGACACTTTGTTGTAGATCGTTAATCTTCACACTCACGCAATTGTGTTATACTTCTCTCGTGTAAATTATATTTCTAAGCTAGAGACTTACGTTACATTTAATTCCATATCGGAGAGTCACATAATTGAACTTATTATTCACATAGTCGTTAATTCTCTCTTTTGTAACATTTAATTGCATTCGGAAACAGTCGATAATCGTTTGTCATTACTAACATGTAAATCGCATCTTTTAAGTCGTCTATCTCCCACCACCGTCTACAAGCAATATCCCTCAAAAAAAACATACAATTTACACTTATGCGACTCTTAGAAATCGTTTAAAACACTCTGAATTTCTCTCCCGTGTTAAATATATTTGTAAAAATCGCCTATCTATCACCAACATCCCTACAAACACATCAAAATTATAAAAAATATAAAAAATTACACTTAGCACACTCTTGCACTCTACTCAACACCTATATAACGCATTAAAACCCACCACTCTGTTCAGTCATCTTCAGGATACCACAACGTCAACATCGTACAGAGTTCCTGCTACCCCCACCCAAACATAAAGAAAGAATTTAAAGTATACCCATACACTAAATAAAAAAATCATCAAAGAAATTTGGCCTAACGATTAACCCTTTTGATATCAATTTTATATCAAAGTGTCAATCCGGTTGATCCCTACTACTTATATATTTTTTAGAAATTTTACTGGTTTTGCATAAATTGATCAGAATCGTTAAATCTGAAATAATTCCTAGGTCAATTTTAAAGTATTTCGAGGTCATATAATGATAGAGCGGGATATCTTGCTCTTGATGCCTGTTGCTTTTCCTTTACGCACATAAATACAAACTTATTTAATTACATGCAGTTTCTTTTACTGGTATATGTGGTTATTGTAGTTAATTAATTTTAATATTTTAAAAGTTGTATAATGATTGAATACTTACCAAGCCTATTTTCTTTGTAATACAGGCCATTGCTTTCTAAAACAACAAACAAAAAATATTAGACTACAGGATGAAAGTAAATTTCTCACATTGGAAGCAGAGTTAATAACGTAAAAATTTCTCACCAATCCTGTTTCTGTTTTGGGACATTTTTGTGTTACCAAATCAATTTGCTCCCCTGAAAACAAATATGAATAACATTTGCATTAGCTTACAACATATTCCGGCTAAACGTTTCTTAATATAAATGAATTTTTAAACGAAATGTACAGGCCTACATGATTTCACGGGAAATTTGGATCAAGAACACTCAAATTTCATAACAGTCCAATTTTATTTAAAATAAAAAAAAATTAAAATAAAAAATTAAAGGTTTAATATTGAAAATCAGAATTGGAAACGAATTGCGAAATCAAACGCGAAGTAGGGTACATACGTTACGTTATGACTGTTATCTTTGTATCGGTTATTTCACTTATGCTGACAGAAGTTAAGACTGGGGTTTCCGTATCACACATACTGCCCCACTTAAAAATAGTCATGGTCTAAACTTTATATAGGCTTGTCACGGTAAAGTGAGCACTTTGTGAAGCCCTCACATTTGGAATAATAGGCAAGAAAAATATTTTATTTTTACCCTAGACGTTAAGATTTGAGTCCTGTGGCTATATACACTATGTTTATAACTTATATTGCAATATTTGTTTAAAAAAAGTGGCGGATAGGAAAAAAGTAACAAAGGGCCTCGAAAGTGCTCACTGTATTGTGAACATGGTATAAGTTAGTGAAGTGCGTGGTTTTTCAAGTTCAGCAGTACGAATCAGTTGGCCATACGCCTTTTTAAGATTATTCCTTACGCTGTGAGACTCATCTTTAGCCGAGTGGATGTGTTTGAGGTGCAAAGGTGGTGTATTGTTGGGAAGTAAATGTTGGCACTGTGTATGTATTTTTGCGTTAAAGAAACACTCGACAGCCTGTTGCGCATTAGAAAATAAACATAGCTTGGCGTATCACGTAAATGCATCAGGTGTATTGAGTTAGTTGAACAGTGCACAGGGGTGCACAAATGATCAGGATGATAATTTAATGTCTTTAATTATCGTAATTATTTAGTCTTGTTGTTAGACAATGCTAACTAAAACATTTTTCACTTCTCAAATACAGGTTAGTTGCTGTAGTAATGTAAATAAGAATATTTATAAGAAAAGGTAATTTACGCTAAACGTCCGAGAGGCCTTTATAAATGTATTTTATGAACTTATTTCCTAAATAAGGCTTTGTTATTTTGTATTGTTTGCGATAATTAGACACATGTTTAGGTGAAATTAAGATAAGACTTTTTTTTTTTTTTTTTAGTTCCCGTGTTGGTGATTGAATACATGTTGCAAATAAATTCTATTTATGTTCGACTCTATACACAACAATGATCAGTCGTCGGTTGTTTTGAAGGTCATCTTTGAGTTATCAGATGTGCTGAAGTTTCTGCACCTCTCATTTGTGATTGGTTAATGTTGACATTTAGTTAAGTTAGTTGTAAGTACGTCGCTCTCTGTTGCAAGATGCACGCTCGACACAGGTACAGGGACATCATAAAATTAAACACATTAAGGTCTACACACATTTGCTGGCACTTCAGACAAATTAGAAGCGAGTCACATATATCCACTACTGCAAGGAACACCGGTTCTTTAGAGTCTGTGTTAGAACTCACAATCGTCGTATTGGTCCATACCACACCAGACACTACCCTGTGCTTTACAGCGTTCATTATTAGCCGGTCATCTGCCAATTGAGACCTGAGCTGATATTGACCCAATCAAATGTCCTTTATCGTATAAAAGGATTTACATTCAAGCATATTGCTTCAAGTGGCTACACAAAAAAAAAAATATATATATTATATCGTTAGCAATATCACTGTCAATGTCCTGTCGTGTTATTTTGAGGTCGTGTTAAACACTTGCCGAACAAAGACTGCACATACATGCGAGTTTTGTGCTGAACAATAAAGAAATTTTTAAAATTAGCTTTGTTTGAGCTATACTCAGCGAAGTCTGCGAAGTGTTAATGATCGCAATACTTCAGTTCGTAAAATAAATCGCGCACCAAAAAGTGTTGAATGCAATCTGTCGTCCATAATACGATACGGCACTTAAGCGATACTATGAATATGCATACATTCACTGGATGTTCGAATGAATTGGTTTACTACTCTTATCTATTTAAGTAGACTTACTTTGTGAAAGTGAAACACCTTGTTCTTCGTGCACAGATTAGCTTTCTTCTTTAACATAGAGATTAATTTTCCGTTTAGTCCACCCTCGGCCACCTGAAACAATTCCACAGGTATTAATTATAGGCTGTGCACGGTAAAGCGAGCACTTTTGAAGCCCTAGTTACTTTTTTCCTGCCAGCCATTTTTTTGTCTTTCCGCCTATGTGTTTCACCGCACTCGAAATGTTACTTACGGTTACAATGAAATTTTTATTGATTGTTGATTGATTATTGATGAGAGGGCTTCAAAAAGTGATCACTGTACCGTGAATGGTCTATAGCCAATTTTTGACTTACATAACCAATGTACATGATCTTCCTGGCAGTACAGTTTTCATTACACTGGATTTTTTTTTATTGATTTATAAGAATAATATATCACATGTAGAATAACTGAGATATTTGTGCCTTGCTCATGTATATATCAAACACGTTTAGCTTTTCCGCCCCAGTTAAATATTTACAGTATACTGACATTAAGACTTTTTCACGTTTATTTGTCAGATGTACTTTCCTTCAGTTGCTTAAACACATAGTTATTTATAACTTCATGAGCGATTCAAGAAAATACGATTAAATTATTAAAAAAAATATGTTTGTTAAATAAATAAGATGCAGCGATTCCATTCTGGAGACGAACTATGCGATCATCTCTAATATCTAATGTTAATAAGTTTACGCTGGGCGCCATATTATCCCTTGACAGCCAGTCTAGACGGGGTCATCCAGGATACCAAGGTATTAGCATAGTGAGCGAGATGGCGCATGGATTCGCATTGTTGTGTATCCGGGTTTGATTACCTGTCCGGTCTTCCTGATTTCGGTTTTCCATGGTTTTCCGTAATCACTAACAGCGTGAATGCCTGGAATTGCCACTTAGTACCATAGACTTAAGATGGGGTAGACTGCTTATTGGTCTTCTATGCATCTACCCAACATTAACCTACCCCGAAGGAACACACCTGTATATGTTACATGGCCAACACTGGTAAACGTGTTTTTTTTTTTATATCTTAATTTTCAAACACACGCACTTTATGAATTAAATAATTTCACCAATTTTAATTTAACCTAACTGCATTACAAATTGGTAAGAGGAAGTATACAAACATTTCAAAGCACTTGTTTACTAAACGGTGTTCTAACTTCAAATATAATACAAGCCGGTTTTCTATTCGAATAGGCCGAAAAGCATTTCAATGGTGGGACGCGGAGATTAGTTTTGCGCAGCCAGCGAGATCGGTCTATAGGCTCTTCACGGTAAAGTGAGCACTTTTGAGGGCCTAGTGCTTATCTTTTCACAATTCTTTAATCCTTTAACCGCATTTTAAAATTAATATTGCCATATAAGAAAAAACACCACATATATATTCCACAGCACACGGAAGTTAACGTCTAAGGCTAAAAATTATATATATATATATATATATATATATATATATATTGATTATTATTCTAAAGGAGAGGGCTTTCAAAAGTGCTCACTTTACCGTGAATAGCCTATACCTCAATATAGTTTATGCTTTGTATAGACCATTGCCGATTTCTTCTCCTCTCCTCTTTGGCAGAGCAAAATTATTCCTTCCTGCTGTCCTCGCTGTCAACGAGAAGTAAATCCCCGCATACTACGTAACAACTCGTGCCATATTAATCAGAACCCTAACATATTCTTGGTTTCAAAGCAGCCACTTAAGAAAATACACCTCCTATACTCGTTAACTTCACTAATCAACCGTGTTTCCATTAACAACAGTATAATTTGGCGTGAGTGTGTATGCAAGAGCTGATTTCTGCAGTAAATCTCTTTAATTTGTATTTGCTTTGACCTCTAGTAATACACTATTTTGTAGCTAGCTTTTTTTTTTGTAATTCTTCTACCTATTCAATAATATTTTTCTTTGTAAAATAAATATTTTTTCTGCATTTTTTCCCCTTGTGTGGAAAACAGAAATAATTTTTTTTTACGTATTATGAATAACAAATTACATTGATTGTACAAATATTGGAAGAAAAATCTTTATCTTTTTGAGAAGAAAAATCAAGAAATCATGAGAATTGTTTCCGTATTTAAAGTCTCATTTAGTTTGTTGTATGTATAATCAAACTGCAAGTTTTCACTGAATCTGGGTACTTGTGAAAAAGAATACGTACCATTTTTCCCCCAGTTCCCCCCCCCCCCCTCCAAGGCTGTTGGTCTTGGGGAATATAGATATAGCTATTTGCTTTCTATCGCCAGGCTTAAATTGGGAGTAAAATAGCAGAGACGCAAGTAATAGTATTACATATGTAATGAATCTGTACAGGCGTATGTGTGTGTATTCATAGTCGTGGGTAGGCCATCAAAACGACTATCATCTAAAGGAACAGTAGCCACGAAGTTAGTATTAAGATGATGAGTAAAATAATTTCAAGACACATTGTGCCATTCATTTGACATTGCGCCGATACTCCAGCAATTCTTCCACCCATGTCGCGCGAAATTTGGAAAATTAGCACCCTACAAATCTATTACAACGCCTGCAACTCTGTCTGTTCCTGACATCAAGACTATAGCCTATTCAAGGTTTCTTCGGACTTTTTGAATAAAACCTTTGAAAAACCTCCCCACGTATGACTTGTTTAGTTATTTCCAACATATGCCATATATCACAAGCGTTTTATACTTGTGTTCATAAATTTTTTTTCTATTGAATTGATGTGTTATTCATATTTTATCTATAAATTTCAATGCTTCATTTATAAATAATATGACGAAAAACAAGGACAAAAAAAGTATGTTGGCAGCGCCTAGTGAGAAGTAGTTCTTCAGCAAAATACTGTTACAACTGAGTGCGCACGCGTGTGGTACGTCGTCTTCTAGTAAAATTTCCCAGGCTTAGCTAAGCTTAGTTTGCGCGAGGCGGAGGAATATCCTGCAAGTAAAATTTCAGCGGGGTTTCAGATAAGGCTGGAGTAACAGCGAGTGGATTATAACTGACAAGATATCTCCAAAAATCTGTACGAACCGACGGTCTGGCGAAACCGTTCTGTCGAAGCGACCGTAGGCATCCTGTAGTAGAAGAGAGAGAATCTCTTAAGGACGCCGCCTGCTTGGATGTTTTTAGCGCGTTTGAGGAAGGGAAGCTCTGGAGCAATACGGACGACACTGACACGCCGGTCCGATGCTCTGATGCCCCTTCGCTCCTACGCGCAAGGCGCTGAACTGGCGTGCAATGTTTCTGTCGTGCTGCGTGTACCAATGGGACTTTCAGCGACAACCCTATAATTTTGTTTGTGGAGAGTCTGAAGCAAGGTTCAATGCAGGTCCCTATAATAAATTCACGTGCTTCCAACCAGTATATTAATAGCTACAGCAGTGTGAAAAAGTAGTTTTTATCTATGTTGGAGGGCTCGAGAATAGCATTTATAATGTACATAATGTACATGATGTACCGAGAGTTTTATACGTACCTCGCCCCAAATAGGTTTTCTTTTCTTACATTGATATCATGGGGACACGTTTAATGGTTTCGTAAAAAAACGCGAATTTCAAACACACTGCAACGCGTTTCCTCCGCCAGGTAGGTGGCGCCCTTAAGAGGGCACCGGACATAAATTAATGCCAATGAGGTTTATTGTATGTTGCCAATTTTATGGAAGCCAAAAGCGAAAACAAAGTAAGGGCAACCATGCAGAATAGTTTTTACTGACTACGAGAGAAAACATTTTATCTGAGTGACGTTATTCTGCCGAGATATTTCTGACGCCGTCCATTTTTTGTGTTTTTTCGTGGCGCAAGACATTATGCTAAATTAATACACTAATACTGCATAATACTTGGTCGTTAAGTTGGCAAAACCTATTATCTAAGAGTGCCATTTTTACTTTTTTCTATGTTGGCTTTCAACAACCAGTAAACAACATTTTACGTACTTGGTGTTAATTTATGTCCCACGCTGCCTTAATATGGCCGTCTGGGTAGGCCGCAGAACGGCGTGCAAAGCTCCAGCAGATTTTTTAAAGAGCATCCAACGGGCCTGAGAGAAGTCAGCTTACGAATAGCATTTAAGAAACGTTACGTGTCTGTATAGATACGTTTTTCAGTTCCTTCCATATTTCTTTAAAGCATGTTTTTTTTCATAATGAAAAAGGCCCAAACGGGCGTTTTCATGGCAATTTTTAGGTACAGGCTGTTCACGGAAAAACGAACACTTTTGAAAGGCCTGCTTAAGATCTGTTTGTATGAACGTTTGGCAATTCTTTGTTTGTAAGACTAGCTGCTACCCGGGGCTTCACTCGCGTGCAAATATTAAACCTTATTTAAAATGACTAAAAGCTCTATATTAATGGCTGGTGGAATATTTTGGAAAGTTCCCACCTTGTTCATGTTGTTCATTGTAGGAGGCGGTTAACGACGGCCGGACATATCCATCTCCAATTCTTCTTGGTCCGCTACCCCGATGACAAAAGACGCCACTCCCAGTGTTACGTTGGCCTATATCGGGCGCGTTGTTTAATATTTTCGGCTACGTTTACTGGCTTTTGGTGGGGGTTTCTGCAACTGTCTTTCGCAAGGTGTTATTGCGATTATGCTCGTGGCCTGGTTCATTGTTTGAAGGTGTGATCAGGCAGGCCGTCCAGCTAAGGCATGATCACTTCATAACATGTGGTAATTTTATTTCTGCTCAGTTACTCGTGTTTCTATAACTTCTTGTTTAACGGTAAGGAACCAAGGCCGGGATAACAATGACGAAATTGCACACCAAACACGCATTACGCTATACTTTCACTTGTAAGTAAAACGTAAAATTTATGGGTGGTACACTATGAGGCTTTACGTAAGTACGTAACCTTTGTGTACAGAATTAAAATGACGTGGATAAGTATTGTTGCTTTTCAGATTGAAAACTCTAAAAATTCGAGCTATACATGTGTATTTGTGATTTAACACTGATGTGGCTAGAACAGATTGCGGAAATGTGGAGTTCGTGATATATATATATATATATATATATATATATATATATATATATATATATATATGCTGTAAACATAATTAAAACTTGCGCAAATGACATCTTGAAAATAGAAACATACTGATAAAAAACAAAATAAAACCCAGCATCGTACCTAATGTGACTGACCAGCGAGGTCACGCGTAATAGCTAGACATTGATAAGATTTTCCATTACGTGAAATGATCTCGATAGGTCTCGTTGAAACACATTAGTCAAGGATTTGTCGACTTACGTGAGTGCACTCGTTACATGTTACGTGAAACGTGAACTCACTGTAATCACGGCATAAATATTGTAAATTGTCTTGTACGTAAACTGCGCGCCAGGTATCTGCGAGCATAAGCAACGTCACAAAGAACAGTGAAGTAATACAGTATTTCTAGCATTCCTTTAGACAGAATGGGAGGATGGGAGGTTCAACCAGCGGATTAGTGTTTGCCGCGTCATGTAAAAAAAAAAAAAAAAAAAAAAAAAATGACCATAATGGCCACTTTTCGCTCATTCCTAGAAATTTTCAAATCTATCCGCTGAGTACACCACTGTCTTCTCTCATCTCACTGTTAACACTTCGTAAGTTTTCTATTATTTTATTTATATTAAAGAAAATATATTCATACTCGTCGTTATGTTTCTTATTCGTTTATATTCGCGTGTTCGCATGGAAGCTTTTCCAGAACGAAGTAACCACTCTTATCTACAGAATATTGAATTGGACTACGTTGTTGTTAAGTGTTCGTAAAATGCTGTTGTCAACATGTCAGTTGTCATCGTGAACTGTAAAAAAAAAAACTGGGAAAATTACCTGATAATTGTATGGGAAGATTCGCCCACTTGTTTGGGAAACATATTTCTATACATGTACGATACAATTACTGCACTCTGGAGTAAATTTAACATACATGGTAGTGTAAAATCCCGTACATGAATTGGAAAATATCCTTACGACGTAAGCACCCCCTCAGCATTGTCTCAACAGTTGAACGAGAGAAAGAAACATAATGAGGCGCCATGTTGCACAGCTTGTAGGACTACATTCGTTAGGAAAGAAACAATACTGAACAATAAAATTTAATCTTAAAGTAGAGAAAATCAGTAAAATACAATATTATCAAGATTTACAAATAAAGAAATTGTAAAAAAGGAAAAATACATTTGTATTAAACTGTGGAAAACGGATAGTTTTTTGTTCCCGCGTTCAAATCTCAATATGTGCCATTATCTTTTACTAGTGTAAAGTTGATGTAAAGGGACGTATTTAAACACTTGTAAAGGTATTGACTTCAAAGCACTAATAAAGCGACTAAAGTAACTGTGCAATATGTTGCACAAAATAATTAATATGACCTGTTCCAAGAATAACTAATTTGAGAAGTTGATCTTAGGATAGCGGGAATTTTCAAGCAGTAAAGGAATTTTTTACGGAAACGTATATTGTTTTTCAGTAAGAAATTCGCAGGTAAATTAAATTTATACTTTTTTGTTATTTCGTTTTAAATACTGTAGTACACCAATAACCACTTAATTTGCTACGTTGTCACCTTGTAGTAACGGATAGCTCAACGGCCTTCCGAGGTGAAGGAAGATGGCTCACGCCCACCCACTGGCACGTGTCGCCGTGGCGTAATGGATAGCTCACCGGCCTTCCGAGGTGAAGGACGATGGCCCGCGCCCACCCTCTGGCACGTGTCGCCGTGGTGTAATGGATAGCTCACCGGCCTTCCGAGGTGAAGGACGATGGCCCGCGCCCACCCACTGGCATGTGTCACCGTGGTGTAATGGATACCTCACCGGCCCTCCGAGGTGTAGGACGATGGTCCGCGTCCACCCACTGGCACGTGTCGCCGTGGTGTAATGGATAGCTCACCGGCCTTCCGAGGTGAAGGACGATGGCCCGCGCCCACCCTCTGGCACGCGTCGCCGTGGTGTAATGGATACCTCACCGGCCCTCCGAGGTGTAGGACGGTGACTCGCGCCTAGCCACTGGCACATGGCGCCGTGGTGTAATGGATAGCTCACCGGCCTTCCGAGGTGAAGGATGATGGCCCGCGCCCACCCTCTGGCACGTGTCGCCGTGGTGTAATGGATAGCTCACCGGCCCTCTGAGGTGTAGAACGATGGTCCGCGTCCACCCACTGGCACGTGTCGCCGTGGTGTAATGGATAGCTCACCGGCCTTCCGAGGTGAAGGACGATGGCTCGCCCCCACCCTCTGGCACGCGTCGCCGTGGTGTAATGGATAGCTCACCGACCTTCCGAGGTAAAGGACGATGGCTCGCGCCCACCCACTGACACGTGTCGCTTTGGTGTAATGGATTGCTCACCGGCCTTCCGAGGTGAAGGATGATGGCTCACGCCCACACAATTATATGTGTTGCAGTTGTGTAATGGATAGCTCACCGGC
Organism: Dryococelus australis; assembly: GCA_029891345.1. NCBI lineage: Eukaryota > Metazoa > Arthropoda > Insecta > Phasmatodea > Phasmatidae > Dryococelus > Dryococelus australis. Next base: position 44,287,277 of record CM057001.1, on the reverse strand, counting down.
CTTCCGAGGTGAAGGACGATGGCTCGCCCCCACCCTCTGGCACGCGTCGCCGTGGTGTAATGGATAGCTCACCGACCTTCCGAGGTAAAGGACGATGGCTCGCGCCCACCCACTGACACGTGTCGCTTTGGTGTAATGGATTGCTCACCGGCCTTCCGAGGTGAAGGATGATGGCTCACGCCCACACAATTATATGTGTTGCAGTTGTGTAATGGATAGCTCACCTGTCTTCCGAGGTGAAGGACAGTGGCTCACGCCCACCCACTGGCACGCGTCGCCGTGGTGTAATGGATAGCTCACCGGCCTTCCGAGGTAAAGGACGATGGCTCGCGCCCACCCTCTGGCACTTGTCGCCGTGGTGTAATGGATACCTCACCGGCCTTCCGAGGTGAAGGACGATGGCCCGCGCCCACCCTCTGGCACGCGTCGCCGTGGTGTAATGGATACCTCACCGGCCCTCCGAGGTGTAGGACGATGGTCCGCGTCCACCCACTGGCACGTGTCGCCGTGGTGTAATGGATAGCTCACCGGCCTTCCGAGGTGAAGGACGATGGCCCGCGCCCACCCTCTGGCACGTGTCGCCGTGGTGTAATGGATAGCTCACCGGCCTTCCAAGGTGAAGGACGATGGCCCGCGCCCACCCTCTGGCACGTGTCGCCGTGGTGTAATGGATAGCTCACCGGCCTTCCGAGGTGAAGGACGATGGCCCGCGCCCACCCTCTGGCACGTGTCGCCGTGGTGTAATGGATACCTCACCGGCCCTCAGAGGTGTAGGACGATGGTCCGCGTCCACCCACTGGCACGTGTCGCCGTGGTGTAATGGATAGCTCACCGGCCTTCCGAGGTGAAGGACGATGGCTCGCGCCCACCCTCTGGCACGCGTCGCCGTGGTGTAATGGATAGCTCACCGGCCTTCCGAGGTAAAGGACGATGGCTCGCGCCCACCCACTGACACGTGTCGCTTTGGTGTAATGGATTGCTCACCGGCCTTCCGAGGTGAAGGATGATGGCTCACGCCCACACAATTATATGTGTTGCAGTTGTGTAATGGATAGCTCACCTGTCTTCCGAGGTGAAGGACAGTGGCTCACGCCCACCCACTGGCACGTGTCGCCTTGGTGTAATGGATAGCTCTCCGGCCTTCCGAGGTGATGGACGATAGCTCGCGCCTAGCCACTGGCACGTGTCGCCGTGATGTAATGGATAGGTCATCGTCCTTCCGAGGTGAAAGACAATGGCTCGCGCCCATCCACTGTCACGTGTCGTCGTGGTGTAATGGATAGCTCACCGGCCTTCCGTGGTGAAGGTCGATGGCTCGCGTCCACCCACTGCACGCGCCGAAGATTTTAGAATTGTGATTTCGGTTACTATTTGTCTGAAGTAGTAGGTAATAGTGAAATTAACAATACTGGTACTCTTGTTTTTTAAATATAATTTATTATTCAATATAATTAATATGTCTTTACTTGTTTGGGATTTTCTCTCACTTTTGTCAGGTATATTTCCTTACGAATATTTAGTAGTATTTCACTTGTTTTGTAAATTTACTCTACTGTAAGAGATTAAGTTTTCATTACATGTAGAGTTAGCTTCCCTTACTCGCAACTGAATATTTCCTCAATGTTCTCATCGTGTAGTCATATTTAAATTTCGTATTTCTTATATTAAATTCCGAAGCCTTTCAATGTCATTACTTGATACATAAAGTTTATTATAACAAATATACTTCGTTGGTTAAAATTTTAGAGAAAAATTCTCAGAAAACGAATTTTGGCACCTGTCATTTTTAGTTTTTCTGATAATCTGTCGTTCCCTGCTGGTATTTCTTTATTACCATAGCATTAATATCGGATCCATTTTTTTTAATTCCTGCATTGCCTATTGAAACATACATCGTCCTTTCAACAACGTTGCAAATGTAGCTCTTGATAAAATACCATTCCATAGTTTACTTTGTGCACAAGATAATTCAGTTATTTTGAAGTCGTACATATTATTTTTGATGGTTTGACTTCATTAACACATTCCTGGGGAATATTTGAACTTTAATTAAAGTAGGCGTAATTTAATTATATCAGTTGTAAAATTAAATGTTTAAAGTTTTTTTATAGGTTTTTTTTTGTTTTGATGAATGGTTGCTTTCTTACATAAATTGAAGTTCAAAATTTTGTAAATTTCTTGCCAGTTGCTGTTAATAAATCCGATGCATATTTTTCGTGTAACTACCGTGAACACATAAATATACTTTGAAAACTTCTGTACCTACCTTTGCAGTGCTGAACTTTGACAGAGTTAGTATTTTGCGATCTGTTAGTAGGAAGAATTCCGTGCTGTGTCCAGAAGTTTTCAACTTCTTCTTAGCAGCCCCCTCCAAGAGACAAGGGACCGATATCGATGCTATATGAAATCCCCGATGAGGCTCCCAGTTACATGGCTCATTACATTTTATACTTAGTAAATATTCCAATAAATTAACTTACAATTAGGTGTAAATGAAGTACGCTGTGTTGGTTTGTGATGTGCGAGATTCCAGAATAGCCGTCATGTTCTCTGCAGTAACTGAGAGATGTGCGATATGTTTATTAATGGCAGTTGTGATTGCACACTGACTGTGCATAGTCAAGATGCCCACTCACCAGGAAACCGTAATTAACCCTGGATAAGTAAACTGTAATTGTTACTGCACTCTTGGGTAAGGCGCATAGGCCTACACTAAGCTTTAATCAGCCAGGGTTAGGCCCTAAGCATGTACATTCGGAGAAGTGGGTCGTTGGCTAGAAATAGCAAAGGAGTGATGATACCTAAAAGCAACGAAACCCTGAGGGTTGGGGAGGGGGGATACCAAGAATGGAAGAAATTGTTGGAAATTAAAAAAAATAATATTAATGCGGGGAGAAGTCCGGAAATTGCAGTGTAATCCGTGACAGGCAACAAAGAAGCATCTAAATTGAAGTTAATCAATTATATTATTTTTTAGGACAGTAAGTGTCGTGTATACTATCAGTTAATAACAATAAAGACATAAGAAACTAAATTCTATCAAACTTGAATAGCGCAGAAAAAGTTTTAAGGTAACCATGCGATAATCATTTCAGGTTTCAAAAAGTGAATGATATGAATGGCATGATAATAATTGTATACAAAATACATTTACTTATAATTCTGAGTGTTTTGTGATTTTCTTGTTAGTTATTCATACGTAGAAATATATTTTTAATTATAATAGTATAATTTTTACTGAAATTTTAATTTTAGCAATTAAAATATCGTTTTAAAATTGTAAAATTTTCCAAGGTTATTGTCCACAGTGCCTCGGTTTAACAGCACAATGCTGTAAAAACCAATTCCGGATTTTTTTTTTTTTGCAGAAAAAAGACATTTTTCATTTGTGAATTAACATCTTTGTCTCATTTCTGACATATTGTCCATCCCACCGAGCAATATTGCACAGCGGTAACTCGCTGGACTCGCATTCAAGAAGACCTGCGTTCGATTGCCGATCCGGCCAACCCAGTGGCGTGTGGTGACGTGTTGCAAGGTAAGCTAGTGCTTGCTAAGTGCTGTACATTCTCGGTGCACGAAGCAGGAGCCAGTGACCACCGTGCAGCCTAGTTGAAAGTGAATGCATTCCGACCACTCACAAGCGAACGCAAGGTTCATGTTACACGCGTCCTGTGGCGTCAGCTGCCGAGCTGCGTCTTAGGGGCGGAAGTCTAAACTAGCAAGCAACAGGGTACAGCACAGAGCAAACGCCAGCTTACCGTGCAACAGTTCACCACACACCACTGGACCAATCTGATTTCGGTTTTTCATGGTTTTCCGAAATCACTTCAGGCGAATACTCGAATGGGTCCCTAACAAAAGGCCATGGGCCCTAACAACTTACACCGTCTCTAATGACCTCGCTGTTGACGAGACGTTAAGTCCAACTACCTACCTATTAGCTTTCCTATTAGGCGAGATGTTACAAAATGTGTCTTTCTGGAATGTCATCATAAATAAATAATCCATCTGTACCAAATTCCATATTTTTTTCTATATTTCTAGGTGTTCTGCTCACTTAGGATGTACCTTGACCGTTGTGTTATAATTATTGCTGGAAATCCAATTCTTGTGATTTTTTCTTAATGTGCTTGCTATACTTGCTTCCCCTAAGGGGAAGTAAAATCACGGCCATCAGTATTTTCCTTCCAACACATTTTATCAAATAATCTTGAACGTGTTTGAAAATGTCACACTTTCAAATTTTTCTACTGGGTGAACATAATATGAATTATTACTGAAAAATTATTTCCATAGCGTGATATTGATTTTATTTTTCCGTGCAGTCCACTACAGGAAGTAATATAAGCAATGTTGTAATTTATTTTCGCTTCTTCACTAAATTATAACTTTATTTATAAGAGATGTTTCATGCACAATACAATTTAATGTGTCTGATTTCGTAATATTATGTGCAATATTCACTTAAAATAGCATTCATGCCCACACAGTTTCTGCATTAATTAATTATCTTCATAACCTACTTCATTTCCAGAAATTGTTCGTTATTTCAAAGTTTCTTGACGTTCATTTTTTGTTGTGCACGATTCTGATTGGCTGAGTCCATCAAACACCAAATAAATATTAGAACCGGTTTAATCTTCAAGTTTTGTAATGTAAGCTGAAGCCATCCAACTCTTTCAGACAAAAATGGCGGCGTTTATGACGTTTAATGACGTCATAACTGCCCAACTTTATTTGACCAAACTTATTACAATTAGTTTGATGGAAAATTTTGACTGTGTGACAAGGACTATATATAGTCCATTCACGGTTGCTTCCAACTTTTCTAAATACTTGCTAGAGCTCTATGTTCAGGATATTCCTCCGAATTATGCAAACAAACCTTAACTATGCCTATAATATTACAACAAAAAGAGAAATCTTGTCTTTGAGCTCTGTCAGCAGTTTAATAATATTTTGCATGAAAACTATTTCTTACCAGACGTTACCAACACACCGCCTTTCTCTCTGTTTTTATTCATATAATTATAAATGAAATATAATTTATCTATAAAAGATAAAGGAAAGTCTAATTTTATAAATATAGACACTCGTAGATTAACAGAATTGTAAAATGCTTGTGATACGTGAAATATTTAGGAAACAACCAAAATCCTTCATATGAGGGGCGATATTATAAATCTTTGATTCAGAAAATGAGAATATACATCGAATAGACTATAAATAAGAAAACTTGTAGTATGGAAACTCGGAAGTGGTTACATAGTAAAAAAACATACATTTAATCAATTTATCCGTCTTCGTTGTAAGATCAGTAGTTCGTGGAGTACTATTTTGTAAACACGATTTAATTAAAAATGAGATTTAAATGTTTTGAATACGTAGCTCAGTTTTTTAGTTCCTAAAAATAATTAAGTTGGTATTTGGTTCCTTCTTTATTGATTCTCGATGTACTCTGTATAATAGTGTGTTGAGTACCTCGAACTATGATTAAAAGCATACGGTAAATAAATGGTTTGGAATAGGATACCCGTCTATAGGCTGTTCACGGTAAAATGAGCACTTTTGAAAGCCCTGCTTAGTATCTACTTGTATGCACGTTGTGTATTCTTCCGCCTTATGTAAAATTAACATTGCCATGGTCCTGATCACATTATGCATACGTCGGTCAGGTGAAACGGTGAAATGATTAGAAAAATAAACATTTTATAAATCTCCTAATGTTTACACACTGGGACATTAAAAAAAATAGAAAGCAAAGTAAATAATTTAAATCATCACAAACGGTTTGCCTAACACTTTTTATTGGTGTTCATAAATGGATCTACTTTCCATCGATTGTTACCAACTTTACCGGGCGTATGTCACTCAGTGCGACCACTGAAGTATATTCAGGCAATAGGCAGTGACTATTTTCTAATGTTGATATTCAAAAGTGCTCACATTATCGTGAACAGCCTTTAAATACTTTAACTGTGAGTGAGAAGTGGTAAGTGACGATAAGGACCCTTACGATCACAAATACAGATTTTCAGTGTCACTATCCAAGACGGTAACTGCTCCATAAGAAACATTTATAAATTAATAAATGAATCACTTTACAAGAGAAAACTATATATTTTACGTTGGTGAATTCTATTGTCAAGTCTATGTGATTATAAATATATATATGTTTTATTTTTATTTGAACACTGTCATATTTTGGGTTGAGTAGTTATTAAGTAACTTAATTAAGTATGGACATTTTGAAACTATTTACACTCTTAGAACCACGTTTCGTCTGGTGCAGCATACAAACTTCATGTATGAAGTGTCCTCGCTCACTATCCCATCAACGCACGCGTCACACGGTTTGCACTAAAAACACAACATTTTAGGAGCTGCTTCCATTTAGCATGTAGGTAGCCACTGAGAAGGTATTTTTTAAAATTCTCTCTTTAAGGCTTTTTACTGGCTTGAAGGTAGTAAGAATAAGCTATAGGGAAATACATATTAATGAAATTCGATATTTTGGCGTCCTGTTCAAGATAGATGTGTACAACAGTGTCTTTTTTTTTTTAGCAGAAAATATGTGCTTCTTGGCCATATAAGCCTTTTGTAAAGCTAATGTATAGCCTGTTTTTGGAAAGATCATAAGACTTAACCATTTAATAAAAAATGACTGAAAAAAAAGTTTATATTTGCGTCGATACATATCTTGAGACTACCATTTCTCACAATTTGGTTTTTGTTTTAAGTTTATATCTTCGAAATTGGTCTCAAAGCCCGAATTTCCTCTATCGGGCTACCAAATTCTCAACCAGGCAACAGCCTTAAAGAGTGGTAAGAAACGAAATAAAATGCATTATACACGTTTGCATAAAATTAATTTGGGGATTTTAAAAATCCAATTACTAAGGGGGTGAAAAGGTGTGAAATGTGATATCACGAAATCGTCCATGTTTCTTAAACCTTCTGAGGTACCATCGAGATTATTGCTTCAAAATACTTTATACGACTATTTATAGGCTGTTTACGGTAAAGTGAGCACTTTTTAAGACCCTTCTCAATTTTTACTTTCATCCAATCTCATTCTTCATGCTGCTTTTCAATATAAAAATTGCAATCGGTCCAATAAACAAGGTGTATAAATTTCACTACCCTCAAAATTTAATGCCTGTGGCTGCAATAAAATATATTTATTAGTGGTTAATGCCTGTTGGGAGGGCCTTAAAGAAGTTCTCACTTTACCATGAACAGCCTATAATAACGTGTCTTTCGACTTTATTGGAATTCTGCGTTTTAGGTGGTCAAAAAGTGTTAAGATATATTATCACGTAACATTTAATGTCTCTTAAAACCGCAAATATACTAACGGAAATTTTTAAACTAAATAGTAAATATCCAAATGCTTGAAAATAATTAAATAACGTATGGTACTTAAACAATTAAGAAGGTGAAGAGAAGGTTAAAATATGGTTCCATGGGAACTTCACCCTCTCGTAAAAAGTAAAAGACGACTGGATTTTTTTCACTAGACTTCCTATGAAAATGCCCAAAATAAATTCAATATTCCAGATAAACACTAAAATTCCGGGGATGGAAATGTACCCGCGAACAAAAACTCTGTTTATTTTAGGGGCCGCGGTGGCTGAGTGGATAGACTGCTCACCTCCCACCAAGGCGAACCCGGTTCAATCCCCGGCCGTGCAACTCCCGGATTTTCGCATGTGGGAATCGTGCCCGACGAACCGCTGGTCGGCGGTTTTTCCAGTGGATCTCCCTTTCTTCCACCCTTTCATTTTGGCGCTGCTCCATTCTCACCTCATTTCGTCCTCATCGGCTATGACCTCGATGTTAAGGGCCGTCCAAATCGCTCAACTCAACTCTGTTTAATTTCTATCTGCTACGCACTAGTTTGATTACAAGTCCATATCCCTGGCGAACGGGGCCGCAGGAAAAATTGTAATAATTTTAGTCGGTCATACACAAAATTGTTAACAGACAAAGCCAAGGTGGAAAATATTTTTTTTCTTTCAATTGGTTGTACACAAAATTTAAAATGCGAACTATTGAAGCCGCGAGTGCAGTTAGCTCTTCAGTAATCATTATTTTTTATTACATATTACTAGAGACCCGAGATTTTCGCGGGTTCATTTCTAGACAAGTTGGAATTCACACACTTGTACGTTCATGTTACTTTCGTATTTGGCCGACGTGTTGTTTGACACCTCCTGGAGTTAAATGAGCCAATAACAAACATGGAATAAATTGTGCGCCCAACCACCGCCTTTTACTACCACAACAATCAACCAATAAACAGTTGACATCTGTATGAGAGTATCTAAGACTGTGAAGTCTAGCCTACAGGTCATTGAACTTGTGGATCTCAGGTCTCTACATATTACTATAAGAGTTACTTTAATTCCTTTTGACAGTTTTCTTACCAATAGGCCCCTACTTATATCTGATACTTAGATTAAGCCTTTTTTATTGTGAAGAACACTTCCAAATCAACAAGGAAGCAGGACATAGCCAATCAGACACTTATGGAGACCATGCAACCAACACGCTAGTTTACGAGTTAGTGACACTAGAAGCAGCGGTATCTATTTATTATATTGTTCCCAAAACCCCAAAGATACAAACTTGCTGCTAAATTTTTGAGCGTTCACAAACATGTCCAGCTTGACCATACTGTTTAAACTTAACGTTCTGGCAACCATTGACCTTATCGCAACAAGGAATCGACAATCCCTCACCGCTATGTCGATCATGTATCGAAGACTCATCTCCCGTCTGTTCATTTGCATTCACTTTGTAGCGTAATTTTAAACGTCTCTGGTTTCAATCATGATGGACATGGAAGAAAAAAAACACGCTGTGTTATCAAACGCGGAACATCTTCATATTAACTATTGTGTCCAGTACCTGATATTACAGCTAAAGAGCAAGTAAAATAATTGTATTACAGAAATTCTTGACAGGTTACGGAATTATAATTATAATCAAAAGCGTTGAAATAAGAAAATATTTAATATATATGTGGTGGAATGCCAAAATGCGGAATGTTTCTTGTGAGGAATGAACCCAGGGCGAGGCAACACCCCCCGAGTGACGGGCTTTCCAGCTGGGACCCGTAGGTGCCCGTCATCCCCGACATGACATGAAGTGAGACCCTAGGATGGAGCGGCGCTGGAATGCAAGGGCGGCGGAGGCGGGAGTACCCTGAGAAAACCCGCTGGCAAGCGGTATCGTCCAACACGATTTCCACATGCGAAAATCCGGGAGCGAACCCGCCGGGAATCGAACCCGGATAGCCTTGGTGGTAGGCGAGCGCGCTAGCCACAGCGCCACCGCTGCCTCTATGTGTTAAGTTCATTTGTACTTATTCAAACAGAACATTTCTTTACAAGTATATTTTATAACGTATCTTTCCGTGACGGGGAAATTTATTAAATTACATATTAAAACTTAATTAATTTGACGAGGAAAAGTGATATTACATGTGGTGGAGTTGTATGTAATATTCTTTATTTACTTTTCTGGAAAATATAGCGTTCTACATTGATAAAGGAGTTTACTAAGAACAGCATTCAAGGAAACAGGTGTCTTCACATTTACTGACTCATGAGTGAAAACACTTATTACGTTTGGAAATGTATTAATATTTCTAGAAACTAACCTGCATGGACAACATTTTCTAATATTCGTTTATTATTTTATTGTCCTTACAGTAACTGTTTTATTCCCAGGATGCACAGCATATAGCCAGGGCCATCTGTTTTCCGCGAAAGATTTACGTGGAGACTTTGTTCACATTTGCTGTCTTCGTCTGACTATCGGCCGCATGTCTTTGTGTGAAGACAGTCTGTTACACTAGTCAACCAATCAGAATTAAGATTATTTGCTACTAGCTGCCCGTGATTCGCGGGCAGACAGATAACACGCACAAAAATTCGAATTATGAAATCACGAAATGTGATTGTGAAATAAAAGTAGCTGGAACACAACTTGTCCTGGAATCTTTACGCGAATAACAGGTGCCCTTCTTATAATATTACACAAGTGGTAACGCCCTCTCTCTTGTAGCGTATCCTTTTTCATTTATTATGTGTACATCTTCTCTCAGCACTAAAACGCTCCAACCTGAAAAACAGAATGGCGCCTATTTAATTAAATAGTTTCGAACTGTTTCTGCAGCGTACATATGAACATGTATACCAAATATGAAATTACTCCCTATTAATTGCTTATTTCAATATTCATGACACAATTGTTAGATCAAAGCATTGATACTGTATGTTCAAGTCAGCTTGTGGTAAAACGTGCGAAATGTACTCCTGGCGTGAAAAAAAATTATTTTATAATAACAATTAATCAAAGAAGAACACTGTACTCTCGGTATGACATTTTCCTTGGTTTACCAAATATATGCTTTAGAAAATAGAAAACGGCTGTATTTTACTTTTAAGTGTTTGCTGGCAATTTGTCATGTAATTTATCTTTACTAATGAAAATTGATTTATTTTAAGTTATATGTTAGGTCCTACATATTTTTCAACATTATCTCTTAAACAGAAGTGCAAGCGAAGAAGTTGTTCGTGCGTCCAAATAATAATGGAAACATCAAAGCCCAAATTAAGTTTAGATTGTTTATGGATGTTCCTATCGAGCAATTTTGAAATGTTCCTGAGTTTTCTCCGGATGCTCCCACTTTTCGTTGTTTCTCGTGCCTCCTGTTCCTTAATATTTACTGAAATGGGTGGCGTAAGAATTCAAACCCATGGGGGTTGGGCGGAAGCCGAATATGAGTTCCCTCCACGATTCTGAAGACTGGACATGACCCTCATTTGAGTGAAAATGTCTGTATCACTAAAGTTATATTAACAATATTTATTTATAGTAGAAAGAAGTTTCCCAAGTGTTATTCATCACGCATTCACGTGTGTGTGAATGTGTGCGTATGTGTATATATATATAATTTATTTATTTATTTATTTATTTATGTATTTATTTATTTATTTATTTAAGTGCACACATTCTTTTCGGGTGTATATTTTTATTTTTACCGCTTAAATTTTCCCGTTATTGAAATGATATTTTATGGTTAGAAATAAAATGATTATTTTGGCTACAATGTTTGGCAGACTGAACACCAAACAAAATTCTTTGTCTGCCACGAATTATTTTCTTTCATTGTATTAACGACGATGCCAGCTAAGTGTGCCTCCTCACAGTTTAAATGGAGAATCTGTGTTAAAGAAAATCTTGTTTTGATGCGTCGATTTTAAAGATAACTGTTTAATCAAAAAATTTTCTGCGAGGCACGTAAGAAATGTTGCAGATTTGTTGTTCAATATTTTCGTATTCTAAAAATTAGCAAAGCATTTGCTTTTAAAAAAATTAGTGGACAAATTTTGACAGTGTTTTCACGTACAAATATTACTCGAGAAATGTCACGCAGAATACATTTCGTTTGAAAATGTTATCTTTAAAACCGACGCATTGAAAGGCATCTTCTTTTAAAAATTGGTCCGTTATTTAAACTCTGTGGGTGCAGGCTTTCTTGGTAGCGCCTTTTGTTGAAATGAACCTAGTGAAGTACAATTCTAAATTATAGTTCAATGGATATAACTATTTCCATTTAAACCTAAAGAATAATATGTGTAGAGATAGCATCCAAAAAGTTTCCTTTAGAACGAAGATATCTCATTATGTAAAAAATTCTCAGTATTTAGAAAGGTTTAACTTTCTTAGCTGGAAACTAATTATACCCACTGCCTTTCAAACTTAAATATTTGTTCGTTCGGTTTTGTTTTAAATAGGCAATTACATTTTACAATACACTTTACTTCCCGTTATTTGCAGTATCTCTATGGTTGGATGAACTTACCGAATGCATGCACTGACAGAGATCAGCCACTTTGTCTTCCATCTTCGTCTTTGTGGAAGCTGCAGCTGTGAATAGTTCAGTTTCACATGTTACAACAGCTCCCAAAGAATATACATAGAAAAGTATCAACTAGATATATTTTCCAACTGCATCGCGATCTGCATTTTTCTCAAAGAAATGTGAGCACTACGCAAACATAAATACTCTAATTTAAAATAAAATCAGTAGTTGATAAATAGGAGTAATTTTTTTAAGAATAGTTTTATCATTCCATGGTTATGTATACAATAAAAAGTATGAGATGTAATTACATAGTGAACACCTACTTGCCAATTTCCCCGATGCTGAAGATTTCAATGATCCCGTTAGAAAGTCTGAAATCGTGACAGTTTTGGCCACTTCTTGAAATATGGTATTGCATAACCTTTCATAACTTTATAAAAACGTTGAATTAAAATTGTTACTTTGTATAATTAATTCTAAATGACCACGTGAAGAAACGGAGAATAAATAAAAATTCAGTAACTACTGTATTTTAATTCAGTATTCTTGTGTTTTTGTGCTTTATGTTCTTCGACGAAGGAAATTTAAATTCCAGGAAACCCTGATTTTTCAGACTATATTTAAGTACAAGTCCCCTAAAATATATACATACAAACGAAATAGGAATTTTCCTAAACACCCGATGTCTAGCAATCAATATCTATTGATTCGTAGTAAATTTTCTGTGATTTACAGCAGTGTTGATTATTTTATTTTATTACCATTTAAGAGGAAATATTTCTGGCGGAATACCGCCACTGTTTCTTGAAATTTTATTTTTTAGAATTTCTGTTTACTCAAAACTAGACAACGGTGTAAAAAAGTGTCGGATTGCAACACCAATGTTGCGCAGGGAAGGGAAAACAGTCAAGAAAATATATCGGTAATTTTGTATTAAATCCAATTATATGATCCAGTGGCCCCACAAATCTAGCTTATGATCGTACGTGAGTCACTGCTACCAGCACACAAAAAAAAAAGCTGTTGAACTCTATAATGTTTAGGGGCCACGGTGGCCCAGCGGTTAGCCTGCGCCTCCCACAAAAGAGAACTGGGTTCAATACTCGACCGGATTTTCGCAACGAGGAATCGTTCCGGACGATGCCGTTGGTCGGCGGGTTTACTCGGGGATCTCCCGTTTCCCCCGACCTTTCATTCAGGCGCCGCTCCATACCTCAATCACCCTCATCGGCTCGCAAGACCTCGCTGTTAAGAGCCGCCCAAATCCCTTCCCTTATTTTTCTCTGATGTTCAGGCCATTAGCGAGTACACGTGTGGAGGTTGGCAAAATCCCACCATTGCAACAAAGTGCTGCTGCCGACCGCTAGTTCTCACGCTCATACGGTAAGTGGTGTGTACTAATGTGTTGTGTCATTATAGTCCGTTCAAGATAAAGTGAGCACTTTTGAAATGAACCTTAGAAAAAGTCACTTCACCTACCTACATATATTTTAAGAGACGCACTGAGTGACATGCACCCAGTAAAGTTGGTAACGATGGAGGATAAAGTAGTTCCACATCTTAACATCGAATAAAAAGTGTCAGGTAACAATTTGTGATAACTTAAATTATTTTAATTGCTTTCTGTTTTTCTTAATGCGTCGAAGTGAAAAATTTGCAAATTTTTAAAATATTTACTTTTCTAATAATTTTACAGTTTCTCTTTACCGACGTATGAAGAAAGCGACAAAGTCCATAGCAACGTAAATTTCATATAATGCGGAAGAACACACAACGTGCATACAAATAGATCTTAAGCAGGGCTTTCGAAAGTGCTCAGTTTACCACGAACAGCCTATAAATTATATATCACACGTGAAATTTTACAATATCTGAATTACTACCTTCATCACAGCACTAATGTGTAGGATGTGCGGTGCCCCCCCCCCCCCTCCCGCCACACACACACACACACACACACACACACACGCACGCACACGCCCACACACACAATCGTACGATAGATTCATGGTGCCTCTGGAATCAAACAGTTTGCCGTAATACATAATGACCCAGTTTCCTCGTATATACGCAAGCACTGTGTTGCAAGCCGCGAACGTTTTTCACACTGTATATCAAATGTGCGGTCACCTCGCCAGTCATCGTTTCTTACCCTTTTTGTTACACTCTTGTACAGATTTTTCCAATTTTATTTTCTCTTGCTTGTTGCTAGCGACGACGCCTATGAATTTCTTGATGACATCCATGTTGGCTGTGCCCTCCTTAGTGATCTGTTGACATAATTTCACATGAGATTTGCGCGCTTAAGATAATACAACTGACATACAAATAAAAAACAGTTAGTTGTGAACAACCCAACACAGGTCATGATGTTGGTATTATCGGTATGAGAGTCTGATTGCATTGTCTTCAATAGTGAAATTGAAAATTCGTTGTTCATACTGCCAATCAACACTGATACATCTGAGTTAAGGTGCCTTGATACAGGCCTCTCATAAAGTAGGAATCAAATTCAAAACTACTTCAAACTACAAGGTCAAATCTATAAGCATTAGAAACCTAATAGCAGCTTTCGGAATACAAGTCTCACAGCAGTGAAATTTATATTGAAGCGCAGTCTTATTGGCATGACATTTTTAATACCCAAGAGTGAGTTATAAACAAAAGACGTTGGAGCGCCCTGGTTACTTTGAATACCAACCTGGCATTCACAAATTTTTTAGTTACCCGGGGAAAGCGGGTTTGAACTGTTCGCAATGTTAATGTGATAGGTTGGCTATCACCACCAGCAAGGACATCGGTATTACTTCCACATTGAGCCCTTGGAGGGAATATGGCATAACATACGCATGCCAGCTTCACAGCAATCATAACTTGTACATCTCGACATGTATACGGCTGTTCAACTGTGTAAACGTCCGAACAAAGGGGCTTAGGCCAAGGTTAGCCCATTGTTTACAATAATCCTTCAGGGTTATGATGAAACTTCGGTGAATGGCACGCCATTTATTTATAAAGAAAGAACGGACTTTGTTGAATTCAACCCTATGAGAGTTTTGTACGAGAAGAATCACGTGAATTATTAAGCTTTTCACGAAAAAAAAAAAAAAATGTAATTTACGATTGTGAGGTAATAACATAATCTCAACATAACGCACCTCCTTCTTAACAATAAAAAAAGATGATTATTGTCTTCTGAGATTGCGCACTGTTAAAATTAATGAACGTAAGAAAGAAACCTGCCGGGTAGTGCATAGTCAAATTAGGCTAAATAATTCGTTATAAAGTCATGAATCTGTTATATTACAAAATAGAAAAATAGTTACATAGCTTTTTCAAATACGCGATTTTCGAAAATTGTATGAGGAAATCGTGATCTGTTGCTGAGAACATGCGCGGGATACAGTGATTACTCTTCATCTTGCGATAGAGACTTACTGTAGAATGGAGAAGCATATCACAAAAAGCAGATACTGCATGTGCTTCAAGATGAACAAGAAAAGTTTTGATTAATTCATTAAAATGTCTTAAGTTTTGCGGTGAAATCATGGTAATATCTCCTTCTTATACACTTAACCACTTTACGTAATATAACATAACACTTATTTATTGAAAAGAAAAAGACGTAGAAAATGAAAGAAAACTTAATGTCTATTACAAAATTAGAAAGTAGCTTATATGAGATATATAAAATAAACATACATAAAATAAAATAAATCTGAGTATTGAACTTTACTATTACTTAGGGATTTCTGAAGGAAAGAAAATCACAGCAAATAACAATTTAAACACGAGAATTGTTATAGGCTGTTCACAATTAATAAATGAGCACTTTTGAAATCAACCTGTGAAAAATGTCACTGCCGCCACGTGCATATTTTCCAAGGAGTCCATTGAGTGCCATGCGTTCAATAAAGTTGGTAACTATTTCTTTTGCTTTCTGTTACTTTTTAATGCATATGAGCGATTTTTTTGTAATAATTTTATCCTTTGCTCTTTATTCCTACGTGAAAAAAAAAGTGATTAAGACCAAGAAATTGTTAATTTTACGTTCTGTGGAAGAATACACAACGTGCACAGAAGTAGATCTAAAGCAGCTATTTGAAAAGTTTTCAGTTTACCGTGAACAGCCTGTAACTATTAACATCTATTTCCGAAATAAATTATTAGTGAAATCCAACACTTACGAAGCCCATGTCATCCAGAGTGCAGAGCATGAGTAACTAGAAAAAAAAAAAAAAAAAAGAAAGCATATCGTGATTGAGTTTTCTATAAAGTGATAGCATTGTTTTCATAACAGATCGCCTACGTAATAATTGAAATACTCACTTTTCCTTCGGAGCTCTTCATGCAGCCACCACTGATCGCTCTCTTTATGTCATCTGAAAATATCAGTATAAATTTTAGTAAACTCTTTTAACATCTAGCCTGAACGTCTAGCAGTAGGTATAAAATGTTACAATTTAAAATATGATCGACATTTGATGAGGCTAGACTATATACTGCCGTTTTCCGAACGAATCTCAACTTTTGAAACATAGATTTTCCTCAACTTTACCAACGTAAATTTAGCCAAAGCTGACAGACATTCAGAGACTCAGAATATATGCAAACGTTGAATATAAAATACATTTATTACGTAATGTTCATGGAAGTTTCGTTACCAGTTACGTAGTCTGAAGTTTCATTTCCGAAAAAGAGTAACTTTGTAAACTGGCAATGTCAATATTAAGTGGACGGAAGTAAGCCAGGGAACGAGGAAGGCGTTACGCGAAACAGCTCGGGTCGCTTTTACAACATCTGAAGAAGAATGGGCGCACTGGTAGTTACATAGGCGAGAACACAGAGAGTCCATTCGTAGTACTTCCGCTAGTCTCTGTCGATTGCCTTATAAAATATATTTCACTACCAACTGAAAAATATCGAAATAAATTATCTACTCCATACCACTTTAATTCATTTTCTTGTGGGTACATAACTGCAGAATAACAACATATAGGGAAACCAATGTGGCCTAAATGCATTACCCATGAAAAAGGTTACCAAAATTAATCATTCAAAATAAACTATTTTCCTACAAAAATAAATTCTTATATTGAATATTATTTTATCAAAACCTCCAACGTAATCAATGAACTCTGTCCACGGGTTTGGCCTACTCCTGTAATAAACATAAATCATAATACATAAATTCCAAATCAACTTGGCTTTAAGCGATACAAGAAAATTGCACAACTGCTCGGCTAGAAAAGTGTGTGGGTCCAGCAAAACGGTAGATGCCATCTCCTCCTTCCATTCGAATGTTTCTTTTTTCCGAACAGAACACCACAATAGGTCAATTGAATAACAGCGTGACCATCATTTGCTGAATATTAGTTTGACATGTTATGGAACTGTGTTCGTTAGAATAGGTAGCATTTAGAAACAAGATTATATATTTAAAAAAAGATAACGAATAATAGTGACTAATGTGTACATAATTTTTGTTGATGGGCTGATAAATGTATATGCCAATGTATTATGTGTAACTTATACTAACAGAATGAAAAATAAACCCACATGTGTTGTTGTTATTATTATTACTGGTGTTAATTAAATTTACAGTCCATTCTGTGTGTACCTCATCTAACCTAATC
Source organism: Dryococelus australis (assembly GCA_029891345.1). Lineage (NCBI taxonomy): Eukaryota > Metazoa > Arthropoda > Insecta > Phasmatodea > Phasmatidae > Dryococelus > Dryococelus australis. The sequence continues at coordinate 44,269,757 of CM057001.1, read as the reverse complement.
TAACCTAAAATAAAATAACCCAGCCTTATCTAATCCACTATTTTCCTAATATAATCCATTCAAGGTTACTTCCGAATTTTCTGAAGCTCTGCTAAAATTCTACTTTCAGGATTTTCCTTCTCCTCGTGCAAACTAGTGTTAACCGAGTCTACAAAATTACACCAAGGGACTGCGCGCCGCATTCGTGCAGCACTCAGTGTGATAATATTTTGCATTAGTACTCTTTCTTATTAGGTATAACCAACACACCTACTTTCTTCCTGTTTTAATTCACTTTAATTATTAATGTTAAACGTTAGAATTCGTAAATGAAATATAAGTATGAGTTATATTTAATCTAAATTGTTTTTTTTTTTTGTTAACACAAGTATAAAACGCTTGTGATACACGACACATATAGGAAACAACTAAACACCCCATACATGGTGTGATTTGTCTAATGTTTGATTCAAAAAGTGCGAAGAAGCCGTGAATATATTATAGCAGTTATATCATATTAAATATCTCATTATGATTTGGATAAACAGAATGTGCAGGTTGAATGATCGCAACAGTCGGCCTACTTATAGGAAATATTATTATCCTGCCATTAATATAAATGACAAAAAAAAAGTTTTCATTTCGAACAGAGTATTGATACTGATGGAGCTCTCGTCATTTTTAATTTAAGTGTAGGTTTTGGACTAACTAATGGTAGCAGTCCTGGAGGAGATCTATACCGAGTCAGCACTAGAGAATAGCCGTAACAGATGGCCTTTCGGCCTGTGATAGCGATCTTTCTTAAGCCCCTGTCACACTATCGAATTCTTGTCTTCAACTGTATTTGACAATAAAATTTGACTACAAAATAAGGCCATAAAATTTTTCCTTCCAACAAATGTTATCAAATAATGTTGAATGTATTTGAGAATGTGCCACTCTATCAAATTTTTTTACTGGGAGAATCTAATTTGAATTATAATTAGAAAATGATTTTCATAGTGAAATATTGCTTTGGTTTTTCCATGCAGGAAGAAATGTAAGGAATGGTGTAATTTATTTTCGCTTCTTTGCCGAGTTCAAATTTTATTTATCAGAGATGTTTCCTGTACAATGACATTTGATGCCTCTGAGTTCGTAATATTATGTGCAATATTCACTTAAATAGAACTGATGCCCAGACAGATTCTACATAAATTAATTATCTTCATAACCTACTTCGTTTCCAGCAATTGTTCGTTATTTTAAAGTTACTTGACGTCCACTTTCGTGGTGCACGATTCTGATTGGCTGAGACCGTCAGATATCAAAGAAATATTTGAATCGGTCCAATTTTCAAATGTTGGATGGAAACTGAATCCATTCAACTTTTTCAGACAGAAATGGCGGCGCTTATAACGTTTTGATGACGCCATAACTATCCAACTTTATTTGACCTAACTTATTGGAAGTAGTTTGAGGGAAAAATTTGACAGTGTGACAGGGACTTAATTAAAGACACTATTTCTGTAGTGATCCCACGAGTGTCTGCACTCGTGTTGTAAGCTACGTCGGTAATGTAGACCTCTTTATGGATGCTTCAATGGAGTGTGGAGACTGGAAAGGTTTGGGTGGCTCTTTAACATCAACGTCTTGAGAGCCGATGAGGGGGGGGGGGGTGAGTATGGAGCAGCGCTGGAACGTAAGGCTGGAGGAAACGGGGCAAACCCGACAAAACCCAGTATCAGCTGGGCCGATCCCCACGTGCCAAAATCCGGGGGCAACCCCGCTGGAAATCGAACCCGGCTCGCTTGGGTGGTAGCGAGTTGCCTGGCCACTACACCACCGTGGCCCCATGTAGACGCCTCCGTAGATATCGGCCCTCACGGTAAAATGAGCGCTTTTGAAAGCCCTACTTAATATCTACTTGTATACACGTTGTGTATTCCTCCGCCTTATGTAAAATTAATATTGCAATGCGCCTCATCCCTTCAGTCATGCGTTGGCCAAGTGAAATTGTGAACTTATTAGAAGGGTAAATATCATACACATTTGCTCATTTTTACACTTCGATTCATAAAAAAAAAGTCGAAAGAAATAAGTTTAAGTTATCACAAATTGTTACCTAAAACTTTTTATTCAACGTGAAGATATGGAACTACTTTCCATCCATCGTTACCAACTTTACTGGGCGAGTGTCACTCAAAGCACCCGTTAAAATGTATGCATGCAGGGGCAATGACTTTTTTCTAAGGTTCATATCTGAAGTGCTCACTTTATTGTGAACAGCCTTTAATACAGAGATTTCAGTAACCAAGCAAGCAGATTTGTTAGGTCTGTGCGTTAATGTTGTGACATCAAAGAGCATATTATCAGTAGGTATTAATTGTAATTATCACTCACTTCCTTGGATAGAGCTTTGGTAATCCTTTGGCCATACTGCACAGTCCAAGACGCGATAGAACCCCCAGAATGTAACAGTGTTGCCAGAATTTTTACTCTATGACTAAAGCTAAGCAGGAACTTCACTCGAAAATTTGTAACCCTGATTTAATCGCGAGCGCCTTGACCGGTTTCCTTTTATTTTATCATGGATTCTTGCTTGCGACTCTCAGTTTCTCTCTTTTTTCACCGGCGATCAGTTGTTATCAGAATCCTTAGCATAAATAATTTGTTACACTTGCGGCGAGGTGGTGATAATCCACGAAACACTGTACTGGATTTGCGATTCGTTGGAAGTCGTTAGTTCTCGCTGTGATACATTTTATGGCCGAAAAATCACCACGATTTTCCATTACAGCTTTTTTTTTTTTTTTTTTTTTTTTTTTTTTTTTTTTTTTTTTTTTTTTTTTTTTTTTTTTTTTTTTTACTATAGGTCCTATAAATATAATAAAACGAGTATTTGTGGTGGAGCAAGTTATATGACTGCCAGAATAAGGGATGTTATATTTTTAAGTTGCTGTCCAGGTTTAGAAAATATATAAATACAAATGCTCTCTATAACATTCTGATAGCTTTGTAAGCTGATCGCTATACAAAATTCGTAGGCCTAAATGGGTGGATGGTGTGTAAGGAGGGTAGCAGCGTAGTTCCATAGCTATAAAGGCTGTTCACGGTAAAGTGAGCACTTTTGAGGCTCTAGTTGCGTTTTCTTTTTAGTCATTCTTTATCCTTTAACCACTTTTTTTTAAATAAATATTGCCATGTAAGTAATAAATACAGTGCGTATATTCCACCGCACTCAAGAGTTAACGTCTAAGGCTAAAATAAAATATATTTGTCTATTATTCCAAATGAGAGGACTTTCAAAAGTGCTCACTTCATCGTGAATAGCTGATATCGTTCTTGCTTGCGATTTTTAATCATTCAGCTCACTGTAAGGCTGTAATAAAGTTTAAGCTAAAAATAATAGCTAAAAACATCATGGAATCATGGACGTGTCTTTGAAAATAAATAATACAGTCAAATTTACACATAAAGAAAGAACTTTGTTGAATTTAACCGTATGGATTTTTAAGCACTCCACAAAAATTGCCATTTTCGAATGTGAGCTAAATAACATAATCGTAATTTAAGGTATTTCCCCCGTTAGCAAAAAAAAAAAGTTATGTTCGATTTGAGAGATTGAGAATCGTTAACATCAAAATACAACGAACATAAGAAAGAAAAACGATCGTCTTTTTTGAGCCAAACGCAACTGGTGTTGGTAGAGAATCGTCTCGTTTAGAAGTGGAGTGTGGACGGAAACATCTTGCTGCCAAGAAATAAAAAACAAGGGAGCTGTCATACAGTTTCCGGGGCACTCGCGACAAACAAATGAAAGAAACTACACAAGCAACTTTTCCCGGAGCAAAAAGGCGCCACAAGATCAAAAAAAAAAAAAAAAAAAAAAACGTGACGGGCTTAAACAACGAAGAACCGTAAAGAGAGTTTTATTAACTTAAGCGCGTGTTTTCGAGAATTCGCCGATGTCGTAATAAATGTTACACATTAAAGACATCATTACTAACATAAGCTAAATATCTCAAAAATGAAATGAAATACTGTACGAATCTGACCAAATTTTTTTACTTCTTAATTGGCGAGTGGCGTAGAAATTTTCAGCGGCATCAGCGTATCATGGATCCAATGTGTAAAATCTGCGTAGGGTTGAAAAAACGAAAAGTTTCACGACAGCTGTGGAACCTGAACCAAGCAGCAATTGCACCATGATGAGTGCTTCAGAAATATGAAAACGCCAGGAAATGGTTGGCAAAATCCCACCATTCCAACAAAGTGCTGCTGCCGACCGCTAGTTCTCACGCTCATACGGTAAGTGGTGTGTACTAATGTGTTGTGTCATTATAGTCTGTTCAAGATAAAGTGAGCACTTTTGAAATCAACCTTAGAAAAAAAGTCACTGCCCCTACCTGCATATATTTTAACGGGCGCAATGAGTGACACGTGTCCAGTAAAGTTGGTAACGATGGAGGGGTAAATATTTTCATATATTGATGTCGAACGAAATGTGTTAGGTGACCGTTTGTGACAACATAAATTATTTCTCTCGCTTTCTGTATTTTTTAATGCACCGAAGTGTAAAAATGAGCAGTTTTGTACAATATTTACTTTTCTAATAATTTCACAGTTTCACTTGACCAACATATAAATAAAGTGAAAAGGCCCAAGGCAAAGTTAATTTTACGTAAGGCGGAAGGAGACATAACGTGCATACAACTAGATCATAAGCAGTTTTTTTTTTCTGACAAAAAGTCGTAGTTGCAGTACATTTATTTACCGAGATACGCGGATTAGCGCAAACAAATATTTCACAATAAATGCAGGGGTCCGTCCCGCTCTTAACTGCTGCGGTATTAGTCATATAAAACGTTAATATTTCTCGAATAGGGTTTATATGAAAATCTCGAACAAATTTACTACAACCACATCAAAAACCTGAAATTGATTTATATAAATTAAAAATCCCAGATATAGGGAAATCATACTTCACAAGATCATGTAACGTGTATGTGCTTACACGAGGTAGCTTAATCATAGTAGCACTGGTGCAGTAATAAATGTCACTACGTTGCAAACTACATTGACATGACAAAGGTCATGGGATAGCATTATGTAACTGAATGACTCGAGGCGCCACCGCTGGAGAACGACGTTGCACGGCCTAAACCGGTCTCAGTTGTGAACATGTGGTCGTGTCTTTCAGATTGACTGTTGTTTACATGCTCGTGGCAAGGCGACGTGATTATCAGAGTTCGAACGGGACATGATTGTGGGTGCCAGAAATATGGAACATTCAATTTTAGAAGTAGTGGAGACTTCCAAGATTCCTCGATCCATGGTGTCACGTGTGCACAGGGAATAACAAAACCAAGGTATCACGATTCACCGTGGACACGCAGTGGCCGTCCAAAGTTACTTGATGATCGTGACCATAGGAGGTTGGGTAGAATTGTCCGTGCTAACAGAGCAGGAACACTTGCTCAAATCACAGCCACATTCAATGCAGGTGGTTTCAGGCGTGTATCTATAAGATTTGTGCAGTATGATCCTGTTAGCAGCACGAACCCGGGCACAACGCCTCACTTGGGCTCGTGAGGTTGCTAACTGAACCCTGGAGGACTGGAAACGTATGACCTGGTCTGATGAGTCACGATACAGGTTGTTTCGGGCTGATGGCAAGGTTCGTGTATGGCGCAAACCCAATGAGGCCATGGATCCCAATTGTCAAGAAGGCACCGTGCAGGGTGGTGGTGGTTCCGTAATGGTGTGGGGTGTGTTCACATGCCATAGGTTGGGTCCACTTATCCATATACCCACAAAACTCAATGGTAAGCGCTACAAAACTCTCCTTGGTGACCATATGCAGCCGTTCGAGAACTTCAGTTTTCCTGACAACGATGGGATGTTCCAACAGGATAATGCCCCGTCTCGTCGGGCTGCGGGTGTCCAGGACTGGTTCGAAGAGCTCTGGAGAGTTCCAGCGAATGGAGTGGCCAACACGATCCGCCGACATGAACCCAATCGAACATTTATGGGACCCAATGTCATGCACCTAGCAATACCAGGAAACATTGGGCAGCTATTCAGACAGCATGGCTTAACATCTCTCCAGAGATCTTCCGTCCACTTGTGGAGTCCATGCCACGCCGAGTTGCTGCACTTCTTCGGGCTAGAGGGGGCCCTACACATTAGTAGATGGGTATCCTATGACCTTTGTTTTGTCAGTGTATTACAAAGGTACTTTTATTCGATTCTGAGCAAGCTGCTTGAGATTTAACTCACCCTGCCAACTGGTAATCTCGCTATTTTGCATTTTACATGTGCTGCCACGATTAATGTACCTTTAAACGTGCCGTGGTGCAAAAAGTGTGAATATGTATGTTTGGTAGTTTGGAAAACTGGTGTATGTACTTTTGTAGCCTGTAAGGTAGAAACACAAGTTGTTTATTATTGCATTGTGCTTACACTGGCAAAATCTGCCCTACAGCATCGTCGTCAGATAGAACTGTCATATTATGTTCGACATTGCAGACATTCATTCGCAGTGTACAGAATAATTGCCGCCATACTTGGCTTCCACAAAAGCGTCCCAAGGTTAGGATGCCAATTCTAACAGATACGGTGTTCAATAAATATTTTGCGTTTACCGTTTGTCGTTCGTATCATAAGGATTGTGTCATTACAATAAATGTATTTGTACCTAATAATTTGTATGACAAACACAGAAATCAAGAAACAGCTATATGAAACCGTTAATTTGATACCATAAAATCCAGCAGAAGGCTCAATAGCCACTATTTATTTTACAAGTGGTTACCTTTACAAGGCCATGTGATATCTTCATCTCGGCTATTACCAAACAATACTCTGTGTAAACTTGCATGTTTAAAGACCAATAGATACAATTATTTCCTCTGAACACTGCGAAAATGATGGCGATGCGGAAAACAGTCGTGTAGTCACATCCGATGCTTCCTATTTAATTATTATATTCTATTTTTTTTATTTACTTTACTTTAGCTACGTCTGTTTCAGTTAAACAACTAACAATGATATAATATATTTATCAGTATGCTTAACACATTCATTCCTACAATAATTTATATTTTTTGTGTTGTAAATAAAAAATATTTGGTGCGTGCTGTTGCAACATTGCATTTTTTAGGGGTTATGTTTGATTTTGATAATATATATTTTACTTATGTAATTACATATGATTACAGAATACTTGCCTATTATGTCACTTCAGCCAATCGGAGGACAGGAAATAACAGAAGTAAGGCAGAAGTAAAATATAAATAATTTCTTCTGACAGAATAATTCTCACGACCTCCAATGATGGACGAGATTAGTATGTGAAGAATGTTTTAATTATTTAACGTGTAAAATAATTTCTACAATATGTTGTGAAGGATGAATAAGTAATAATTAAATAATGCGAGCTGTAATTATATTGTATTGAAGTATAATTGAATTAATAATTGTGCTAATTTTGATTATAGAACTAAATTAATACGAATATTTAAGATGAAAAATAAGTATTAATTGATTTGAAATATTCAACTGGAATTTAATTTGGAATGTTACAAATGGCGCCCAACGTAATACTTGTGTACATTTGTTATGCGTTTGAAATGTAACACTATACTTTAGACGACAAACTAAACACTTGGTTGTCACAACCAATAAGCTGTAGTCTTTGTGATTGGTGATCAGTGATATGAACCAGTCGCAACGTAGTGCAGTAGCGTGGCTTAGTAATCAACAACCTACAGAGAAGATCACTGGGTACCGAGACTCTCAGAGTACAGTGCCGGCCAAATATAAGCTTTCTGTGTAACATGTTGATGATTGTTTACAATGGCCTTGAAGAAAGGGTTTGTAAAACACCTGCTATGTACTTAAATATAAAATGAATATTTATGTATCGAAAACGTACTAACAATATCTAGAGCCCCGAGTGTTTCGCGGATTGAGTTGGCAGCAAGCTAGGCTGGGCAGCCCTCTATGCACTCGAGACATTATCTTTTGCTTATTGGTTGTTGTGATCAAGTGAAGCCTCCGTACAGGACTGTTACCACTCGCGCACACAACTGCTTCCTGCTTATTACTGGCTTACAGGTAAACGGGACGTGTCTAAAGAACTGTCATCCAATCGCAACAGCAGCAGGAAAGAACAAGTGTTTGGAGTCTACCTCTTCTCTGAATGAATTCGCGAAATACTCATGGCTCTAACAATACCGTATTCGGCGCTTCAAAAACATAACATAAACGTTAAAATTCCTTATTTAGCAAACACTTTTCTTGTTCCCGGATTAAGAAGAATTTTTACCCGACTACAGCGAAGAAAAGGATGGGTTATGATTTTAACACGATGTTTATATGTTTAATTTCGGTAAGCCTGCAGGTCAATGAAACTCGCGAATTTTTCAGGTCTCTACCCATTACTGAGCAATGGTCTCTACCTATGCCTTACATTTATCACGGTCTTGAATCAGACTTAGTTCGATTTTAAAAGTGACATAAAATTGCAAAATTAATTTTTTCCGCTGTAAACCCCCCCCCCCCATCGAATTATACATAAATCATAAAGTGTCACTGTACGAAGTGTTAATACGGCTCTATGATAGTACTTTTACACTTAACTGAATACTTTTACACTTAACTGAATACTTTTACACTTAACTGAAAATTTTTTTTTTACTTTTCAGCTGTCGGGTTTTAGTTTTTTATGCCTTCTTTATTTTATTCCATTTCTGAAGTTCCACCATTGTTAGGTCCTAAAGAAGTACTCTTTTTGAACGACATAAAATCTTCAGTTTTGAAAAGTTTTAATATTTTTATAAGAGTTAAATTCTTATCCCTACTTTCCTCTACCGTCCTTTAATTGCGAAAAATGTAGTTTCTTATTGCAACTCTTGATCATTGCATGCGCTGCCCTTCAATAGCGCCTTGTACTGATGTGGGTTTTCTCATACACATCCTTCACGGCAATATTTTATCATTCCTTTTCAGTATGTATTAAATGCTCGCTATGGTTGAGACTATAGAGAGAATTTTACTAATTTTACCGTCTGAAAATAAAGATAAATAACGGCAACTGAAAGGTTCTTCGGACATCTTATTTTACCATAAATACTGATTTTAGGCGAATTAAGAAATTTTATCTAAGTTTGTCGAACAGAAGTTAGATAGATAATTCATGGCGAACTAAAACAAAGAAAACGTAAGATGCTAAAACGTGTTTGACATTCCCCTGCTTTGTCATTTATATAATGGAGTTCTTCGACAAAGAACAGTCCCCTCTTGTCCGTCATTTCCCCTGTCTGTTTATTCACTTCTCTTCTCATTCTTCTGGTACGTTAATTAAAGTTTCTTTCTTTAAAAGTTCGATTTCCCATCGGAGTAACAATTTCCACCTTTTGATCCAGCCTGTATGGTAGGCGTCGTTTTATATTTAAGTAAATTCGCGTGTTAACCGACATGGAGCCATATGGAGAGACCTTCCTTTTTCACGAAGGCGTCCTTAAATCAAATAGGAAGCCTTAATTACAAGGCAAGAATCCTTAATCGATCCTTGTTGAAGGCAACCTTTATTTTAAGGAAAGGAAGTGGTGAGAAATAAGGCAACCAAATGTGTGCCTTTTAGCTTCCTTAAGCAAGAAAAAAGCGGAAGACCGTTCGAAAAAAACGATTGTTTAATATGATGTAAAGTAAAATTACAGAAAAATTATGACCTATGCTATTTGTAAATGATAAACATTTATGGTAGTAATTACCGTGTTGGATGTTTTCACTGCGTATTTTAACTTGTGAAATATTAATGTGGTAATCTCATATGCATGTTCAGTGTAATATGTTATGTATACTTCTGTATTACTATTGTGGGACATACACTTCAGGTTTTTGCTTAAAAAATGATTCATTAAATAAATATAGAATAATTAAAATTAACCCCCCCCCCCCCCCCAGCTACTTCTTGTTTCTCACATGTCAACAAGTCCAAAAAACAATATCTAACCTAGTACGTACTGTAAAATGGGTTTGCTTAATGATTATGTTTATGATGGAAGTACGATGTGCCGAGGTTATTGGACGAAAATCATTTGGAATTTCTTCAGCGTGTCGAGAATCGTAAACGTAATGAACGTTCTCGTCTGTTTCTAGTATATTTATGCAAATACACTAAATTTGTGTTTGCTATTCATACGTATTTCGGTTGTAAATTGTGGCTACAGTTGGCATAAACATTCTGATGTTATTACAAACCATTCGCTTTAAATGTCTTATCTAACCTCGCTGTGTGGTATGAACATGCTAACAGTTACTATTCTCCCGTGAAAATAATTAGGATCGTACAATTATGGTAACAGAACATGAAACGTTTCCCTAACACACGAACGTACAAGCATTGCACTGTTAACCATTGTATGTAATTATTTACATTTATATTACAGATTATTCTGCGTATCAAACAAATGAACTCGAATGCAGTATACTTCCTTACCTTGGTAACGTCAGGATGAGAATTGCATTCGCATTCTATTTGGGCTCGTGCCTCCTTTTCGGCGGTCCAGTTACTGTAATCAATCTTCTAATTTCAATAACTTTCGCCCAAGTACGAACGAGCCCAAATAAAATGATTCGTTCGTTCTTCGAAAAACGCCACACTTTCCAACTGAATTTTTCAGATCAAAACAACATATCACTAGGGCCACCTGTTTTTCGCGAAAATATTCCAGAACTACTTGCACTCCAAAACACTAAAGTTCAGATCGACTTTCGTGATCGGGTGATTTTAACTGCTGCACATTCCAGGTGTCCACTCGCGAATCGCAGACACTCAGTGTCGGAGTTACCTAATTCTGATTGGCCCAGTCGGGTAAGGAACTGTCTCTAGGCAAAGACACGTGGCCAATAACAGAAGGAAAACTGCACATATGCCATAAGTCATTGGAGTCTAGCCTTTGCGTGAATCATTTCGCGAAAAACAGGTGGCCCTACATATCGCCATAGACTATATATTGCACTTCCTCATATTGGCTGTTAACTATGACGTTTCCATGACGTCACTAAGGTTCGAGTTGTCTTCGGTGCACGATCGCCTTTCCTCGCTAATATGACGTGATAAGCCTTTCCTTCGGTAAAGAAAGGCGTGACCAAGCCTTTTCGCGTCTCTGCAACGAACTTCAGGAAAAGGGGCGCTGACTTTCATACGGAAGGAAGCCTTGAAGAACAAGAAAAGGAGCATCTCTGCGCATGGCTGATAGTGTTTTATTCAATTGTCAAAATCATATACATATATCTGAGAAGTACGCGAAAATCGTTGCCCTTTGAGGTTGAACATAGCCTTTGTGTTCGTCCGGGTTATAGGAGGAAAATCGAGAGAAATTAAGAGTTACTGAGTGAGCGAGTGAAGAGATTTGGACGGCTCTTTACAGCGAGGTCGCGAGAGCCGATGAGGATTATTGAGGTGAGTATGGAGCAGTGCCGGAATAAAAGGGCTTGGAAACGGGAGATTCCCGAGAAAACCCGGTGACCAACGGCATCGTCCGGCAAGAAATCGGAGAAAAACTAGCGAAAATTGCTCCATTGGAACTCAACGGCAGTTTTTTTATTATTACGATGGTTGAATTTCAGTTCCCAGTGTCCCTTGTTTAAAACCACTTCCTTACATTGTAAAATGGCGTACATCGTGGATTTTACAAAGCAGTTTAAATTACAGTATACTATAGAATAGGCATTTATATGCAATGGAAGAAATATTTTTAAGTAGCGAAACACTTTCCGTTAGTATAGTAAAAATATACAAACAACACATAAGCTACAGTACCAACATTAGGTTAGAATAGTCCTGAGCACAGACGTAGTCGTGAAAGTATGGTATATTGTGTGTGCGTGGTTTCATCGCACTTTTTAAATCAAACATCTGAAAAATTAACCCACGTAAGACGTGTTTAGTGATTTCTTAAATATATCTTTTATAACCAACTTTTTATATTTCTGTTAAGATAAAAGTATCTTATTCTTAGTTAAATAGAACTTTTAGCAATATTTTCTTTGTAAATTATATTAAGTTTATGATTAATATGAATAAAAATAGGTTATTTGGCAATACCTAGTAAGACATAGTTATTATGCAAAATACGAGTAATATTACATAGAGTGCGCACGAATGCGATGCGTTGTCCTATGGCGTTATTTTCTAGACTCAGTTAAGCTTTGTTTGTATGAGGCGGAGGAAAATCCTGCACTGAGAGAAAGGTTTGTTTGAACCAACAAAATATTTGTTTGTATATAGTGTGGTGAGAAAGTCTCCTCCTACAGGTTTATTTATTTAGATCTGAACTGAGTCAGTGTATTTTAAAGTTATCGCATTTATTTTGTGTAATTAGGTTTCATTTTACCTTTTGGATAACCTCTCTTAAATTTCTATATAATTTTAATTTCTTAAGTATTGTAATTTGACTACAGAGTGCAGTTTATATTCAGTTGTAGAAGTTAATGTAATTTTATCTTATCTTTGCAGCAGCCTATCCAACACGTATGTATGAAAGTATATTTTTCATCTCGGAGAAATGAAATTTCACTAAGTTGCCGAGTGTGCCCATTGTAGGCTTAGGAGAGATGTTGAGAGGCGCTTCAAAGTTCTATAAATGTGCGTGGACAAGCAAGAGTTCTGAAATCCCAGACTTAAGATTTTGAGCGGGTTGTTATTCAACCGACACTGTCGACTCCACTTCGGAAGGATCGGTAGTCATAAATACTTGTGCTACCATCTTGTTATCATACATAAATGAATTTGTCTGTTTCTCATCAAGGGTTAAATTATTTCTGGAAATTCAGTACCATTAATTTTATCTAGAAGTTTTACAATTTTACCTACCTGGGATTTTCCACCGGTCTGAGATTTTTCATTATACCATGCACGCTAGCCGAGATGTAATAATGTCAAGCATCTTAATTTGAGACACTGATAATTTTGTGTTATTGAAGCCAGAAACTTCAGTATCTGTTATTTGGTCACGTAATTTGAATTTTAATATTGCTCACAAATGAGAGGTTATAGTCAAATTGATTTCAAAATTTTTATTTGCCCGGCTCAGTTACATTAAAAATTTCTCTAATTTCACATTGATTTTTATGTTAAGTTCCTCTCCTCAGTAATGTCAATATTTTCATTTGCAACTACGTCAGATTTCATTTTAATAAACATAATTTTTCCAATTAATGTGGGTTATGTTAATTTAGTGTCATCAGTAGTTAGTATATTTTATTGGTTCCATTCGTATAAAGGGAATGAATTCTTTTGTGCCTAGTGTTATTTTTTGAGGGTTTTCCTGTGTTAAACAATAAAGGGTACATTGCTTTTATGTGTCTCGCTTCCTATATTTCCTTCTGTTTAAAAACTATAAATTTCGGAATTGGCAAGTTTTCATCCCAGGTACGTATTCTCTAAGGTGTCACACGAACGATTTGGTTGTCAGATTTTAAGGAGTAAGGCGCTTGCGTCTGGCAAATACTCTTACACGCACATTACAATAGTTCATTATATTTTCAGGTCCAATTTAGATCACACACTAACTTACCTAAATATATATCTAAACACACACACACACACATACACATATTACAACAAAATCGTCAAATAAATAAGTAGTTCCTCCAACAAAATATTTTGTTGACTAAACTATATCTGAAATGCAACGAAACAGATTTTGTTCATAACAAAATATACACCTGAACTGACCGAACTGTTTAGTAGGTGCAGACAAAATATATCTGGCAACCAAATATTTGTTTGAATCAACTACATACATTTGTTTGGCCATATATAAACAAATGGTTAGTTGGCTCAAACAGACGTTTCTCTCAGTGTGCAAGTAGAACTTTAGCAGGGCTTCACAAAAGTAGGGAGCAACCGTGAATGGACTATGTACATAATGTGGGCGGAGTTTCAATAGCAACCACATTTACAGATCATTTTGACGAAAGAAGTTTTAATTTATTTTTTAGTATAAGGAGCAAATTACTTTATTTACTCGAAGCCCAAATCACTGAAAGTCAGTTGATAAGCTACTGCCGATTGGCAAATCAAGCTAATGAAGTGGAAATCAGTGACGTAAGGAAATGGAATTCTCGACTTTCATTGGGAATCACAAATACATCAATGAAATTCAGCCATCATATTAGTTAGTTGTCTGGCATTGATTATCAGCCGCTCAATAAGTATTCACTGGTTTTTTAGTTATTTGGCTCAGTTATCACTGTTTCAGGTCAAGAGTGTTTTAATGTGTAATGTACTGTGTCTAAGCCCCTATCTCAAACACTATTGTAAAGCGTGTCTTAACTGACTTTCAGTAAATAGTGTCTCTTCACCTTGCATTAATTAATACGGGCTAGGATTGTTCTTGTTCTGTTTAAAAATGACGGGCATTTCATTAAAAAAATGATTTAATCTCTTATTGTATATTATTTAATCTCAAAAATGCTATCAGTTTAATAAAACAACAAATTTTATGTATGAAGTAACTTTTATCTGCTATGTATAAATGTGAAAAATTTATAATCATCTTATTTCCACCAGAACACACAAACTTAGATTACGACATTGACTGCGTGGTAAATATATTTTTATGTTATTAGTCTGTATGTATCTCAATATTATTAACAAATAATGAAATGGCTTTAATTAAAAGTATAGCAGTGAAGGTTATTTATAATTTATAATGGTTCAATACCTAAAATAAAATATGAACTATACTTCATGGTTCATGAACAAACACACACACATACACCACCCTTTAATACAATATGTGTTTTCTCTCGTTACTAAACTAGAAATAAAAAAATTGACAGCCACTCATTGCAGTGTTAGTTCCAGAAAAACCAGAAGGTTGGGAATTTAATGTAGCAATCCAATTAAGGACGACTGTAATACGCATATATGGTGGAAACTATTTAATATCATGTTAAAATTTATGGAAAAAATAGGGTTCTTAAGATGGCATTTGTAGCGACTTTCAGCCTGATTTAATTAGCCTACTGTGGCTTGACTACTAAATATAGCATAACACGCAATATTTCTTACCTTGAGGTGGATGAAATTTCTTGAAACACTTAGTTGCGTGAGGCATAACTTCTTTATTCCGTTTATTCTTGTTCAAGCAGTCCTAGGAAATACAGTAAACTTCAATCTTACACTGCTTCTTGTACTTCAAAAGTTTCTCTTTAAGTGAAAGTCCGTTGTAAAGAATGACAAAAATTTGTTTCCACTTCAAAGTTTCTCTATAACAGTAAATAATTTGTAAAGGATGACAGAAATTAGTCAGGGCCATGTTTTTCAACACATTTCTTATAGGAACTCCTAAGATGGGCAAGAAGTTTCGACCACACATGTAACAACGATTATCTACCAGTATTGAGGGAATAATGCCGCACACTTATCATAGGTCCAGTAAGCAGGCAGTTTCATTTCTTAGAAATACTCGAGAGTGCCATGGATAATTAATGCTTATTAACTAATATTTGCCAGTTTATAAACTTAAATAAAGCAGACCCTGCAAAACTTTGCTCCTGTGAGAGCTCCTTTCATAACTACAGGCAGTTCACGGTAATGTGAGCACTTTTTAAGGCCCTTCCAACAGGCATTAACCACTAATAAATATATCTTATTGCAGCCTCAGGCATTACATTTTGAGGGTGGTGAAATGTATACACTGTGTTTATTGGTCACATTGCAATGGTTATATTGAACAGCAGCAGGAAGATGGAAACTGGATGAAAGTAAAAATTTAGAAGGGCCTTTGAAAGTGCTCAATTTACCGTGAACAGCCTATAACGTGCATTTACTAATGAAAGTCTTAATAATTCGAGCTGCTCAGGACAAAAATCTAAATAAAGTCTGACCTGCAGAAACTGCCTTATTAATAAAATTAAAAACACTAAAATTTTTAACAACATCGAATTTGCATCAGTGTTGCTACGAAACTCGTGAGAAAATGAGAGATCTGTCAAATTATCAAAAGAAGAATTACATTTTGGGAACTATGATTTGTAGCAAAGTAAATGCAATTTAAAATCAAGTCACGGTTATGGTTTGTAAAACTTGCGTCTCGAGATTGTTTATTTCGAGATTGTCACAAGATTATCGAAGTAATAATGACCAGTTGGTAACATTCAGAGCTATCCTCTTTGTGTATTTGACATTTCTCCCTGTCTCTCTTCTTCTTTAGTTTTTTTTTTACATTGGCACATTAGTTTTTTTAGTACATCGAATCACAACCCGTCAAGGAATGTCCTGCTTTAATTAATGCTCTGTTTTAATAAATTGGCATTGTGTACTAAATTAATTCTTATTTACCAAACAAGTTTATTTCACAACACACCAAACACAGTAACTAGTGTACACTCCTACGAACACGTTCAATTGCGCATACGTGTTAGTTTTATCCTGTGTGTTTATTCTCTTTTCACATATATCCACATATTTGTAGTTTAAATGTTGGTATGTTACTGTATTTGGCACTCTTGGGAGATTACGCTGTTTCCAGATAACAATGTGGCAAAATGGTTTGTTCACTGGTTGAGATTATTTTTTAGCAGGTTGTATTATACGGCAGGGTTTTAACATACCAGTTAATTAGTTCGTAAAGTAAATAACTCGCCGCGCCCAGGATTTAGGTGATTTCCTATAGCTATCCGGAAGCATCTTACATGTCGACAGAAATGAGTTTTACTGTAACAAAAGTACCATATTAATAGGCTCCAATCGCAATTTAGACATTGCACCCAAGTGGTAAAGTAAATAAACAATATTTTTACTTCTGATTGTTTTAAGATTATTTTCCCCAGTAATTATTCCATGATCAGATTTATATTTTTTTAATTTTTTTATGAGCTACAGAATTAACTTTGAGAAATAATTCAAAGTGGAGTAGTGTGTTCACATATATCATAGTTTTTATTATCTTCTATGTTGTTGTGGTGTGGGCAAGGCACTGCTTTGGCGCTTGCGTGAACCCACAAGCACAGCCCTAATGAAAGCGAGGTATAGGCTGTTCACGGTAAAATGAGCACTTTTGAAAGCCCTGCTTAAGATCTGCTTCTATCCACATTGCGTATTTTTCCGCCTTTTGTAAAATTAACATTGCCATGGGCCTCATCACTTTATTCATTTGTCGATCATGTGAAACTGGAATTATTGGGAAAGAAAATATTTTACAAATCTAGGTATTTTTATACTTCGATGCATTAACAAAAAAACAGTAAGCGAAGGAAATAATTAAAGTTATCACATATCACAAATGGTTACCTAACATGTTTTATTCCACGTGAACATATGGAATTTCTTCCCTTCCATCGGTACCAACTTTACTGGGCGCTTGTCACTTATTGCGTGTATTAAAATATATCTAGGTAGGAACATTGACTTTTTTAAAGGTTGTTTTCAAAAGTACTTACTTAATCGTGAACAGACTTTAGCGAAGGCTAGGCGCCTCCGCACAACCAGGACACGAGCCGCGGAAGTTGTAACAACAGTTCAGAAGATTACTAAACTTAAAGTATATTTAAGGAGTGTAGAGCGTCGAGTCGGGGCCTAACCTTACC
Source organism: Dryococelus australis (assembly GCA_029891345.1). NCBI lineage: Eukaryota > Metazoa > Arthropoda > Insecta > Phasmatodea > Phasmatidae > Dryococelus > Dryococelus australis. The sequence goes on along the minus strand of CM057001.1, from coordinate 44,252,189 downwards.
AAGCAGATGACTGGACAAGATGGACCAGCAGATGGGGTTCCGGCCGCCGTGATCGCTATAACATTCAGCCTTCGGCAACTACAGGTGAAGCCGTTCTAGCAGGGTCGACGAAGGGACCGTAATTAAATAGACAATATATTAATGATTGCAGATACAGAGTAGTTAGAGTAGCACGCTCCCCCGCACCAATATAAAGTATCCAATTATAATGTAAACCGTTGTGTGATTTATATTGTAGCAGCTTAGTTATGATTTTAAATATATTGACAGAGTAAAGGGAAAAATTGCGTTCTCCATCAGAGTTACGCCTAACCCCAACCTGCACGTTTAATATAAAACTAATAAAATAACTACAACAAAATTTTTCTTAAACCGTAGCAGTATGGGTACCGTCATCAGTTAAGGGCGAATGTAACTTACCACATCCGACAGCAAAGCGACAATCAAGAAGACGAGTGTCCATTTTGTTGGGGAATCCATCGCTACACTGCAACTCGTCTGGGGCGAGGGCTACAAATGAATCACCACGCTGGAAGTTAAACGTACTCGCTCGCTCGCGTAGCAGGAATTTATACCTTGTAAATTAATGCCCGGCACATCTGCAGTAATCATTTATACACGATACGAGTTAAATACGTAATGGCAAAAGGGGGGGCGGGGTCGTCTTAAAAAAAAGGGGGCGGGGGTTGTTTGACCGGTTGCAGACCTCCAGGCGAGGCGAAGGAAGGTCACGCCATTACGCTAATGTCGCGTTTCCCGCTGTACATCACAATGGAATCACACTTTCGAGGGGATTTTATTGCAACCCCCCTCTCATTTTTCGCTTTCGCACCTGTAACGCCGGCCTGAAAATTACACGCTTAGTAGCAAGCGGCGTGTGCATAACGCGCTTTTAAGTGGGGCCTGCGCGTGTCACCTGCCCGCCACTGGATTCTCCGTTTCCGGCGGAAAGACGCGCGGATCTAAGCAGCTAAAGGATGTTCTCGATAAAGTGAGCCCTTTTGAAATCAAGCTTAGAAAAACGTCACTGCTCCTATAGGCTGTTCACGGTAAAATGAGCACTTTCGAAATCAACCTTGGAAAAATGTCACTGCCCCATTCCTGCATATGTTTTAACGACCACATCGCCCAGCACGCGTCCAGTAAAGTTGGTAACAACGGAGAGCAAAGTAGTTCCACGTCTTAACGCTGAATTTAAAGTGTTAGGTTACATATTTGTAAATACTGAACCGATTAATTTTGTTTGCAGCTTTTTTAATGCATAGTACGTGTAAAAATGAGTACATTTGTAAAATATTTACTTTCTTAACTATACAGTTTTACTTGGCCGGCACATGAATAAAGTGATCAATCTCGCGGCAATGTTATTTAACATATGGAGGAAGAATACACAATTCGCACACAAGTATATCTTAAGCATTGCTTTCGAAAGTGCTCAGTTTATCGTGAACAGCTTTACCTACATTTAAATTGACAGGCGTACTGAGTGACACGGGCCCAGTGAAGTTGGCAACGATGGAGGGAAAGTAGTTCCGTATCTTAACGTCGAATAAAAAATTTTAGGTAACCAATTGACGATGGCTTAAATTATTCCTTTCGCTTCCTGTTTTCGAATGTATCACAGTGTAAAAACAAGCAGATTTGTAAAATATTTACTTTCATAATAATTCCGGTTTCACTTGGCCGACGCATGAATAAAGTGATGAAGTCCTCAGCAATGTTAATTTTAAATAAAGCGGAATAATACACAACGTGTATTCAATTAGATCCTAAGGAGGGCTATCAAAAATGTTCAATTTACCGTAAAGTGCGTATATTGCCGTGCACTCAATTTCAAAATAGTTAATCGCGCAAAAAAATATTGAACAGATGTATGTACGTCGTGTAAAAATGCTGTATTAAATAATTCTTTGCTTAGAAAATGTTAATGTCTTTGTGAGTATGCAGCAGCGTCGGAATGCAAGGGCGGAGTAAACGGAATATCCTTGAGAAAACCCGCCGACCAGTGGGATTGTCCGGTAGGATTCCCACGTGCAAAATTCTGGGAGCGACTCCGCCTTGGTGTGGGGGAGAGTAGTCCAACCACTTCACCACCGCGGCCCCCTGTTGGCAAGGAAAACACAAAGGACGACGTTGAAAACGTACACTAGAATACGTCAAGACTCTGTTGTCAACAGATATTTAAAACACAGAAATAAGACAAGTTAGACGTACACTGAGACGAGGACAAATATTTGATGCTAATGAATCTGACGACATAACAATAGGAACACTCACAGTTTTCTTGGAAAAAAAAACATTGTTTCACTTGTAACAAAGACAAATTTTCTTTCTGGCGATTCCGAGAAGGAAAATTTCCCTACCCACAAACAAAATAGTTCGTTTTGTTGTCGTTTATTTTGCTATAACAGTAAACTTTTTACAATCGGTGTAAGGGGTGTGTGTAGATGTGTGACTGTTAAGTAAATTTTCTACATCAGGCGCAGTGCCCGACACCACAGCTGGTTTGTAGCGACTTTTCAAGGGAGAGTAACATTCCACTAATTCGAGCAATGATGCAAACAGTTAAAGGCTGTTCGCGATAAAGTGAGTATTTGAAATCTGTGCTTCGGATCTACTTCTCTGCCTAGTTCGTACCCTTCCGCTGCATACAGCGGACTCACCCGCTGTAGTCACATGTCATCCAAACGTAAGTGAAATTGTGATGTTATTAACATGCCAAATATTGCCATCACACACGTAAAAGATTCAGAAACAAAGCTAAATATATTCAGCGTCGTCCAATTAAAATACAAAACTATTAATACGACGGTGAGACATCTTAATATGACGTTAAGATATGGAACTATACTTTTATACTTTTCGTGATTCGCTACCAACTTTTCCAAAAATGATTCACTCAGACCTTACGTGAACATAACTGCAGTTACCAGCAGTGACTTTTCGCAAAAGGTTTATTTCGAAAATTTAAGATTTACCGTGATCAACCTATAGTCCACCCATAATTTAAGGCATAAGTCCCAAGTTCAACAGTCATTCTAACTGATAGTATTGCCATTATCACGAAAAAGTAAAAAGGCACTTGGCTCACTCGCCTCCCTCTAAACTACTAAGCTGACACACTCTACAGTCCATTCACGGCAACTTTCACCTTTCAAGCAGTTCTGATGATCTGCTATCAGGATATTCCTCCGCCTCATGTCAACAAAGCTATACCAAGTCTAGAAAATGACACCAAAGTGACAACTCACCCCATTCGTGCACACTCAATTTAATCATATACTAGCAGCCCGCCATCGCTTCGCTCAGGTATTATAGAGTTATATACATAGTGCGACTACCCGCGACTATCTGAGACTACCCGTGACTACGCGTGATAACCCGTGACTACCCGCGCTTACGCGTGAGTATCACTGATTACCCGTGACTACCCGCGACTATCCGTGACTAATCTTGACTACCTGTGATTGCCCCTGACTACCCGTGACTATTCGTGATTACCTGTGACTAGCCATGACTACCCGTGACTACCTGCGAATATGGTTTGGTTAGCGCTTGCTTAGAAAGCAGCCAAGTAACTCATTTTTCTCTGAATTGGTATACAAATTTTGATATTTCTCCAGAATTTCTTTTTAAATTAAACATAGCCCATAACCATATGGAATAATGTAGCTTTCCATGAATGAAAGAATTATAAGAATCGGCCGTGTAGTTTCCGAGATAAAATAAACAAATTCACATTACCTACCTCTTTGTAATATTAGTACAGATTACATGAGAACTATTTATTGCTAGGCGTTACCAACACACATATTTTCTCTCTGTTTTATATACATTTAATTATAAATGGAGTATTGTAATTTGCACATTAAATAAAATCTAAAGTGAAATTTAACCAAACACAAGATGCTTTCATGTTAATAGAAGTATAAAACGTTCGTGACGCAGGAAATATTTAGGGAACAACCAGAAATGTCACACATATGATGATTTTCCAATGGTTTGAATAAAAAGATTTGAAGCTGCAGTGGGTAGACTCTAGCCACGGGTAGAGACTGGAAAATTTCACGAATTCATTTTATGACAAGATAGACTTCAAACATTTGTACATTTCTGCTACGCATGTAATCTGATCACATTTTATTAGACACGCCCAGGTGAACTCTAAGCCAACAACAGACTTGCAAGGAAACAAGCAGATTATTTCATGATACCTGCTGTCACGTGGGCTGGCTACAAGGCAAATAGTCAACCAACAACAATTACTATATCATAACTTTCTCAGGGGTAGATAGATATATAAAGCGCCGGAACTCATTCAGTTGGAAGCATAAGTTTTTTGTTATAATCGTGCGCTGTTTCACCAGCACCATGTGATATAAAAAAAATGTAAAAATTCTAATTACGATTTTACTTGTTAAGATGAAAGAAAAGGAAAACGAAGCCAACAGAAAATACAAACATGAATTGAGCGCTGATGATGTGTTAACACAAGTAGAACTCCAATTATTATCCATGGACATTTGTATTAGGACAGACGTTAACTAACTAACCTTCTGCTGGAAGGCGTTGAAAAGTAAACTAAAGTTAGGTCATCCGTGACTTAATTAATAATATGGTGGACCCAATAGCAGCTTAAATATAATCCAAACTTGGAAGCAATACATTCTTATAGAATACAATACTTTCTGGCATCCATTTTATTTCAATTATTTTTATAATCAACAACTCCTAAGAACAAAAGTACATGTATGTGCATCACCTTAATAACTGTAACCATATGTCACACTGGTATGAGGTAAAACTAACAATAGGCAATTCACTGTAAAGTGAGCACTTTTGAAAGCCCTCTCATTTGGAATAGCAGTTAATAGTGAGACACCCTTCTACCCCGCAGGGTGTCAGGTGTGTCAACCTCTACCTCACTCCACGACACACACAAATTACCTAAACTACCCTAAACAGAAAGCGATCTCGACTTGAAAAAACCAAATGCCGCGGCCCAAGCTCTTTCCCTTATAAATGTCTACAATCGAAATACTATTATTCATGTTACAGCAATATAAAGTCTTTCGAAAATCGGGGGGTCATTTGCAAACAAAGTCTCTGTACTCTTAATTTCCAAGGTCTGTGCTTCACTATTTGTTTTGCACCAACACGACTGTTTACAGGCACTGATTCTACTCATAAATGCACACTATAAAAAATATTAAAATGTTTTGCACTCAATTTACATATTGCGTGGGCAGACCCCTTAATTAAGTTCAACGTCTTTTGCCCTACGCGGTAACTTTCGATAACTGATGCTCATAAAATGTAATATTAAACCCACGAAAGAGAATCGTTTCCGCGGCGCTTGACGTGCTTCAAAAATGTTTGAAAAGAGGGACGACGGACTCCGCAGGTACAAGCTGACGATGGCGTTTATGCATTACTCATACTTTATGTTTGGCATTCATTCAGAATACCGTACAGCTGATCGCCAGGCCATGTCGGGGAATGCCCTTGCTGTCCAGTGTGAGCTCGCTGTAGACTCCGCCCCACTTGGCGCCGCCAAAAGGAAAGCAGTTGACGGGTCGTTCACCTAGGGGCCTCCACGCAAGCATGCTCGCATTTCTTGCCACTCGCTAGCATGTAGAATCGCACTGACACACTAGAGAATATTCGGCGTATTTAGTCGCTACGCAAAACTACGAGCGTGCTTCCAGCACTCACACCACATGAAACCCCGTTCGCAATAAAGCCTGCGTATGACTAATTGCAGAGAAATGCTTAAAATTACTTTTCTGGCCTCCAAGGAAATATTTGCAAAAAACACGGGCCGCTGACATATGTCACTGTTACTCCACGTACACTTTAAAATGCTCGTCCTTGAACCTCGTAACACGAGTAGTTTAACCAGCGTGGCTAAATTCAATTTCACGAGCCATCAGTCACATATCATGGTCTCAAAGTTATTTCCGCGATTTTCAGTAACGCTTGTATTTAAGTGAATACTATTCGTACACGCAGCTTTTTCACATATAGTACGTCCGCATAAAGTTTACGTCTCTGCGATACTTGGCCCATATTTCACTGGCAGGGGTCGCGCGCGACTGGCAAACCTAGCAACATCGTTTCTACGTTCGCGTCAGGCATGTTCTTATAATATTCTTTAAACAGTTTTTTTTTTTGCTCTCGAAAACGTTATGGTGACGTTCACTTTCTCGCATAACACACTGCACACCGCGACTGGAAGAAATTACATAGTAGTCCCATACTGCTGAACGTCCGCCCGATTTCCCTATACTGTCCAGCTCCGCGGTCGAGCACACACTCCTTGCGGCCGTCCAAACACCGCGACCGATTCTCACGCACTGGCTAGGGCACGCTGTCTCAGCCAGGTAACGTCGCGGCCTCCCGCCACCCCAAGCGCCATGGTCGCGACTCTTTACAAAGCGATTAACCAAGTAATATTGATTACAAATACCATACACAGCAACCATATAAAACATATGCAGTAAAATTCATAATAGATTAACACTAAGCAATAAGAATAATTTTACGATAAAACGATGTGTAATAAAATGCATACTGGATTAATAAATGTACTGAGAATAAATGTACCGGTCGGTATATAACAAAATATAAATACACATAAAAACAGTAAATAAGCAGCGCAACCAACTGTGGTGCAAAATTACTAAAACCCATACATTTTACTAGGTGACGATCTATGAATCGTCACCATAGATGTATTTTATTTTAGCCTTAGACGTTAACTTTCGAATGTTTTGGAGAATATATACTGTGTTTATTACTTGCATGGCAATTTTTATTTTAAAAGGTGGTAAAAGGATAAAAAAATTGCTGAAAGGAACAAGTAGCTAAAGTGTCAGGCGTGCTCACTTTACAGTGAACAGCCTATACAAACCGGGACGCAGCCAATGAACAGAAAGCTGAGGCTGGAAAATGCGTAGGACTGCGATGTCTCGCCTGCAGGTCGTTTAAAACGTGTACATTTCCTGCCCTTACCTTTGGGTACGTTGAGAGGGGTAGAGGGTGTAGGCTGACAACTAGCGTCCTCGCATGGCGAGAATTTCTGCGCCGACCTGAAGGCAGCTCGATGAAGGGGTGTATGAGGGGGACGGTCGACGGGGCAGGGCCTAATGGTCTTCATTAATCCGGAACATGGGTAGAGCGAGGATCGTTGCGGGGGGGGGGGGGGCGGCGGCAAGGCGAACGTGTGATAGCTCGCCTGAGTTACGACGTCGTCGCGGGGCAAATCGGCGTCCGCCTCGCGGCCACATATCTGCACGGGGGCGCGAGACGCGCCTAATTGGTCGTCCGTGGCGGGGTCGGAACGTCGATACTCGCCTGTCGCTGCTATGCTTGCCACTCCGGCCGAGGGCAATGGCCACGGGACAGGTCTTTACAACTTGCTTATCTACATGATGTTTCGCAATTAGACCGGCAAACTTCGGGATGTGATTCTTCATGAAAAAGTGAAAGGAAAACATAATATGATACTTTATACCTGAACCGAATATTAAGGGAGGTATGTGCAAAATATCGGTAACGAAGTAAAATACAATGACAACTCTCGGAACATTATTGTATGTTATCGGGTCCTTCAACGCGAGAGCCGATATCTCGCACAAATACGACTTAAAATCTCTTTTTTCTTTAAAGGGCTCATACCTCCCTTAATGTTCGGTTTAGGTATAAAGTGTCACATGTGTTTTCTTTTACTTTTCATGAAGAATCATCTTCCGAAGTTTGTCGGTCTAATTGAGAATAATCCTGTATAGTATTCTCGGGGTTTATTCGCACTTCTCGAATCAAACCTTAGAAAAAAACATTTAAAAAAATACCCCACCACACTATAAGAAATTATTCGCAAATTTACCTCACCAGTGTATTAGCTTAAATGCGATTAACGGCAAAATGAGTACTGTCGAAAGCCTTGCTTACGATCTACTTGTATGCACGTTGTGTATTCTTCCGCCTTATGTAAAATTAACACTTCTATGGGCCTCATCGCTTTATTCATGCGTTGGTCGAGTTAAAAAACTGTGAAGATATTAGGAGAGTAAATATTTTACCAACATGCTCATTTTTACTCTTCGATGCATTAAAAAAAAACGGAAACCCAAAGAAATAATTTAAGTTATCACAAATCGTTACCTAACACCTTTTTATTTGACCTTAGTATATACAACTACTTTTTATATATTGTTACGAACATTTTTCTAAAGTTCATTTCAATAGTGCTCAGTTTATCTTGAACAGTGAGAAAGTAGGAATTGTAATGTTTTCCCCTATACATTCATTGCAGCGTTCCTACGTTTACTCAGGAAACCGTAAAATGCGTACGGAAGTTTCCAAAATGTTAATGACGCTTAACATTCCTATATATGTAGCTTGATGTGTTGTATTATTACCACATACTCTACAAGTTAAAAACTTCCGTTGCAGTTTAGGAAGGTTACCAGAAAATGTTTTACTGTGTATGGTGTGTTTGGTTTTTTTTTCTTATGGGCTAATCCGTTCACAATTAGTTCAAACTTTTCTGAAGCACTGATAAAAAATATACTTGCAGAATATTACTCCACCTTATTCAAAACAAAGAATTATCAGGTAAGGGGAATTACACTGAAGGGACAGCGCACCGCATTCGTGCGCACTCAATGAAATAATATTTTGCACAGCAACTATCTCTCACTAGGTGTTACCAACACACACATTTTCTATCGGTTTAAATTTGTTATCTATAAATGAAATATTATATTATATAAATAAATTATGTATAAGGGAAATTTCATTTTAACCGATCATAAGGTACTTTTGTACTAACACAAGTATAAAACGTTTTTTTTTTATAAATGACATATTTAGGAAACAAACAAGCACGTCGTACATGGGATGATTGCACAAAGGTTTGATTAAAAAACTGTTGAAGAAACCGCTAATATATATATATATATATATATATATATATATTACACACACACACATATATAATGTGTGTGTGTGTGTCGTCTATCACAAGCGTTTTGTACTTATGTTAACATAAAAGTGACATATTTTTGGTTAAATTCAACTTTTACTTATATTCTATCTATATATTATAATTTTCTAATTTATAACTATTATGAATAAAGACAGTAACAAAATATGTGTTTGGTAATGCCTGGTAATAATTAGTTCTTACGCAAAATATTATTACACTAAATGCGCACGAATGTGGTGCATTGGCCCTCGGGTGTGATTTTCCAAGCCTTGTTTATATGATGCGGAGGAATATCGTGGAAGTAGAGCTTTAGCAGAACTTCTGAAAAGTTGGGAAGTAACCGTGAATGGATAATAGTATGGTTTTATGTTTTTTGTCTGGGGATAATTCCTAGGAGGCGAGAACTAAATAAAATATTACCTCCATGGATACTCCACGACCATACAATTTAGGCCTTTTTTTTTTTTTTACCCAAAAATATGGCCTTACTGCTTGACTTAAACTGCCAAAATTGAATTAATGTATTGTATCAAATACAAGCAGTTTATATATTGTCAAATAATTTAAGTGGATATTTAAAAAATAAAAGCTGTCATTATCCCTATACTTTGCATGCTACTAGCACTAGTTGGATAGCAGCGCTTTGCGGCTGTTTCCCGAAGCAAATCTTTCAGTGAGGGTGACAAGTAGGTCCTGAACTTCCCCAGAGTTATCGTCCGACTCTCTCGCAGAACTGTTACCTTTCCCTAGCTTCGAACCGCGGGGTGCGTTCCGAGAACTGCTGACGATTTTGCACTTTAAATAAAATTATTCTAATCACGAATTTTCCAACAAGATAACCGGAATCGTACTGGAGACAGGATTGCAAAAAAAAATACCTTAACTTAATGAGATAGTAAATAAAAATGAAATGCCAAGTTGTTAATGCACCCTTGGGTGTAAGTCACGCAAATTTGGCGATGGACTTCCAAGCTGGAGTCTGTAGGTGCCCTTGATCTCCGAGGTATATTTTTCTCCTTTCGTACGAACTAATTTTATACAAATTTCATAAATTTTGTCGACGGCAATTCACTACTAAAAAATATAATCTATCTTGAAATGAAACAGTTTCTAAAATTATTTTAAGTTTGTAAGTCAATGCGTTATTATTTCTTAATGTTTCGCTTTATTTTGTAAGTTTTTTACCAAAAGTCTCTCCGGGATATCTCAATTACAGTCGGTAATCAGGCACACAAAGCGAGAAGGAGCTTATGAACAAGTAGAGGAACTTGGGAAAAGTTTTGCAATGGCAAAGTGGTTTACTTGGAACTTTCCCGCTAAGACGAAGTAAGTAAATTGTCACACGTTATAAAATGGGGAGGGGAAGAGAGAGAGGATTTTGTGCCCTGCAACGAACTAAACTGAATCGAGTGAGAAGGTTCATGGAAGTTCAAAGCGAGTTGGCAGCACGATGAAACTCCCGGCGACTGCGCAGTGGGAACTGAAGACATCTTGGTCGAACTACTGGCGTATCCTAAAGTCCCCACGCGGATCCACATTGGTTAAAGATCCTGCAGCACTGACATCGCATGCACTGTTAAAAGTTATATTTCCTTCATTTTAAGGATAAGTGCTGGTAAAAATTTATCCAGTGCCCGTAAACTCTCCTTAAAATTACGGACACATTGATTTTCAGAAACGGACGGACCGTAAATTTCACGGAACTTCGCCGTTAATTTCCAAGTAAGTTTTCTGTAATTTCCGTTTAAAATAAAAAGAGATAATGAAAATGTCTTTAATTTTCGTTGTGTGGGTATTCTACCGTGTATAAAGAATGGTATTAAAAGAAGGTAAAATATTTTGTACTTAAGCGAGGTTTGAACCCGAGTCAAAAATTTCCAGTCCACGACTTTAACCATTGGCATACAACCTTTGCTTCAAAATTTAGGTATAAGTTTAATATTTATATTTGAAAGACAAAAACAAAAATTCGGTTTCTATTAAATTTAGTGTATTTTTATTGTTGCCAAATGTTATTGACGCCTGATGCTATTTTTTAATGTTTGAAAGAATAGGTCATAGTCGCGTGGATAACCGTAACTGCCGCAGAAACGATAATATTTTTCTTGTTACGGTGGCGAAGGAAGCTTTGTGTAGAATCGGCATTGTTCGTCCCCGTAACTCGAAGCGAAGGGGAATACGGAGATTTTCCGTATTTTGTTTTTACGAACTTTACTCCTTTTTTTCGTCATTACGGATTGCCTTTCCGTATATACGCTGTATATTTCCGTAAACCATTCCATAAATATACGGAAATTTTTAACAGTGTGGTAATCATCTTCGCTTCTAGTCCTGCAGTCGTCAAACGGCTTCTAGTTCTGCAGTCGTCAAACGGCGCAAGACGAGTTTGAGTAGGAGCTAGAAATTAGTTGACATGTCCTGTCAACTGAAAACTAGCTGTCTAACGGTGAACCATAAAACATACGTATTAAGCTACGAAATACTAGTGAAACGTAAAAAATAGTTATGAATTCTCCTGGAGTCCCCTCTTAAAAAATCCACGAATATTTTTTACCTATGGAGTCTACTGCTAATGTTATTGTTTACCCTGATATAATGCTCGAAAACAAAATCAGATATATGTATATCATGAATTCTGTACGAATTTAATCGTATGATAAAGTGACACCGTGAGAACCTACATTCTAAGGCATACGTTCCATGACTTCTTTATTTTATTGTGCTTATTAATATCTGTGCTTTTCGCCGATATATTCGCCGTTGAGAAAATAATCTGAACTCTAGCCTATAGAAGTTACACACACGCAGAATTCAAACTCAGAACCTCGCAATCTGAAGATAATGTCTTAACACCTCTAGCCACACGGTTCGTTTTATATGACTGGTCATACCTGACGAACACACTAGAGTAATTGACCATAGTCTGTCTGCCAGCTTACTTAATGTGGAGGGTAATGTGCTAGTTGGAAACATGCCAGTTTATCAATCGCGCAGGTAGGTAGCTAGTTATTAGCCGTGTGTTAAACAATTGCGCGTAAATGATGACTGCAATTAAACACGAAACAAGTTGTTATGCCTCGGATGAAAGTGGAGAGGCAATTAACTTTTATCACAATCCTCTTTCCCGTTATGGCCCCACCGCCATTCTCTTATCTTCCCATTTGTAACTCTTAACACGTGATTGGCACATTTTAAGTTTAGATAATACTGCATAGCTTTAACCGTCACCTAGGTTGAAAGACGTGGTTGAAGTTTTAATACATCTTAAAAATGTATTGATTTCGTTCATAGGCCTAACTAAATCATTTAACCACCACACCAAAAAAATCGTCTGATTCTCGGGAATAAAATAACAAACATCTCTTCCTCCATCCTCAAATAACAATGAATAATTTCAGTTTTTCATCTTTTCATCAAGATTATTTCATGTGTTATATATGAAAAGCTGTGCTGCAGTCAGGTAAGAGATAACACATCACTAATTTTTTTCAGCGCCCCAGTTATCTTGGCAATATTTTCATCCAACATTTAGGTAGCTACTAGATACTGAAAAACTTGTTTCGGCTAATTGCTATTTGCTAGGCAGCGGCAGTCTAGAACTCTTTAATAGCTTTTTCTATCCCCGAGTCCAGAGCTTTAGCCATGTGTGAAATTACGTGTTGGGTGAACACGGTGAGATATCTTGTTTTTTGGCTTGAAGCAAATGTCATTTTATCTTACTGTAATTGCAGTTGCACTGTTCGTGCAAAAAAAAAACACTTTTTTTGCTGGATGACCTAATTTTGTCCTAGTGGGAGAGAGAGAGAGAGAGAGAGAGAGAGAGAGAGAGAGAGAGAGAGAGAGAGAGAGAGAGAGAGAGAGAGAGAGAGAGAGAGAAAAAAATTGGACATACAAATACCGTAGCTAACGAAATCAGTTCCGGGCTGTACATTATTATTTCAACATCTTTTGGTTTGTTTCATTTTTATCAAAAAACATCAAAGATTTATACGGTTCTCTTTTTCTTTTAATATTCCATATACCGTACATACGCCAAGAAACACTGTATTAAGAAAACAATTTCGTCTAAATTTCCTTAAAAATAACACGTTTACTATATCCTTATAAATTTACAACTTTGTTGTATTTATAATAATATTTATATTTACGCTGCAACTAAACTATCCCTAACACTGTTTGACTAATGTCCATCTTGTATACCAAGAGTGTTTCAGTTTACTAGGAAACATTCGCTTTCGTATTATTAAGCTCCTGTCTACATACCACAAATTCAATAGATATTAAGAAACGCAGTAGAAGTGTAATCATAAAGAATCTTTCAGTTTGCTCTAGTAAGTAACCTATATTTGAAACACAAAAAAAATAATGCAACAAGTCGCGTGCACATAAAACGTTTCTCCTTATCATACTTTGTATATAACATTTAGGCCCATATTTTGTTGTGTACTCTTTGGTGTTCTCTAGACCTATATTTCAGATTATAAGATTACAGATTTAACGTATTGTTAACAACGTAGTACTAATGCCTAAACTAAACAAGACTGTCAACTTATGCCGTCTTCTTCGCAAAATTACGGTCGGTGTCTGTGCACATCATGAAGTGTAGTGGTCGGGATCTCGGACAAAGACACTGGGTTCGGTTCCCATCATGGTCGGGAATTTTCCAGCACAGCTGCAATCCTGGTCTCAAACTAGATCCACGGGAAAATGTTTTATTTTATCGGAGCAATCTAGTATAACCTGATGTTCCAGTACATCGTGTAAGTTACTTTAATTCAACGTTGCATGGCCACTAGCATGTTTATTCATACATAAGCTTGTCTGGCTTACATCTGAGACGTTGAGGACTCGACTCCCGTTGGCTGCACTAAGTTTCCATCCCTATTACAAGCGAATGCAACTCTGCATGAACCCTCTCGTATAAAGTTACTCACGCATTTGATTAATATCAGTTTTATTATTGGTTGATTAGAAATAATAGGGAGTATTATAATTCCAAGGTTGACAGCTACCTTACGTGACGCAAAGAGTAGAAGGGAAATGTTAACGACTCCACTTCTCGTGCATCTTACATCCTAACTGCTTGATAATCCTCTCACATAAATTCACTTAAGGGCCCGTAACTCTATTAATCCACGAGATATAGACCTCATTTCGGGTAAGCATACAAAATGCAAACAACTGTAAACTGTTATAATAGTCCATTAAATGTTACTTCCAACTATGCTGAAGTCCTGCTGAAGTTCCACTTCCAGGATATTACTTCGCCTCGTATAAACCGTGCTTAACGAGTCTCCAAAAAGACAACGCACCACATGAGTGTACACTCAGTTTAATAATATTTTGCATAAGAACTATATCTTACTAGGTGCTACTAATACACATACTTTCTCACTGGTTTTCTTAATATTAAATGTAAATTAATTATTATAGTTTATATATGAAATATAAACAAATTATCAATTTTATCAATATATTTTTGAGATTCGTTTTTTGGAAATATGACTTTGTCAGGACATACAAAATTATTTAATTATAATTGAGAGAAAATCGTTTAATTTTTTGTTCTGATATCATTTCTCTAGTCATTATTAGAAGAATATACACATAATTAATACCCATTTATACCGCTTAATAAATGAATAAAAGTACTACATTGACATTACAGTTATTAAATCATCTGAGCTATTTGCATACTATAACTTGCGATACATGACCTATTTAAGAAACAATTAAAGACGTGATACATAAGCCTAGCGTGATTTTTTTTTTTAAGGTTTGGTCCTAAACTTGTGAAGAAACCGCGAATAGACTCTCATAGTACCGAATCGGTGACGTTATGTACGCCATTTATAAGGTTATTTTTGATATTCCAATTAGTAAACAAGCCAAACGGGTTAAAAATAAATTAGACGTCGCAGTCCAAATATTTACACGTCAGTAATTCTAGCGAAACTGCATTACTAAGGTGATGCTGTGAAGTGAGGCCATTAATAGTATCTGATTTCCCCCATATCTCTCCTTTTATCTCATTTAAAGTCGTTATCCAGTTGCTTTTCTACTGAGGTGGAGTGTGCCTCACCGTGTGTGGTTATATGTATATAAAGGCTGTTCACGTTAAAGTGAGCACTTTTGAAATCAACCTTAGAAAAAAGTCACTGTTCCTACCTGCATATATATTAACGGGCGTACTGGGTGACATGCGCCCACTTTAAAGTTAGTAACGATGGATGGAAAGTAGTTCCATATCTCAACGTCGAATAAAATGTGTTAGGTAACCTTTTTTCATCAATTATTTTATTTCTTTCGCTTTGTGCTTTTTTAATGCGTCAAAGCGTAAAAAATGAGCAGATTTGTAAAACCTTTACTTCTATCATAATTTCACAGTTTAACTAGCTTGAATAAAGCGATGAGGCCCATGGCAATGTTAATTTTACATAAGGCGGAAGAATACACAATGTGGATACAAGCAGATCTTACGCAGGGCTTTCAGAAGTGCTCATTTTATCGTGAATAGCATATATATATATATATATATATATATATATATATATATATATATATATATATATATATAATATATATATATATATATATATATATATATATATAATTTATTAGTAGAGACTTGAAGAATTCGCGGATTCATTTTGGGACAAGTTAGAATTCAAAACACGTGTGTTTATATAACTTTAGCTATTGGTCCACTCGGAGTTTGACACCTCCTGGAGAACACTCGCCCGTAATCGTCGCCTTCAACTGTGACAGCAGACAACTAATGCGCAGTTAATATGAGAATATTTGCACACGAGACTGTAGAGTCTAGCCTGTGGGTCATCGAACTCGCGAATCTTCCAGGTCTCTATTTATTAGTTTCTTAGAGAGTTAGTGTGAAGTTTTCACACATCTTGCATTACGCACGCAGGTGAAGCGTCGATCTGCGCTCCTTTGGCATTTTTTTATTCCGCTTCTTCTGAACGTCCAACTAGTGCAAGTTCAAGCTACTCCTTCTTGCTGTGAAGTAAGTTTCTTATAGAGTTGTCTGGGCAATCTCACCTCACATTTCCTTAACGGGGTGAGCCTATCCGTGAAAATATCAAAATTGCTTTTAATACAGCTCCACGAAGAAGTAATATACTCGCTCCCTCTTGCCGAAGTGTTAAGGAGGAACAACTAAAGTAAAGATGTTTCTTAAAGTCGCTTCTTAAGGACTGAAAAATATTTAAGCCATTTTTTTTTACTCCACGAGAATTTAATTGGCACAATAACGTAATTTTAAAGACCCTTAATCCTTAACACTTCAGAAATAAAAGAATATCATACCTCAATTATAGTTTACGCTATTATATTTACGATGAGTAACATAAAATATTTGTGCAGGTTTTTTTAAGTCTCGGTGCTACTGCACTCTAAAGATGACAATTAAAGAATGAAATATTTGTGAGCTTACTATTTCCTACCACTTAGTCTATCCCGGTTTTATGATCGTTTATCGCAAAGAACATGCAATATAACCTCTGATGTAAAAAATTATTTTCGATAATATCTGAAGTCCCCTTTGCTTGCTTTCTATAGTTATATAATGTGATTTTTATGTGCCATAACTAACACTATCATATAGAAAAACTTTGCATTTGCTGGTCGATTGAATGGTGAACAACACACTGAAAACCAATCAGATAAAATATATGTAGAGAATTGAAATAATTCATATTTATAGTTAAGAATATTAATGCAAATCGCAAATAATGGCGACCATATACAAAAATGAACAAAATGACAAAAATAAAAT
Organism: Dryococelus australis; assembly: GCA_029891345.1. NCBI lineage: Eukaryota > Metazoa > Arthropoda > Insecta > Phasmatodea > Phasmatidae > Dryococelus > Dryococelus australis. The sequence continues at coordinate 44,235,405 of CM057001.1, read as the reverse complement.
AGACAGAATTTACATAAATAAAGGAAAGAAATATTAAATATCTAGGCTGTATTAAAAATTCTTTGTTTTTTATTCAAGTATTTTGGAACTTTTTGGTGTATTTTATACAATTTATTCGACTATGGTCACCATTGTTTGGTCGCTGTTTCAGTATCTTCAACATTATTATTATTTCAATTTATTGGGATATCATATTTTCCAGAATATTATCCAATGTGGCTATTCTCAATTATGGTTGTTTTCAGTACATATTATTTAGTCAGCATTTCACTTTAATGTCTGCTGTCAATATTTTGAGGACTGTTAGGACCTCCGTTTTTCCTAGTTTTCTGTTTTCCTGTTCTACTAAATCCTGTTGTTATTCGTCCTTTTTGCGTGTTTTGGGACTCAGCTGAAAATATTCTACCATATAACATTTAATTTTTCATGTTACACTTTTCGCCATGCAAAATTAAGAGGTAATGAATTGGTGTGCTTAATGCACATATTAAGAACCGCAAACCTGACAATACAGGTTAAAAAAGTTAAATTTTTTCTGAAAGAAAAAATAGAACAAAAGATAATGCGGAAATGGTATTTCGAAATCAAGCACCTTTATTTATTTCAAATTTTTATCTTTAGGATATTTAAATATCTACTATTTTTATTTCAGATTCGTGGACGTACTTTTTGGTAGTTCATTAAATGTAGAAAAAAAAGGTGCAGCTTCTTATAGAGCGGCAAAAAAGAGGCAAAAATATTCGTTAATTTTATGCTCGCATATTTAAAGGCAGTTTAGTAAGTAAGTTTGGTTGAAATATTCCTAATTGTTCCGTAGAGACGACACTATCTTAATATATATATATATGTGTATATATGTGTGTATATATATGTGTGTGTGTATATATATGCGTGTGTATATATGTGTGTATATATATGTGTGTGTATATATATGTATATATATATATATATATATATATATATATATATATATATATATATATATATATATATATATATGTGTGTGGTGTGTGTGTGTATTGTGTGTGTGTATATATATGTGTGTGTATATATATGTGTATATATATATGTGTGTGTATATATATGTGTATATATATGTGTATATATATGTGTATATATATATATGTGTGTGTATAAATTTTTATTTCAAAATAAGCGTTTCAGCAACAAACATTATACAGGTTTAGGTGACATATGAAAGCACTTCCTATGTTGCCACATTGGGTGGCAGTCGGTTTAGTAGTTCCCGATATGACATATGTAGATTTGTTGTTTTCCAAGGTGTGATATTTTCAGATGTGCTTTTATGAATTTAACGCCGAGAGTACAAATTTTTAAAACAATAGTTTTCGTCAAAATCGGTTGAAATATTCCTGAGAGATAATATAGTATCCAAATAACGGCTATTTCGAAAATTACCATTCACTATAGTCATTATAAAAGTCTGATTGCTTTACTAATTGCTATAACTTCACCGATTGCTTGAAATTATGTTCACGGATTCAATAGTATAGGGAACAAAGTAATATAAGCCTATTTTTCCTTTGGAAACGTAGGTTATAAGACATACCTATTAAACAAAATTAATACTAGCTGCTTCTATATTCATGTACTCTGTGTAGCACTAAGTATACAGCTTTCTCACTATATTCTAACAAACTGAAATATGTCTTCTACAAACACTTTCTGCGATTAGATTTCCGGATTTAATTTAGCTGCATTGCTTGTAGTCACTTTATTAACCCTGACTTGAAATAAATGATCGGAAACCTGAAAAGTAGCTGGTTTATCGGTTTGATTCGTTGTGTACATTTACTCTAAATGTCCGGTGAAGTGCGTGGAAACTTTAAATAAGAATTATGATGAACAAGGAGGCATTTAATCTTCGTCTTCGTCAACTAACGTGGAATATTTTGACAGTCAAATACAGAAAAAAAATTGTTTTAAGTTTCTGTTGGGAAATTATGCGCAATTAGTATGAAGTCAATAAGATATTTTGATTTAAAGGGCCACTTAAATGCGAGTATTTTTCTTATCATATAGTGTGCAAGAGCACAGTCATCACATTTTATGTTTACTAGATATTATCACCGTAACGTTATAATTGTTATGAATAGGGACACCCAAATTTCGCGAAAAGATTTCCGCACTTGCCAGACTTCAATACCATACGAGCGTACCAGCAGTTTTCATTCGCTAGTCGGTGGCGTGTGTCTGTGAGACGACATTTTATTACTGGATTGGCTAATCAGAATTAAGTTACTCTGATACTGTTCTACTCTGATTCGTGGGCAGACACATGAGACGCGCACGCCCAGATCAGCCAATCACAAAAGTGGATCTGAGCTAAAGTATTATGACATGCAACTGGCCGTGAAATCTGTTCGCGAAATACGGGTGTCCCTAGCTGTCAATACTAATGGCTAATTAGATGCCTGTAAATAAAAGTTTTCTCTAAGCAAATATTCACTTTTTTTTTTTTTTTTTTTTTTTAGTCCCAGGAATTTGCCTGATTAATCTCGAGCACGAAAATAACTGTCTTACATTATAGACTACATATTTTTGCTACGTGTACTTTCAATTAGCATAGCAGCTGTGCAAACGATCGAGTAATAAAAACTGTAAGCTGTTCGCGAAAAAGTGAGCACTTTTACGGCCCTAGTTACGTTTTTACCTTCAGCCTTTTTTTTTTATCCTTTAACCACCTTTTTCAAATAAATATTGACATGTAAATAATAAACAAAGGTGTGTATATTCCACTGCCCTTGGAAGTTAACGTCTAAGGCTAAAGGAAAATATATTTACTGGCTATTATTCAAAATGAGAGGGCTTTCAAAAGTACTCACTTTACCGAGAATAGCCTAAATAATAAATAATTGTGAACTGGTGCATGATCAATATAATGAATATTACTGGTATAAGAATTGGGGAGCCTTCACTTTTATCGAATCAAACCGTTGGTTTGACATGTCAGTAACCTAACATTAATCTTATAAATAAGCAATTACCGTCTAATTAGTGGCTTATAAACACCTCCCTGTTTGCTCAACCTGTAGGTTTTCTCAAAATTATCTCTTTTCAGCCGCAATGAAGTAGTCCTTAGTGGAATGTCTAGTAAAGGTTTAGTCAGTTCTACGGGTTTTTTGGTGCGGTTTGTTTGCTGTTTGCCCGAGTCATGTATCCGAAAGCAGATTTCAGAAACAACTTTCTTTCTACCTGCGAGTATCCGCGTACATTTAACAAACGGGTTGTCTGTTGACTTTTGTAATAATTACGGTTCTTCTGTGTATTTTGTAATAATTATTTCCATCTTAACATAGGCCTAATTAAGTTGATTAGCTGACTCTTTGTAGATCATTTAATTTTACACGAGTCTTTCGTACATTATAATGTTATATCTCTAAAGGCTTAGACAGCATATCCCACGAGAGCGCGCTGGGGGCAAACTTTTTTCTCGACTTGATTCGCAAATACCGTTAATGCTCTGCTCCTATAAGTTCCAGGGCAATTTTTAATACACAGAAACTTTCCTCGATAAATGCAGATCATAACCGTTGAAACCGCATCCTACTCCGTTTAGTGGTTCTCGAGATTAGAGCAGTCGTACAGACAGACGCGCGCCAGGGACTTCCTTTAATAGTATTCAATATAGTTTCTAGCACAGTTTATGGAAGAAGTCCAATAAAATTTGAAATGTATAGCATAGTCCCGTTGTGTTTTCCAAGGTCATCTATGCTGAAACGAAATCAGATTGCATGTTGTTAACTGCATGGTTATAGAAGAACGGCGGTGTTTTTTTTTTCCTTTGCCGTCACGTGGTGGTGGGGGTGGTGTCACGTATGAAATACGTATGAAAGCAAACGTTCGCTGCCACTTAAGGGCGGCGGTAATGTTGAAGAGAGCATAAAAAATTTCGCTTTTACATATACAAGGAACCTTTAAATGAAGTTGCTGTGTTTTGTTACCCGGCAGCCAAAGGGTTTCTCCTCAGAGATAGAATCGTCTGCCTCCGGAGGGGTTATCTGTTATCTCTCCTCAGTGGCTCTAGCTCGAGGACCACTAGGGCTTAATCTTCTTCGCGCCGGCCCCTCTGCAGATACCATCGCGGACTCTGTGGCAGAAATTACATCGCCGAGATAACCCCCCCCCCCCCCCATCTCCGCTTTTTTTTTTTTTTATTCACCGCGAGATGTGCAGGTAATTCCATATAAAAGTTGAAGCAAGGTGCGCTCAAATGACAGGCCACGAGCCAAATACGGCCTTTCATGACATCCCATTCAGCGGGTGTTTCAAGTCCCGGTTAGTTAAGTTCGTCTGTTTCATCTTGGTTAATTCTTCTGGTTGGGGATTCTCGCAAATTTTTAAGGGGAAGAGACAGAAATCATTGTGGTGTACCAATTTTTTAACAATAAAGTGTATTCAGCATTCATTGTTGAAATTTCCTCTTTGACAAGTTATAGTATGCAAATAGCTCAGATGATTTAATAACTGTAATGTCAATGCAGTACTTTTATTCGTTTACTAAGCGGTATAAATGGGTATTAATTATGCGTATATTCTTCTAATAATGACTAGAGAAATGATATCAGAACAAAAAATTAAACGATTTTCTCTCAATTATAATTAAATAATTTTGTATGTCCTGACAGTCATATTTCCAAAAAACGAATCTCAAACATAAGTTATGGTAAAAAAAATGTATAAATACAAGATAGTGTCCAACTCTTCCCCTAAACTAATTACACACACATATACACATTAAATTAGTGAGTGAGTGAAGAAATTTGGGCGGCTCTTAACATCGAGGTCTTGAGATCCGAGGAGAGTGATTGATGGCAGTACGGAACAGCTACGGAATGAAAGGGTGGGAGAAAGGGAGATCCCCGAGAAAACCTGCCTACCAACGGCATCGTCCAGCACGATTCCCACATACGAAAAGCCAGAGTTACCCGGCCGGGGATTGAACCAGGATTGCCTTGGTGGGAGGAGAGCAGGCAAACCGCTCAGCGACCGTAGCCCCATGATAATTGTGATGACAATGATAAACCATATAACCTTTTATGGTTAGAACTTATTGCTTCTTCTAATTGGCATGTCAATCAAGAAATTGTGGGTATCCCTGTTACAACCGTTAAAAAAAAGCATTGATATTTACTTCACATCGTTAGATTCAACAAATTTTTGCGGCTTTTACCTACCAGTCGAAAAGTACAACCTCTTCTTTACCCATTGCATGCTGTAGTCATAAAACTGCTAAAGAAAAAATGCAAACTTTCAAAACCGTGTGTAATTTTGCCAATAAATGGAATATGTAGGCAATATAAAATTATGACGGTACGCTAATCATAAACGTTCCGCACGATCCAGGGGTTGCTATGAAGTCTCGGCTGAGAAGGATCGAATTAGGTTTATATTTTAAGATTTCGAAGCGCGTTGGTAATTGTTGTTATAGGCCGTTCACGGTAAAATGAGCACTTTTGAAGCCCTAGTTAGTTTTTTCTTTCAACCAATGTATATCCTTCCACCACTAGTTAATGTAAACCCTGCCACGTGAGTAATAAACACAGTGTATAAATTCACCATACCCAAGACCAAAATTCTTAGGCCACAATGAAATGAATTTATTGATTATTATGTCTGATGAAACAGCTTCAAAAAGTGCCCACTTTAAAGTGAACGGCCTGTAACATAATACTCGTGTACCGGGCCGGAACGCTCATGTTTGTTATGTTTGACGTAGAATAATAAGAAAAATTTTTTATTTCTCGCCGCATTTATATAAAATTTGACCCCATTAAAAATTTTGAAATATGATTTCTGGAAGTACTTCAAGGAAATATTTCGACACTTTATTCCCATAGTGTTACATGAAGCTAGGCAGAGAGAAAAGCTCATGTTATTCTGGAAACGGAAGAATATCATAACGAGCCTTACCTAACACGTCGTACTTTTATTAGTCCTACATATGCACAGCTGTGTTATGTTTTATAACAAATTTAAATTATTCTTCATTCTAGAATCCAATGAAATTATAATAAGCATGTGTATTCATTCCATGTAACGTAGTTATTGATATTTTTATTGAGAAATGAGTTCTCATTCTGGTGCATAACATGGACGAACTTTGTTTAGAGTAGTCACCATTACTTCAGGTATTCCTGTTATCTGAGTAATCGGCGTAGAGGCAATAATGTTTTTTTTTTTTTAATTTGGCCATGTCACATGCTAGAGTAAAGGTCTCCTCAATCTAAAAGTTTCTTTATAAATTCATTAAATAGTTTAAGTTGGTAAGGGCAAACATGAATGTGCCTTAGGGATGACATAATCTCGTCTTGCAGCTATCGACAGATAAGGTAGCGTGCGTCAGAGCAATATCAGGGTTACCTGGAGGTCAGTGTTGCTATTTGGGTTGAAACACACTCACACACTCAGAAATAATCTAATTGAAAAAGCAAAGAAAAATCGGTACTACTGATTAGGGTCCTGAGAAAGGTAATTCCTAGGAAACACAGGGTTTAAAATCCAATGTTTAAGGATTTGGTTTGGAATAAATAGGAATTAACTAACGGAAAAGCATGCTTGGAGCACTGGAAACCGAAGTGGAGGATCTTGTGAAAACGAATTGGCTTTCAGTTCCAGCCAATCAGTAGGCAGATTTCCACAGCTAGTGTCCATGTAGGGCATGAGTGATCGTATTTAATATGTTTATTGCCTTAGAGCAGAGAAAAAGTAGTCGATGATCAGCGAGATCAAGTTTTAAGTCGAATTTGTATGGCAGTGTTTACACGTCCTTCTACAGCGATGTTTCGTACAAATTTTCACTGTAAAAAATTGTGTAATTTTACACGAATGTACGTGGCAGCACAATCTCCACACATGTTCATGTATCTTTAGATGTACGTGTGTAAAAATTCCTTTCCTAGGAATGGAATTTTTTTTCTGTCTATGTGGATTATTACTGCCTTTTCATAATTCCTGTACGTTCAATTCCTCTTTGCGAGATGTTTAGTTGCAGTTGGTGGCTTGTGCTTGTTCCAGTGGCCGCCGTGGACATGCAGGCTGTCGAAGGCAAGAGCGTGGAGATGCCATGCAACGTCACGTCGGCCGACCACGATAAGGTCTACATGGTGTTCTGGTTCAAGGAGGACGCGGGGCTCCCCATCTACAGGTACATCCTCCTTCGCTCGCATTCAGGCTAATAATTCGCCTGAAGTTCTCACTTGTGCGTACCTGCCCCCCGGAAGTGACGTCGTAAGCGCTGTCCGAATTGCAAGTGTACACGTGTACGAAGTTGTTATACTTCTCGCGTACTTGCGGGATATGTGCCGCCATTTTGAGAAGTAATTTTGTAGGTTAAAATTGATTTCCGGTATAATTATCTTATTTAAAGTTTAATAAGGCAACGTTACTACTTCGTAGACATAGAATTTTGAACTGAGTGAATAATTACGACCTTAAAAAAAAGGTCTAAACAATAAATTCGTATTAGGCCTATGTTCCTAACATACAGAAGCTAAGATAAAAAAATTGCACTCGCATACAATAATGCAAGACAATACATGTTATGTAAATCAAATTGAAATATTATTTAGTACTTGATTTAACCCCTAAAACTTTCGGTAACTATCAAATTCTTAGTCGGAATACATGTACATTTAAAGTGGTTTGCTGGCTAATAGCTGTTACCGAAGCCAACAAGACTACCCGTCCGAATTCAGGAGTATCATTAACACTATTTAAATCAAACTTTTGAATAATCACTTCATGTACGACGCGTCTGGTTGTTCCCTATCACAAGTGTTTTATAATTATAAGTCATTCTAATAATATTTAATTTCTGTTTAAATAGAATTTTACTCATAGATTATCCACAAATGATAACTTTTCATTTATAATTAATGCGAAAGAAAAGCGAGCAAATATGTGTGTTGGTAATGCCTATAGGCAATTCACGATAAAATGAGCACTTTTGAAAGCCCTGCATAAGACATACTTGTATACACGTTTTGTACTCTTCCGTCTTACGTGGCTCTTTATATGTAAGGTAAAATGACCGCACTCTTTAGTAAAATTCACGTACATAGCGGTTGAAAATTCCATAAATGGATGGGAAAATTACGTTATGACGCGTACATTTCTTCAGCGTTGTCTCAACAGCTATAGGTTGAAATCAATCTTTGAAAAATTCCACTGTCCCTACCTGTGTATGTATGAAGGGACTCCCTGGGTGGTATGAGGACAGTGCGGTTGGTAACGACAGAAGTAAAGTAGCTCCATGTCTTAACAGTGAATTTAAAATGTTATGTTAGCATTTGTGAATACTAAAATTATTTATTTTGATTTCTGTTTTTTTTCAAATGCACCTAAGAGTAAGCATGAGCAAATTCGTGAAATACTAACTTTTCTAATCATTTCACAGTTCCACTTGACTGATGCATGAATACGGTGATCAGGCGCACTGTAATGTTAATTTTACATAAGGTTGAAGAATACACAGCGTGTATACAAGAAGATCTTAAGCAGGGCTTTCAAATGTGCTCAGTTTATCGTGAACAGCCTATAAGTGGGAGTACTGGCGTAAGAAACTATATTTTAACATACTTGTATTCACTTCACTGATGCACTCACTCTGTCGTGGTGTAATGGATAGCGCATCGGATTATCGTGATAGAGGAACATGGTTCGCGCCCACCCACCATCAAGTCTAGAGGATTTTAAAATTGAGGTTTCGGATACTGTTCGACAGAGGATATAGCTAATAAATTAATTAACAGTACTAATACTGCGGGGTATTTTTAATTATTTTATTATACACTATAGTTAATATTTCCTTACTTGTATGGGATTTCTCACCTCTTTTGTCATGTACTTTTTCCGTACGATTAGAGAATAGCACGTTACTTGTCATGTATATTTACTCTACATTTAATGCTAATTTTACTTTATACGTAAAGGTAATTAGCTTCCCTTGCATGCAAGGGAATTTTACCTCAATTTTTTCTACAGTTTTACAATGCCGTGAACATAGCAACGCTAAAAATGTCTGTTCACACTGTGCATAACCGTCAATTCGCGATTGGAATAAGGCTAAAATATTACTATTGGATAATAATGCTCTAGCACGTTCAAGGTTACTCCCAACTTTCCTTGAACACTGCTAAAGTTCCACTTTCAAGCAGCTCCTACGCCTCGAACAAAGTATAGTTATAGGTTGTTCACTGTCAACTGAGCACTTTTGAAAACCCTGCTTGTGATCTACTTGTATGAACCTTGTGTATTCTTCCGCCTTATGTAAAATTAACATTGAATATGCCTTATCACTTTATTCATCGTCGGTCAAGTGAAACTGTGAAATTATTTTAAAAGTAAATATTTTTCAAATCTGCTCATTTTTACACTTAAATGCATTACAAAAAACAGAAAGCGAAAGAAATAGTTTAAGTAATCACAAATGGTTACCTAATACTTTTAATTCGACTTTAAGACATGGAACTGATTTCCCTCCACATCGTTACCAACTTCACTGGGCGCGTGTCACTCAGTGCGTCTGTTTAAATATATGCGGGTAGGAGCGGTGACTTTTGTCTAAGATTGATTTCAAAACTGCTCACTTTATCGTGAATAGCCTTTAGACAGCCTTAGACAGTACCACCAAACGTACAACGCACCATATTCGCGCGTACCCACTTTAATAATAGTTTGCATGAGCTCTCGTTCTTACTAATCGTTACCAAAACACACATTTTCTCTCTTTATTCCTGCGTTTTAATTATAAATGGTTAATAATAATTTATTTACACGACATATTCAAGGAACAATCAAACACGTATTACCTTGCGTGATTTTTTAAAGGTTTGATTCGAAAAGTGTGAAGATACCGAGAATAGACTATATAGAAGAACATAATTTTGAAGAGATTTTCTGCCCATTTATGAGCCAGTTCGCTTATCGGACGCAAGATGTCTCTGTAATAGCTGTAGTAGTTTTTTTCGCGGGGCGCTGCAGTACAACGAGTAATTCAAGTACTGCTGGCAATCGGCCCCTTTTTGTCTTTCCCATCACCACTGGCACACGTACACGGGAAAAAAGTCTAATGTTTTGACAGCAGCATTAATATTACTATAACTGTAATTTTTTGTTATCTATGAACCGTTTGTAACCGATGTTGCTGTTTATGTAATACATTGTCATGCAATTAATGTTAATACATCACTAGGTACTTTTGTAATAACATTACCTCCGTATTCCTTACTGTTCTGTCAACATCAACGTGGTGTTTATTTTGAAGCAAAACAAATTTTGTGATGTATTACCAACGAAAAAAAAAAGAAAAAAATGTGCCAGAGGGAATTGAACCCGCACCTTGACTGTTTAACGTTCTCTTCTTTATAGAACCTGATCTCTTATTTATTTATTTTTCTAAAAGTTGACTTTATTGACATATAGACCGATAAACTTGCCGTTGGACAAAGCGTGTGTGACTTTTGACAGTGGCTGTTTGTGACGTTTGTCGAGTTCACGAGAGACCGACCTGATGACAAATTCACGGTTTGCGACATGCGACCTAAAAATCTGCCGCGGATGAACAGGGGCGCGAACTCTTGACCCCGACTGCCGACTACAATTCGGCCACTCTGCCCCTGAGCTATGGGAGCAGAGCAACAGATCTATATTAACATACCTGAACGTGTTTTATATTGTGGGTATTCAGTACAAGTATAACTACAAGCTTCAATTATCTTTCAATACGTGGAAGTACTTTGTGCTCTATGCATAATTGGCACACGTTAACTGCTTCGCAATGCTTGAGAGCTGGTCTAAACTACATTCAGCCATCATACTGTGCTTTAACCAATTCAGACCCAGTGTACACAATTCGTGTACATTATGCAGATGTAGGTAATCTTTGGTCTATACTATACACTGCGAAGCTCAATGACCAATGAGGGCAAGTGGTTCGTAAACTTTTTTGTTGATCTAGGTCATTATTGATTTATATAACTGTAGCCGTACATATAGCATACAGCTCATTGGCTATGACAGCGAATCAAGATTTGTGTCCACTTAAGTACGGCACGCAATATAAATTTGTTTTTGCGGTGTATTTATACTGGCGTGTGATCTTCTTGATCTCCGCGGGGACGTCTACGAGCTACTTGTCCTCTGAATTCGAAGTTCGTCCTCACGCTACGCAACACGAGTCGAGGTATGCAGAGTAATGGTATTTATTTTGTTGGGCGTTTTAATATTAGTACTAAGTGTTTGACCCGTCTATTGCCTTGTTGTTTGAGCTGGTTTTAAAGTATGGTAGATTGAATATTTTACAACCATTTGTAGGCAATTTGTTATACGGTGCTTGGCACCGTGGTGGCACATTCCTGTAGTTTTTTTTTTTTATTGGGCTGCTGACTTCTCTTTTTCCTTATTTCTTTTAAGTGTTCTAATGGCTTGGTACCGCCACGGAGCCACCCCCGTGTATTTTCTGGCCGTCTATTGGTACGAACGGGATAGTTCGTTTTTGGTGAACTCTACTGTGATTTTTATTGGGTTGCCCATTTTTCTTGCTACCTGAACTCGTGCGGTGTAGTTTGTGTTGCGTGACGATATAAGGTCCATCCTGTCCTATATTTTTCATACATAATATTCTTGTATTTTTGGGAAATGTACAATTTGGCTAGGAACATAATGTGGCTTTCCGCTTTTTGTAAAGAAGCGCTTGAAATGTCTTCTCACATTACGTATGCCATCCTCTCCCATCAGTAAGCAGCATAAAGCTTAGAATTAGAAAATAATGATCAAGTACTGTGTATTTACCTTTAATTGTTGCGGTGATAGCTGATTGTTTAAGGTCTCATAGAAACTGTCACACCGTAAACAATTTGTAGACTGCTCGAAGCGGTTGATGTCAAATTCCGCATCCTGCGTTATTTTCACTATTTTGTTGTTGTTACTATTATTGTTGTTGGTGCTTATCTGTGTTAATGGTCGCTTGATGACTAAAATCGCCCATAACGCGATATTAATGTTAGAAGTAGGCCTATTTAGTGAAAGTTTACCGAGTTTCAAGACCTGTGAACAGAAATCGATACACCGTGTACGTACTTGGAGCAACACGTCATGGAACACACATGGAGGAACTATTTTGGCAATTAAGAAATAATTAATTTAATCGTTACCTACACTGTAATACGATTTGTTTGAACTGTTACGAAAGTGTAAAGTTTGTAGTTAATTGATAAATTTCTACTTTACCTGTCAGATGAGAAGGGCGATGAAGTTAAGCAACAGTTGGAATTCTTACCCCGGGAATGAGTGTATGAGCCCTGTTGAAATAAACATTTGGGTTTAGTTAACTGTGATAGCCACCTCTCTCTGTGCTTGATGACACGGAGCTCTAGTATTAAAACACAGATAATACAAAAAAGTAATTCGTGGTTCTCACGAAAGTATTTTAGTATTGTAAACATTATGAGTTTCCTTGTTACTTGGCCAGCATCACATACGGAGTTTGCTCAGACGTATGCCAGGAAAGAGTTATGAAGAAATATATAGTAAAAGAGAGAGAATTTCGCAGACGAATGACTAGAAATAGTACGACATATGATTCAAGGTATTTACGCAAATAAAATTATTCTTACGGCGTCTAGAAAGGGTCAAAATTTTTGAAGAACATTAAGACATATTTTGATGTTGTGAGAAAATTCTGGAGTACATATAGTGACCATTTGTATGGCAATTACTGACATATTGACCAAATGTGATCGATTGTGTTTGGACTTGCTGCAACAAACCTGATTCACATCCATAAGCTATTTGTTCGTTCCAGGCTCCATGCATGTAGTGATTTTTCCCATCAGTTTTGTTTTACAGTTCCTTACATATTGAAAATGTGAAAGTAACCGTAATGATTTTGTCCATACATTTAAGTGTCCAGGTAAATGAACGTAAAATTTTTTTTGTATATAAAATTTGACTGTTCCTAGCAACTAATAGTCTTTCTGTGAACTCTTTCCACTGGGACGTAATTTTTCCGTGTGTTGGCATGCTTAATCGGCTTACAGTGTTTGCCAAGCAGTAGACTCGACTTCAGCTGTTCGCCGGTGTTTTGGTCTACAAAACAGATGCTTCCGGCCGTGTTTTTAGAAATGTAGTTAACCATAGTTACCCACAGACACATGGTTCACGGTGACTCTAAAAACATTATGTATGCGTGCTTTAAGTAAAGTGAGACTGGGGGTAAGTACTATATAAACAATCTCAGTGGCGTACTGCTATGGACTTGGCATGACAGGAACCTCGTGTTGTATTACACACATGCAGTCAGAAGTGCGGAAAGCTTGAGTGATAAATATGAATTTATTAGCTTAATTTTTCACCATGCTATTCACATCATTAAAGAAAATTTCTTACTCGTGGTGTCTGCTTTCTGTCATGTGTTTAATTCAAAATCGCGCTCCGTTTGTTGATTACACATGCTTACCCATCAACGCATGTCCACGTAGTTAAACACGCACATTATTTTGAATGTAATAAACAATAAATTCGTACTAACTGAACACGTGGCCAGGCTTCATAAAATGACCACAAATCATGTTGACCAATATAGTAAGTTTTTAAAACAAAATTAGTCTTTAGTAAATACAGTTTTTTTTATAAGAAGTGAATGTTCTATAGTTGAAGAGTCACTCCACAATCGATAAAATACCTCTTAAACGGTTAGAGATATCTAGTTGAATGCCTTTTATCAAAACCTTAACAGATTCTACTCGCAGGCTGGATAAAAGTAAAGATGTTATTTTATCATAAAAATATATTAAGAAATTGGCTAATTGTTCCAATGGGCGTTGCTTGCGCCCACGTGTATTCTCGAAGTTTATCTTCTTACAGTAGATATGTAATATTATTTCTAGATATTGTACTGCTCTTTGTACATGTAAAGTGGTCTAGTGCATAACTACTTCATAAATGTATTGAATAAAAAGGAGTTAAAGAAAGAAAGACCATTAACATTTAGTTAAAACAATGGACTAAAATCTAAATGTATTTGTAAACCATTAATGAAGAAAACCTCCTTGACTAGCTTATAAACATTCCTTATGTGTTTTGATGTTTCATTAGTAAATATAATATCACACATAATTACATACGAATACTTTTTATTAACATCATTTCAATACCGAGAGGTGGTTAGAGAAATGCTTCTTGAACAGAGTTAAAACATGATGTGTTGTAAATAATTATTAACATAAGGCCCCTAGTTTTCATGACAACAATTATCTGTGCTGAAAAACTATGGAAATTTCAAGTGGAATAAATCGACAAGAGACAAATTGTTAGCCAATTTATTTAACGACTCAGCTACTGCTAAGAAGTTATATACTTTGTTGGTAATACTCCCAGGTACAGCTGTTATATACTTCGTTGGTAATACTCCCAGGTACAGCTGTTATATATTTTGTTGGTAATACTCCCAGGTACAGCTGTTGCATACTTTGTTGGTAATACTCCCAGGTACAGCTGTTGCATACTTTGTTGGTAATACTCCCAGGTACAGCTGTTATATACTTTGTTGGTAATACTCCCAGGTACAGCTGTTATATACTTTGTTGGTAATACTCCCAGGTACAGCTGTTATATACTTTGTTGGTAATACTCCCAGGTACAGCTGTTATATACTTTGTTGGTAATACTCCCAGGTACAGCTGTAGCCCGGAATTTAAAGGAAGTTTGTCGTCAAATTACACATTGGCGCTGGCATTTGTGATAATTTGCCGTTACATTGTGATTTCGTCTTACGACAAAGATTTCTACGAAAATCGCCAAACGGCTAATCCCGAGCTGTTAATCCTGAATTTTCAAGTTTTATGTTTGCCGCATCCTGTTTGGCAATATAACACCTCCACCAATTTGTACTACTTGGAATAAAATAAAAATCCTTCTTTACCATACCGGCTGTTGGGTTTTATCATTAAAATAATTTTCATTTTTTCCTTTCAAATATAACTACTGTATACTTTAAACATTTCTTCCGTCCTTTTTTTTTTTAATCCCCTTATGGTTTGTATTCGTTTACGATAACGGGCCACTGATTAAACAGACTTTAATTTTAAGTAAAAGGCACATGTAAATTTGGAATGAAACTGCAATTCAAGCTTAAAATTTTCTTTGTGACTGAGTTTATATAAATTCACTGTTCCTCACTTCCGAATTATTGTATTAATCTTAAATTAAAATTTTGGCGTGCTTATGTTTGGGCTTGTGGTGTATGTGAAAATGTTTTTTTAATCGTTTTAGGCTTTAAATTACTTTTCCATCGTGAATAATTGTCGAACATCTGTAAAACTTGCCGTACTCTAATGTTAATTAACATACCCCATGAGCGCTTACATGATGATGGCCGTAATTTTGAAACGCCGGGCGAAATGCTTAAGAACTTCGCAGAACGGCACGATCGCAGATATTGTTTGCGGCAACTTTCGCCATTTTGGTTGCTCACAACTTTCACTATGCTGTGGGCTTAGTCTCTCTCTCTCTCTCTTTCTCGCTCTCTCTCTCTGTCCAAGCCTTTCGTCGCACCCCCTGCGTCCTCCACAAACGCTTAATATGCATGAAAATCTCGCAGTGTGGGACGTTGTTTCCCGCGATTTGGTCCTACCCTCCACCAACCCCCTCTTCCGCACCCCTCTTTCACCCCTCGCAATCCCCTGCTCGAAACGCAGATTACTACCACCGAAAGTTTCCCCCCCATCCACTTCCAGATATAAGCCGTTCATCCGCTTTGCTGAGCTCCACAGTAACAACTGTCACGATCCGTTCTACTTAAACAAAAAAACTGTTTGTCCTGCCTTTTGCCGGTTCCGTACACACCTTTCGGAATTTTTAGATACAGCGCAGTTATTTTCACAAAAGACTCTAGGAATTACTATTTTTAATTGATGCCAATCATTTGAATTTGTCTTACGAGGGGAATGATTTGATGTGCCTAGTAAAACCAGAAATAATCTTTGATCCGTACTTGTTGCAAGGCATCAGGAACTCCATTTCAGTCGTAACTAAACTATGTTAAAAGATGCTGCGTTCTAACTAGTGTGCCCATGTACGACCGAAAGATCAGAAACAAAATTTAGACTTCCGAAAAACACAGAAATGTCCCTAGTCCTTGGCATAAACAACGTAGAATTACCAAAAGACCCAGCACAAAATAGACATAAGAGAGAGCGATATACACAATCGAATATGCTAATAAAAGTCTAATAGGAAGAGCTTACTAATAAATATGCGGGGTGGTCGTATATGGCACAAAAGTGAGAGTATGAATAAATAAATAAATATATATAATATATATATATATAAAGACTTATTTGTATGATAAAATGATACACAATACGCCCAGAGGAAGACTTAATAGTCTATAAATAATATGTGACTTGTGATTTGCGTGTTAATAATTCTTTAAAAAAATTAATAATTGTTTTTAAAGAAAAAAATTATTCTCATTTTCATTCAGAATATGTGTTAAGTTGCCTTAACAGAGATATGCAACGAAACAAAGATTAGTCCTGAAAAATTGTAGCACGGAAGACCAACAAATAATAAATTAGATTTTAAAAATCAAGATATTAATGCAGTAAATATCATCAATTGAAACCTTATGTATTAAATGAATTAAAGTGTCTTTTATGACACAAAACTGACAAGCCTTTTGGCACAACATAAATGAAATTAATCAATCAGGCTTAAAAGTCTTTTTTAAAAAACTTGGGAAGCATCCCTTACTACTAATACTGAAAATTCGTATCGAATTAAAACAAAACCAACTCAAATAGTTACTAGAATCACGGGACACGTGAAGTTCAACTGACCGAGTACAAATTGAAAATAGATAACACAAATTTACATATGGGCGATGAATAAATATTTATTAAACTTTCAAAAACATATTACTTTTAGATTAAAGTCCCATTGTAACTTAGCTGTGCGACTACCGTCGAATCCGCGGGAACAAATACTGTGAGTTATATCGCGGGCAAGAAGATTACACAGTTCACTGTCGAACACCAGCGCAGAGAAAATCTTCTTTACTACGACGTCACCCACAAGGGAAGGGTAGGCGATGTGCGCGAGTGTTGTCGTCTCATAGTTAGAACAAAATTAGCCAGTACGTGCAGTAAAGACTAGGCCAGTGTGTGCAGTAAAAGTTAGGCTGGCAAGTGTACACTCGCTAAAACAAACTATAACCACAGTTTAGTGAGGAGCGAATATGACTGGTGCACAAGAAGAACAGCTATACTACCGCTCAAAAATATAAACAACCAGGCATAAAGCCCTTCTCGCACTGTCAAGTTCTTCCACCAACTGCTTCCAATAAGTTTGATCAAATAGAGTTAAACGGTTATGACGTCATCGAAATGTCATAAACGTCGCCACGTTTGCCTGAGAAAGTTGGATGGCTTCAGTTTCCATCAAACATTTGAAGATTTAACTGGTTCTACAATTTTTTTTTTATGTTTAACGGTCTCAGCCAATCAGAATCATGCCCGACAGTAATGGATGTCAAGAAACTTTAAAATAACGAACAATTGCTGGAAACAAAGCATGTCATGAAGATAGTTAATTTATGTACAAGCTGTCTGTGCATGAATGCTATTTTAAGTGACTATTGCACATACTATTATGGACTCGGAAGCATTAAATTTCATTCTGCAGAAAAAATCTGAATAAATAAAATTTTAATTTCGTAAAGAAGCGAAAATAAATTACAACATTACTTGCATCTCCTGTGATGGACTGCATGGAAAAAACGAAAGCAATATCTTACTATGAAAATAATTATTAAATACTATTTCAATTTAGATTCTCTCAGTAAAATTTTTGGCAGTGTGGCACATTTCCAAACACATTCAAGATGATCTGATAACAGTTGTTGGAAGGGAAAATTTGATGGCCCTATTTTGTCTTCAAATTTTATTGTCAAATTTAATTGAAGGCGAAAATTTGACAGTGTGACAGGGGCTTTAGACCTACTACATGATGGGCAGATCTCAAAATACTACGACACAGCAGTAAGCACCAGACGCCACAAAATGCCTTATTACTCAACAAATGACGAACGAAACGGTGATAATTTTGACGATAGATTTCCGCAGACGACAACGGGAGGAACTCGCTACGCTGCAATCGACGTCCGCTCGTTAGAAAACTATATCCCATGAAACACCTGCAGGCGACACTGGATTAAAAACTCAATTTAAATCAAAGTAATGAGAAAAATACGTAAACAGCAAAGTATAGACAAACAATCTTTAAATAAATAGAAATACGCAAATAACACATTACATATGCTTTGATAAATAAATAAAATACTAACCATAATTAGCAATATTATAACACCGGACCAATATATATTATTGAATAAATTGTATGTGTTCAAATTGATAATAGTAGTATTATTTAAATCGTTAACTAAAACGACAATTAATATTACTCGCAATAGTTTTTATTAAATTAAATACTGAAATGACTTTTCGAAATTGTTTAAAAAATAGTAAAACAGTGAAATGGTCGTGACATATTTAAAAACAGCACACTAGAGACAGAAAATATTACCCAGCGCAAACTAAGACTTCATGCTCTCTCGAACGAAACTGAGTCAGAGAGTAAGTTTCCCAATTTTTTGTGGGATATTGAGTAAATATAGGTCATGATACAGAATCTCAGATTATTACATCATTATTCCTTAATTTTTCGAGATAATCACCCATTTCAGTTAAATATTTGTCATAGCATAAAATGAGGTTGTCCATTCCCCGACGATAGAAAGTGACGTCCTGCTCATTATAGGCTGCTCACGATAAACTGAGCACTTTCGAAAGCCCTGCGTAAATTCTAATTGTGTATGCTCTTTGTGTGTCCCACTGTATGTAAAATTAGCTTTGTCATGAGCCTGATCGCTTTATTTATGCGTCAGTAAAGTGAAACCGGGAAGTTATTATAAAAGTAAATATTTTGCAAATTTGTTGTTTCTCACTCTTACATGCATGTCATAAATTAGAAAGCAAGAAAGAATCACTTAAGTATTCACAAATGTATACTAAACCCTTTATATTTCAGCATTAAGACGTGGGGCTACTTTCCTTCCTGTCGTTTCCAAAACTTTATTGGGCGTATGCCAGTCACTGTGCCCGTTAAATTACACGCAAGCATAGGCTGCGAAATTTTTCAAAAGTTGATTTAAAAAGTAATGAATCAACCGTGAACGACCTGTAAGCCATCTCACTACTTCGCCGTTCACTTCGTCTTCGCTGCTTGCCGACGACGCTGTTCGACGTCGAAGACCTGATCTTCTCGTACGACGAGTGTAGAGTTGTTGCACAATGACGGCAGGGCTCCATGTCACCTGCACCACGACAGCCTTACTGCACGCAAGGTACTGGCAGTGTGTTTGCTATCCACAGTTCAGCCCAGTGTTCTGGTTCCCTAACCAGACTCTTACTATTACGAAGACACGGCAGCTGCACCGTGTCGTGCTGGCTAGATGCTCACGAAACGTGTCCTTGCCTCTATTCCGATATACAACACTTTACTTAATTCCTTCATGTCTCTCTTCAAATTCTTACTATTTCTGTTGCTATGATATTACAAGGATTATACTTCGGGTGAAGTATCAGACGGTAGAAATCAGTGACACAATTATCTATAAAAAATAAACTCTTTTTATTCCATCTAATTTATCCACCACTTGTATTTTTATTATCATACTATATAATTACAATATTTCAAACTATCCCTCAGACTTTTTCTTGAATGCTGGTAACCGCGTAACTTCCCTAACGGCTCTAACCTGCATCCTAATTATATGACACCTACCACTGATTCACAATCGGCTCGAACGAAGCTCCTCCGTTGGGATGTCGAGAAGTGGAGTTGTTGTTTTATCTGACCAACGTCTCCAGACGTTGAATAGAATGTTGATCTGCGACGCTCCTTGGAAGTCGTCTTCAACACGTGGTGTTAAGGTAAGCCGAAGAGTGCTGGTGGCCACGCTTTCGGCGGCACTATTTATTACGTGCCCCCGCGCCGGCCAGCTTTCCTGATGTCGGTGCCACCCCACTGTCCCCTTGGCTCCCCTCACCCGTGTCGTGTATCACATACGGCCAGTGTAGTGTGTTGGCACATTCCTATTCTATATCCCGTACACAATACCAGACTCGGCCCCTCGGACTTTCATTTTGCTACCTCCTCTCCTAGTTCAATACCCAGAGAGGGGTAAAAAATAATCTCGTGACTGGTTTTACTTCTAACTGGTGAAACGTAAACCAGTAATAAGCCAATTCACGGTTAACTGATCGCTTTTGAAAGCCCTGCTTAAGAACTATTTTTATGCACGCATGTGTATTTTACCACATTTTGTAAAATTAATACTGCAATGAGCCTCATCACTTTATTCAAGCGTCAATCGAGTGAAACTGTGAAATTATTAGAAAAATAAATATCTTGCAAATCTGCTCACTTCTACACCTCGATGCATAAAAAAAACGGAAAGCGAACGAAATAAATTAAGTTGTCGCAAATGGTTACATAATACTTTTTATTCGACGTTAACATAAATGGAAATACTTTTCCTCCATCGTTGCTAACTTTACTGAGCGCGTGTCACTCAGGGCGTCCGTTGAAATATGTTCAGGCAAGAGCAGTGGCTTTTTTCGAAGGATGTATCTGACGCAGTTACGTATTGAAATACTTACCTTATAGATAACCGCAACCTTTAAATCTTTCAGACTCTAAGACCTTGGCCTTTCACTCACCACTGTTATTTCTAAGACGATACCGTACGACGGACGTACGAGGGCTCTGCCACGCCTGGACGCTGTGGACCCGCGTCACGCTGTCCCGGCGACCTGGTGACTTACGGCTGGGGGGGGGGGGGAGTACCTTGTGATTCCCTCACTATGGAATGCCATCGCAGCATTCGTTTGCATGATACACGGCACCTCGCACTACGACCTACACCTAAAACAGTAGGAACTGCACAGGAATCGGTTACACGTGTGTGAAAGCGTATCGTCGGCACTAAAGGAAATGTTCCAAATGCCCTCCATCAGCACGAACACATGCATCAACCCGCCATTGCATAGACACCCGGATGCATTGATGAATCCCTCAAAAATTCCTGAATGTTTCGCAACCTGCCACAATACGGTTACGGAGGGTGCTCACCACGTCAAACGGGGAATGCACACACAAGTGCCTTTAAATGTCCCAACACATAAAAGTCTAGGGTACTCAAGTCTGGGCTCCTCGGGGGGATGGTATGGTGCTGTCAATTAGAGCTGCGGTGGCAGAAGTAGGGGCCACTTTTGATTAATCGGATTAACCCTTTGATGTCAAATTGAAATCAAAAGGGCCAATCCTTAGTCCGGTTAAAAAATCTTATCTGATTTTAATCCGATGGGATTAATTCTTAATCCGATAAAATGTGGTCAAAGAAATTTAATCAAATAAGTTTGATGATAAAGTTTTATGTATTTTTTTTGTGTGTGTATATTTAGGTGTATTTTATTTTCTTTCTTTTTTGGGGTGGGGAGCAGCTCTGTTATGTCCTCGCCCTTGGAGCTCTGGCGTCATACTGATGTGTGGTGTATTGGGAACGGAGTGTGTGTGTGTATATATGTGTGTGTTGAGTTTTATGCAAGAGTGGCATAAGTGTTTTTTTCTTGGGTTTGGAGGTGATATTGCACGTAGCTGGTAATGGGAGATAGGCGACTTTTAAAGATACAATTTACTTGGTGTATTATTCCAAATGAATAACAGCGGTGATGTATGACACAAAATAAATGATGAGTCTTTAAACGAATATAGCCGAAATATATTTCAAACGAGTTCTACCTATCAATATAAATAAATAATCCGAGAGAAGTATAACAAACACAGCTACATGAATAACCTGGTCTCATAAAGAAAAAAGTGCTAACTCACTAAACGATCACAACTATGCGAGTCTCCAGGTGTCATAAAGAAAATTAATTAACATGCTACAGTGAAGCAAAAATGACCCTATAAATTGAACGCCAGTTTTCCAAAACACATTAACAGGGGAATTGAAAATACGTAAAAATTACGCTATTTGATGTCTTAGAGTTCTACACGTACTTGATGACATGATTTTAAAATAACCTCCGTTTCTCCTGTGAGACTGGGGAATGAATGACGTCAGTATAGGATTTGCAGACACCTATAAGCTGTTTCGAGCACATCTTTGTCCGAGATGACAGGTTCAAGATGCAAGGGATAAAATTACTTCCAGCGAAATTAAATTTTGCGACCCAAGTCCTGCTGATGAAAATGATATCCTTGAAGTTGAAATGAATTGTAATTCCCAAGAACACATGGTTTTAAGTTTAATCATGTATACTTTAAGTTTATCCCATTTTCCAGCAAACCTATTGCAGTTATCCTAGGAAACTAAGTATATTTTCATACAAGAGATATTCTCACTCGACAATTTTTTTTTTTAATTATTGAAACAAAGATATATATATCATTCCACTTACACTAGTTTCAAATATCACTTGAAAACAAACTTCTTTGAAACAAAAATGTTTTCACTTTCAATCTGATTGCAATTATTTATTCATATAGCAGAGAAAATATTAATATTCAATCTGTTTTAAATATTTGTGCTTATTTTATGCATAGATTTCCCTAAGTTTTCCAGTCCAGAATTTAGACTGTACTATGTACCATAAAATGTGTATATTTGAACATATTTTATTTACAAATACTATTTTTCTACTTAATATTGCTGAAATAGCACGAATTCAGTTTGAAATTACTGCTATCGAAGCTGAAATCTGTAATATTCGACGATATTTCAACTTAGTTTCTAAAAAGTCAAAATTTAAGCAAATTTAAAGGAAATCAGCGGCCATATTTTTAACATAAGTTTAGTTTTAAAAAAAAACCTTCAATTATGTTTTCTGAGTTTGTTAAAGTGTGATTGTGTTTTACCACCAGACATCTTTGTGCTGATTACTCAGGCGAAGTTGTAATCTGTTTTGTGTGATAATTTATTTTCATGAAAATTTGCTGGACTCTGCAACTAGATGCTGTAGATTTGAAGGGCAGCGGTAAACATTCTTGAAGCTGTAGTGTATCGCTAAGAGGTATTTTTACCTGCCTTTGAAAAGGTATTTATGTCAGCCCACTCTTGGTTTCTTGTGTTGCCAGGGTCCTGTAAGTTGAGCAGCGGGCCGACAGAGGTTTTCTCGAGATTCCATTATTTACTATCCTTTGGTTTCAAATTCATTCTCGTGTTTGATTCTTTTCTCCATCATTTTTGTAATTGCCCTCAGCCCTTCAAAGTTAGTTTTTATTAAATTTCTGTAATGGAATTTCGTATTTTAACTGAAACAGTACTTTTAAATGTGTAATATTTTTTCTCCCTCACAAAGGAAGAAGAGAGAGAAACGTCTATTTTCTTGTTAAGACACTAAGTTACCGGAGTTTAAATTCTTTGTAAGCTCCAAACCTAAAAAGCTTACTGCTAGTGACCCACTCGTTTCAAGTTAACCAACATTTTTTTCTCTTTAGTGATAAAATAAGTGTTTGATCCAGTCGTCATACAGAAATTATATTTTAGTGACACCTCAAAATCATACAATTCATTACAACCTATTGTCAACATGATCTCGCTGAAAGCTATACAAGCTTAATAAACAATACTCCATCTTATGTCTTAAAACTGTTAAATAATCACAACAAATCATGTTTTGACTTGTAAAGCTTTCCATCATTTTACGTCTGAAATCATAAAATTTTATAAAATTTATTACAAACTTTCCATCATTGTACATCTGAAATTCTACAATTCTTTAAATACGTTTAAAAAAATTGAAAATATGAGACAATTTTATACTTTCAATCATTAAACTGCAAAAAATTAAAATTCACCCCATTTTACACAGGAAATCATTAAATTCAATAAAATCATCACATCATGTTATGATTAAAAATCATATAACCTTGTCACCATATCACATCTGAAGATCATTACAAATTTAAACTGAAAAAAATTATCAAATTATGCTGCATCATAAACCATTAAAATCATTACTTCATCACTGTAAGTTTGAATTTACATTAAAATTTCCATCTTGGGTTAAGAGATAAGTTTAATTTGCATTTTTTTACAGGAACAACAGGTGGTGGTGAAGCAGATGATGGGGGTGATATTGGTGAAAATATACTACTGTAAATTATTTCTTGCAGTGAAGGTATGAGCGAAGGAGGAAGTGGGGAAATTCATTTATGATACTCCAGTGATTCAGGTGATAATAATTCAGGAGACTGTAGATTTGGAGCATGTGAAGACATAAAATTTAAATGTAAAAATACATAAGTACACATTTGTGATCTCGGTTTTTGGTAGGAAGAATTGGAAAGATGTTGAATTTAAAAATTGGTGGTTTATGACTCTGTTAAAAGGTTGCTAGCACTGGTATACCTGTATAGCTCTAAACATAATGTTTTTTTTCCAAGTCTGGAGACATTTGGTTACGCTATAAGGCTACCAATTCGAAGCGAGTATAAATTAGTTAGCTAATAATGTTTAATCAGAAATATTCCACGCGATTCATATATGTTTAAGCATCTATAAAATTGTGCACATTTAGCTTTTCCATTACAACACTCGTATGTGTTAATGTAGCATAGTTTGGTAGAAACCAGACATCTTTTAAGAATCTCTTTCTCTCTCTCTTGAAATATATATATATATAAAATCAATTTTTTTTTAATTTCTTAGGAAAACAAGTTCACTTTTTAAAAAGGGATAGGTTAAATAAATCTACTAAAGAAATTCATTTTAAAACATATTTTATTGACAAAAATACATACAAGCACAGCTTGTTTCACAAATTTATGTAAAACATTTTCAAAAGATAAATCTATCTCTGTTATATTACTGAGTTTTTCAAAACACACGCACATAAGTAACTATTGGAGGTTACACAATGAAGACAATTATTTTAAAAATCTATACACATAGTAAGTATAGAAGGTTACAAAGTTCAAACTAATTCTTTCATAAACAAAGTCGAAATGCTTTACTCCAACATGTTTATAATTTGTTGATGTTCAATTTACGCTTCTATTTCTATATGCACAAACAGGTGATTTCATTGTTTTGTTGATCCATCTTTAAGAAATATTGGATTACATACAATAAAATACTTTTATACTAAATTTCACTCATTAGTTCTCTCATCCCAAATAGTGACATATCACTAGTATAATATCAATGAGTGATTCAGGAGGAGAATCATCATAATCTGCTTCATCCCAGTTAGACATCATTGCCCAAGTTATCATTAATTTAGAGTTTTCCTGTGCAGAGAAGAATGTTGAATTAGATCTATGTGTTTAACATTATTGTTTGAACGATGGGCAATTGTATTCTTTTTGAATATTTGTTACTTTACCATTCCACACAATTTCTAACATGAATTTTTGTTCCATTCCACATACGTATATGTCCCATCCATTAGTTTTCTAGTGTTTGGGAGTTATATATATCCAGTCAAATGGTGCTTTGAAGGTAAAAACAGTTGTATGTTCTTCCATATCAGTAATAGCTAATTCTTTGATTATAAATTTATCTGGAAATTGAAATCTTTGTACATTACAAACCAACTCATTGTAGATTTGTCTCATCTACTGACTCAAGTAATTATTTTCACCAGCGTATCTCTTACATTGTAACTAACTAATCTATCATAAATTATCAGAATGTAACCTTGTGTATTTGCCTGAATGGGTGTATTTGCAATAATTTCAATTCGTGAACCAATTGTGCTATTGGTAATCATGCCATCTTGTTTGCTTACATCAAATACAAATAACGTTCCTCTTGTTTTAAATGATTCTGCTTCTAGGATCGGTGAGCTGATTTTGTTATAATACATTTCATGGAACGTCGAGTACATATCATAACAAATAAGGAATTCCCCATTTAGATACAGTTTAATATTTTTCATATCACAATTATCGAATACTGATCTATCAGCTTTTAAATTGTTTTGTCGATTTGTTTGAAAACAAATATTGACAAATTGTGGTTTCTCAGATTAAAAAACTTAATTTCACATTCCAAATGACTTTTTGTGATGTTGGTAGTATTGGAAATGTCTCCAAAGCCCAGGATCTGAAAGCAATATCTAGATTCTTCCCTTTTTCGATATATTTTAAAAGCTTCAAACGTTCATGAGTGTTAGTTTCAATATGTGGCATTAGCCTTTCAACAGTGTTTAATTCAAATGTCACACCTTCCTCGTTGTTAGCTGTTTCATATATGGTGTTCAAGTACGTATTACCAAATAGAATATCTTATTCTTGTTTAGCATTTAATATTACATGTTCGTAGTCCTCAGCCAAGCCAAGTACCATACCTAAAAGTATAACAACTTTGTATTTTCTGCCTGGGTTAATTTGTAGTGTAAAATTATTAGCATTGCTCCACCCAGCCATAAGCCCTGTATAAAGATTGTTTACAGTCCCAAGAGATAGTTCTTTATCAAGGAAGTCATTCCAACATCTTGTATTGAACTATTTCAACACCATTGAGCAGATATGTAATTCTATCGATTAAATGAAGTATTCCATTTCTCACTATTCCTGTAGTTACTGGATTAGTTGCATCAGCTGTCTTTTCAATTGTTCCTCTAAACCTTAAACTTTATTTCGATGGTAATGTGTAAATATCGCGATTTTGTATAGCAATCATTATTTCCAATGGAAATGTATAAAGACCTGCTCAGAATGGTCCATACACATGTATTTTCATATTGGTGATTGCATCTTCATAACTGATCAGTTTTTTAACATTAAGTATGTCTTCCATTTCTATTAACTGTGTATCTTAATTCCTTGAAAAATAATTTGTTTGCCTCATGTTAACTTCACAGATAACTTATTTAAAATGGGCATTTTATACTTGCATTTACATCTTTTTATACTTCCTTTCTTCGAAATATGTTCCATAGTGCGATATTTCTTAAAATACCCACCTACTTTATGTATGTATGAGAAGTTATAAACAATACCCATTCTTATTGTAATAAACATGGAATGCAACTGTTTGTATATATTTTTTATTGTAAACAGATGGTAGGTTCTTTGTTTCTATAATTAATCATTTTACCATCTTGATCGACAATTGTAACAAATATTTCATCAACCAATTCACTATTATTGGAAGATACATCAATGTATTCGGGTTTTAAATTATTTTATATCCTGGAGCCATCGCACACATGAATTCAAGTTGTGTATTTGTCGGTTTCCCATTCAAATATGAACTTCCTACAATATTAATATTTATACGACATACATTAACCGACAATATATTAACCTGTTTTGACTATTTGTGCAATTGATTAACTCGATATACTCTCTGTACGTAATCTAACATATTCGCAATTGAAATATCTTTTGTGAAATCGATCTCGACATTACTATACCTCACACTAGTTAATGTATTTGGATTTCCACATAATCGGAAATGTAGATTTTCAGGTAATGTCGCTTTAATAAACGGTTCTAAATCATCCAACTCAATAGATCCTACTGGTATCACAAACTTATGTTTTTTCACCAATGTTGACTGTAAATGATTGTCTATATCGATGTTTGGTATGCTTTTATAAGTAACGAATTTGATTAGAATTATTTGCCATTGTCCCTCTAACTCCAAAGCTGGGAAATATATTGACTGCAATCACAATGAGTTTCCACTTAATACCAATGTAATTGACATATTACTAATATGTTTTACTAATGCATTGACTTATATATCCTATTTATAGTCAAAAACGTAAACATAAATGACCACAGTTGGTTGTATTTGTTAATTGTTCTATTTTGTAATTGTATATTAATTGCATGTTTTTCAAAAAATTGTATATTTCAATTGGAGGATGTAAATCACCAAAACTGTTGTAATACAATGATTGAATTACATTTTTAATTAATGCAAACCAATGTGTTCCTTCGTTTTGTTTCAAATCTGAATTAACAGTTACACATTCACAAAGGTTTGGTTCGTTTGGTAATTCCTCTCTTATATACACACCTTGGAAATAGAGAATATCCAGTTTGTTAACAAATACATTAATGTCTTTGTTTGTTAATGCATGTTTTGGAATACTATTTAGGACTGTCTGCATTTTTTCTACCTTTGTAGTTTTTCCATCCTTGTCCAACTGTATAGCATTTCAAATACATTCCTTTTCCCATTGATTTAACTGCTCTACTGACAGCCAAAACCCCTCCGAGGATTGATCCAAGAGCTGTTCATGCTGGAAATAGGAATGGAATGATTTCTCCTTTCTTTGTTTTTCGTTTAGTTTTATGTTTTAAACTCATGCATTCTTTTAACCTTTGCACACATGACTTTGTCAACAACCCAGGACCCTAGCTTTCCACCAGCCGATGTAGATGGATTCTTCCCTTTATTTGTTAATTTATTGGCTAGAATTGTATCCGCAATATGTCTTTCTTTCAATTTGTTTGTTCGATCATAAACTATATTGTGTTCTTTACAAGTGTTATCCAGAGAGTTTATTCCTTGTTGATTCTGCCCCAGACTTTTGCAAGTTTAGTACCAGGTCCACAATAATTGTGTTTTGGTAAATGCAACTCAAATGGTAATTTATTAATCAATGTATTCAATACTCTGTGCTCTTTTTAATACATATAGAGTGAGTCATTGTTTTCAACTGAATGTAAGTCTATAAATATACCTGCATTTATAGTTTTACATTAGTATGTTATGTAGCATAATACTGCATAGATGGTCATAAAACAAAATGTACATCATCCTGTAATTGCAAATGCAAAAGAAAATGCAATTGAACAGAAACATGGCTTTCTTTTACCATCAAATATACAATGTATAAGAAGTAGTCTTTCTTCATGTGGAAAAACAAGTGTTAGAATGTTGCTGTTAGAACATCCAAATGGACTTCAATTTGAAAACGTTTATGTTTTCTAAAACAATACAACTAGAGAAATATCAATAATTAGCGAGTATTTTTATCACTAATTGAAGGAATGTGATATTTCTCTTTTACAAATAAAGAAGATATAGTTCCTCCGAATGAAGCATTACCCAACTCCATATTTATTTTTGACGATGTTTGGTGTGACCTGCAGGGTGAAATTCAACAATATTTTAGTTTTGGTCGACATTCAAACGTTGATTGTTTCTATCTATCACAAGTTACACACATATTCCAAAACACAATTTGTGTGATAATGCTAATATGATAATTGTTTTTAAAATGGACAATATGAATATGTTGCATATTTACAATGATCATGTTTTAGGCGATATGGCATTTACAACATTAAAAGATATGTGTTTTCACTGTTGGAAAAACAAATATGGTTTTCTAGTGATTATACCAATGCTTCCCCTATATAAAGGTAGATATAGGTCGGGATTTGAGAATTTTTTACTTAACAAGGAAGAGTAGTGAGTATATTTAAAAGTTTGGACATAGCGGTATAAAACACAATTACTACAAAAGTTGTTTAACCAAAAATCGATATGGGAATTGTGATTTGAACGGACATATATTAGATAATATGGGTATGGCTGTGAAAGGTACTGATGAGGTAAATAAGCATCGCAAGGAAGACAACCACTATCACACTAAACATGTTTAAATCGCAATCGAGCGATATTCAAAAGAAATTAGTAAAGTTAGTTGATGGGAATGATAATGCTTATAAAACACAAAGTGTAATTGCAAACATTTTAACCAATATTAGTAATGATTTGCTGAGTAATACATTTAGAATAGAAGAACGTTTAAATGGATTTAGTAAGGACTTCAATGATATGACAAAAATTATTTTTACAACCCAACTTGCAGAAATGCAAGATAATTTAAGACTCGTAATTAATAGACTGGTAAGCACTAGTATTACAATACAACTTGAAACACAAATGGAAGAAATAATGAAATATATAAATGATGAATGGATTAATAAAAAAATATGGTTTAGTTATGCAAACTGATCTGAGAAAACAAAATAAACATTTGGAAACACAATAAATGATTTTATTTTTAAATTATTTATAAGTACAAACTATAGCTAAAATGGATGCTGTGTTAAGTAAAGTCGATAAGATTGAAAAATTGCTTACTAATAGCTCTAGTGTAGCAGTTAGTCGACCTACTGCAGCAGTTCGAAAAGCAACTACTTAATTAATGTATAAATAGCTGAAATTTAATGTAATAAAATCAAACATATCTGCCTCTGCTTCAGAATTGCACAATGTTATATCTGCTGTGAAGGAGAAATATTTACATGCCAAACAAGCCCATATGGAATGGGATGTTTTAAATGAAGAAATATTTAAACTTGTTACTAGTAAAATGGATGTATTATATTATATGTTGAATTTTCCTAATAAAACACCTTTGAAAATTAAATCAGAAGAAGAAGAACATTTCAAGAAAAAGAAAAAGCAACCCTTTTCTCATTTAACACATCATCATTTAGCTTTAAAACATACTTCACCTATACAGGATACAACATGTGGTGTATATCGAAATGGAAACACATGGATTCTGGGAGATTCAGTAATTACATATTTGTCTGACAATAGAATTAAAATAGATGATTACATAACTGATGCGAGTCGAGGTTTGTTTGAATTATTATTTAGAAACATTCCAAATGGCTTTCCGACACCGATTTAGAGAAATACAAAGAACTTCATCGTACAAACACAAATAACTGTTTACGAGATGAAAATCATCCGAAACTACATTTAATAGAAGAGATTGTCGGAAGCGGAATATATAAAGATGAAATTGACAACCGGTTTTCCCCTGTATATTGGAACAATCCTAATGCATTTGTCCATAGATTAAAACTGGTAATAATTCACATAAGAACGAAACTGTTTTTATTATTGAAGAGCAGATAGAAGATGGTTATATTACCAATGAAGATTTGTAATATTTCTCAAGAACTTCACACTCCAGCCAGAATAAAATATCCTAGAAGAAGAGTTATTACTAAGAGGTTAAATTATCTTTTCCAAGTCGATTTGTGTGAAATGACATTGCTTTCCAAATACAATAAGGGTTACAAATATATTTTAACCATAATAGATGTTTATTCCAAATATGGTTGTGATATACCTTTGGAAAACAAAACTGGGACACACAAACATGTTAGCGATGCAATGAAGGTAGTTTTGAAAGAGAGAACACCAAATTCGCTCCAAACCCACTAGAAGAACAGAGTTTTTTTCTACACCATTCCAGAAACTAATGGCAGATTATGGTTCTAATCATCATGCAACTTATTTAGACCTTAAAGCCAGTGTTGTGGAATGATACAACAAATTTATTAAGCAGTTAATATATAAACATTTCACGTCGAAAGGGACTTACAAATTGGTGGATGTTTTACCTCAAATACTTAAACTTTATAATTCTAGATATCATAGAACTATCAAAATGGCGCCCAAAGAAGTTATGGACAGTAGTTTAAAGAAAACCATTTATAATAATGTTAAAGTCATAAATAAACATTCAGACACATGAGACTCACAATGCGAGAATTTTATAAACATCCCTGACATAAAGGTTTGAAGACTGTTTACCAGCTCCATGTATGGCGAGTCAAAGTAAGGGGCGGGCAGGGGCAATAAGTACTCCTTTCACAGAACCAGTCAGGGCAGAGTTTTGGGGGAGTCCACAATTCATGGATAGAGCATAGTTTTGCAAACAGCTCACCACCTCGGGTGAGTTAAAAATTCTTTGTCCGAGGGAAGGCAGGTAGACAAGCTGCTAGCCCTTGATCTGGACAAAGATTCCTTCTGGGCAGGCGTTGGAGGGACGGGAGGAGCCGCATAACGACTGAAGGCAATCCTCATCTTGGAAAACATGCGCTCTGGACTAGGAGTGGGAGAGGGGAGGCGGTGCGTAACACCCTCTGTGGGCAGGGCAGTATTCAACTATCTAAAAATGCATTCTGAAGTAGTGGTTGAGGGGTACGCATCGCTGAACACGTGGCCTGGTGTAGGGTATTGGGTAGGGTGAGGGGGTGTAGGCAGACAGAAGTGATCTGAACAGTTCTCGGGTGCTGGCACCATGTTTCTTTGATGACAAATGTCACCCTAGATACGCACATGCATTGCTCTCTCCTCTGAAACACCTCTTCCTTGGGCAGATAGATGGCTGCCAGGGTCCTGTCCGACAATCGAGGGTCAGGCGGTCAGCGGGCTTCGGAAAGTCTAGGCATATGATACGTCTGACTGTTAGCCACAATTTTCATTAAGCTATGGTATCTGATCCGGGCTTCAGCTATTATATTAATATATACATTTTTACAACTTTTAATTTATCGGGAACAAATTTTCCATGTGTTAAGCCAATGTAGTACATCTGTTATTTTTAAATAGTTTAATAGGCTTTTTTCATGTAAACACTGTTTCTGAGCTCTGTCTTTGAATGTTTATAGAATTTTAACTCGCTTTTGTGTTACCAAGTGCGGCGAATTTCCCAGTATTTACAGAAACTTTTGTTAACATTATTCAAGTCGATGTGGTACATACGTTATTTTTAATAATTTTCTTCAAGGAAGTTTGATTGCTTGTTAAAATATATACTACATTTCTATAAAGTGTTGCTGGATTAAGTCCTTCATGCCATCCGAGTCTCCTTATACTTCGACAGAAATTGTGTTAAACGTGAATTATTCTTACAATAGTGAAATTTAATTTTCCCAGAGAAATGAAACTTGCCTTAAAAATCTGGGTAAGTTCATTTAAAAAGTTTCATGTTAAACTTTCAGGAATCTTGATTATATAGTTTGCGGATAATAACTCAATGAAAGTATGGAAATAGGTCCTGTAATTCGTTTAGTATTCGTATTCAGAGTTGTTGCTGTAATTTCAACTTGGCCGCCAGCTCCACATATGTAACAGCTTTTAAGTTGGTGCACATCACTCACTGCAGTCATTCCTTTACTGATATCATAGCCGATGATACGTGTTTTGTGAGAGGTACTTGTGCGATTTCATTACTTCTACTTTATATATTTATATCTTTCTTTATTTTTAAAATACAAGGTTAGTCATATAGTTACATCAATGATTTACTTTATTTGGAAACACTCATTTTGTATTTAGATGTATTCACATCTCTATTCATTCATTTCCAAGTTTTCAGCCCAGTCTATAATCAACAGTAGGCCAGCGCTCACCCAGGTTCTGTTTGCTCTCAACATCTCGTTCAGTTTATAAATCGACTTAAGTGATATATCCAAGTCAGTGCTGCAGCGACATCCCGAGCGAATGGATGTATATTAACATATTTGACTGTTAACCTCAATTCTCGTCAAACGTTTTCTTTTACCCATGTGTATTCCATTTCAGAAGTTCCTCCTTGAGTGTTGAATATGGGATTCACTAAGCTTTTATTGCGATAGGTTACCTGCCAAGCGACACTCGAAACAGCTTATAGGAGTCTGCAAATCCTATACTGAAGTAATTCATTCACCTGTCTCACAGGCGAACGGACGTGTTTTAAAATCATGTCAGGTAGGTGCAGAACTCTGAGGCGTAAAGTAGTGTAATTTTTACGTATTATCAAATGCCTTGTTATTGTGATTAGGAAGACTGCCATTTAATTTCTTGGTAACATTTTTGCTTCGCTGTAGCTCGTTAATTAATTTTCTTTGTGACACCTGGAGACTCGCATAGTTGGGATCGTTTAGCGAGTTAGAACTTGTTTCTTTATGAGACCAGGTTATTTACGAAGTTGTGTTCATTATACTTCTCTCATGTTATTTATTTATATTGGTAGGCAGGACTCGTTTGAAATATATGTCCGCTATATTCGTTTAAAGATTCATTATTTCTCTCATGTTATGTGTCTCCACTGTTATTCATTTGGAATAATACATAACATAAATCGTATCTTTCAGAGTCGCCTTTCTCCCAACACCATCTACGTGCAACATCCCCTCCAAACACAAAAGAACACTTATGAAACTCTTGCACAAAACTCAAAACATATTTACCCTGTCCCCAATACACCACACTTCAGTACGACGCTAAGGCTCCAAGGGTGAGATGGTTCCGGAGCTGCTCCTCACCCTAAAAAAAGAATGAAAGAAATTAAAGTACATCCTAATATACACACACAAAAATAATCCATCAAAGTAATTTGATCGAATTTTTCATCAATTTAGTTGAACAAATTTCTTCGGTCATTTTTATCGGATTAAGAATTAATCCCATTGGATTAGAATCGGATTGAAATTTGTATCGGATTAATATCAGGTTAAGTACTAAACCTTTTGATATCAAAGGGTTAATCCGATATATCAAAAGTGGCCTAGGATCGGCACGTCCCTACTACTGGTGGTATTTCACAGTAACATGATTTAGCGCACTGGCCTCTGCTCCCTCGCCTTGTTACAATCTGCATACCGAGATGAAAAAATACCTACGAGAAAGATGATTTTCCAGTGACGACGAAGTGATGAATTGGTTTACCGAGCAGGACGCCACTTTCAACAGTCAGGGAAGGCTATTCTTCCCGGAGGAGCCTATAATATTAGGGCGCCTTCCTAAGCCGTGGCACTGTACATGGCATCCACCTCAAGACTTTGCAAATCCATTATTATTCAACAATTACACGAATTGTGATTCAAACACCATTATGTCATAAATTAATGGCAAATTATATACATAACATATTTATTATTTAAACACTAATTTAATATACGAAAGGTTAGAGCCATGAAGTACGTAATTACGACATTCTAAAAATATACATTATATCTTGAATAAAGTCGATATTATTTAGAAAAATAAAGAAATACTTCCGAGATAAATGGCTTTTATTATCTTGTCCGATTTTTACTTGTTCACCTACAAGCAAATAGGGAAACTTACTTTAATGACTTACCCTCGTATACTCAAAACCGCTACCAATTGCTCATAGGATACTTGCTTCCGAAGTGATATGCCGTGGTTTCGTCTGCATTTCGCTGTCACTTTATTGTTGGCTTAAAGTCCGCAGTGAGGAGTCAAATATATCATGGTCCAATTACAAAACTAATACAAGCTGACAAGATTGGCACGTCTAACATATTAGCTGATTATTTTTCATGTAATTAAAATAATTGTATTTATTTTCACGAAGATTGTTTAACGTAATACATTTGACTGGACCTTCGTAATCTGCAGTTAAATATACAAATAGGGGTAAGCATTTACGCATAAAATATCTCATTCTTACTAGCATACCCTAATTTGCATAATTCCTTAATTAAGTAAATAAAATGTTCCAACTGTAAAAATGAACGGATGATAAAAAATTGCTACTATTTCATGTGCAGATGAAATTATATCCTTTAAACGTGATACATGTGATGTGTTTATTATTTGTTTGCGTATTGAAATACATATTATAAGCGTATCAAGAAAACTGTTTACAGACTAAATTAAGTTTACCTAAATTACCACAAAACTTGTAGTGTCTGCATCTCAAACCTACATTATCTTCGCTGCCATTTGGCACTCTTGGACATTTCCACCTCGGAAGCCTGCTGGGAGACATAGAATTCCCAACACTTTCCAGCTAGCTACCCACGTTACCTACATTACATCTCAAAACACGTCACATGCCAGGTGTGCATTGACATGATAATATTACGATGTTTGAATACTAGCATACTAGTTAACGTGCTGGATTCAATTTCGTGTATGCGCATTTCGCTAATATATAACGGACTCAGATGACTACAGAAATGTCGTCGCTCATAAAGTTGGATAGGTAAGGATTTACTGTACTGAGTTAAAGGTCGCATTTTTTTTGCATGTAAAGAGTGTATGTGCACAGAGAAAATTGAGTGCAGTAGGCTGCGAACCATATGACCTACACTATACTGCAAGTAGCTCAGCCTCCTTGACACGAGGACTTTAGCAATCGTGGTCATCGATTACAGAAACTCAGAAGCGAGATCTGTTATTTAAATGGAGATATTAGTATTTGTTTGCTGATATCACATGACAGTAGTGGCTGTCTGGAGCGGCGCCTAGGATCAAGCATTAATATGTAACGAATTAAAGGTTGTGATTCTAGTGGGCGGTAGTCAAATCGTGGAAGGGTGGTATTTACAATCGATTTACCGCCACTACAAAAGCCTCTACCACCCTGTTACTGAGTCGCTGTTCACGCGACAGAACAGAATACTAGGGAACAAGGATGCGGTTGGCGCATAATTATTGTTACGGGCTGCAGCTGGCACCGGCCGCCAGCTTTCGTTATGCGCGGCCTGGGGAGAATTCTATAACATTACAGACTGGCAGGACAATGATTAAACTGTGGTTTTGATATACTGTCTATTGGGACTGGTTTTTAATTATTTAATTTCATTGATTTCACCGAGGTAATAATAAATTGTAATAATTGAAGACATTAATTGTAAGAAGTAAGTGATATCAATTTATTGTGAGATGTTGAGTCGAGAGAATTTTGTTTGAAGTTACTGTAAATAAAATTAGGAATTTATAATTAACTTTTATTTAATTAAGACATCCATCTCTTAACTAACTTGGTTTAGCCCACTGAATATTGAGAGAGAAAATGTAACATTATCAACAAGTTTAAAGAACACTATGGTATTTCACCTAAACTATAACAGACACGAGAATGTGGCGGGATACAGGGGATGTTCGGAACTAGTTGATATAAAAAACCAGAAGATATGATTCTGCACTTTGTCACTTTAGACTCTCCCAGAGCTCGACCGGGATCGAATCAATGAACAAGACGCCCCCAAAAAAATGGTAGTGCGTGTGGAATGCTGATGCATCGAATATCAGTGGCGTTTTGATTACTGAAGATGTGAAACAGTCTGTGGTATCAATTCTGTTACATATTTAACCTTCTGGATTATATTCCCACTTAAGATGGTACACGAAAGCTTTATATTTCATACTGATTGTTGTGCTTAATTTCAAATATTTCACGTTTACCAATTTCTTGATAATATTAGGGTTACGATATTCCGTGGCTTTTATGGTATATGTGATATTATTGGAAGTCTTACAAGTAACTAAAAAATCTTCAGTTGGCTACAATTTTTTTTTTTTACATTTAAGGTAGGCCTATATGAAAATTCATACAGAAATATCACAGGCTACATGCCGACGATAAACAACACCGGTGATGATTCTATGCCAACACCAAACATGACTAAAGAATTCCAGAGACCAAAGTACGCTTCTACGAAGCTGGTTCGTAGCTGTAGTAATCAAATATTCCAGTTTTCTTAAGCCTTTGTGGTACAACCATGTGACGCAGAACATTCTCATCTCACATCCAAGAACATGTGTGTGTTTAGCACAGGCTGACAAAACAGACATTTTGTAGCGTGGCGTGACAGGGTTATGTCGGATTTTTGCGTGTTGGGAACCGCCTTTGTGGGTTGAAAAACCTGTACCACGGCAAGAACAAGAATCCCGAGTCAATGCGGGAATGGTTTGACAACTTGGGGGACTTCGCACGTTCCAATTCAGAGATGAAAGCAGTCCGGGACCACTGAAAAATTTTTTGCTAGTGAAAGTGGCGTGTTCTTGGAAAGCAACATATGTGAGTCGATTTTATAGTCAACTTGTATAGGTTTGAAGTACTAATTCACTATCAACAGTAGCATGTGTAAGCATAGTGAAAAACAGTTTGCTTTGTAGCAAGGATTCTGTATTTGCTAATAACATCCCGTTGATAAAACTTTCTGCGAGTTACACCGTTTAAGAGAATTTCTTAAGCATTATGAGTCACGACAACGATTGAATTTTCTACTAAGAAAGTTACCGAAGAAAATTTAAAGTTTTTATCAACATGAAAGATGTACATATACAGAGATCTCGTAGAAAACTATAAATTAAATGCTAATGAATAATTTTATTGTAAATGCGAGGCACTAAAGTATTTCAAAAGAAAATTTAAATAAAATCAGTAATTTATTATGTTTTTATCTAGAACTGTGTGGTATTTTTTTGGCAGCTAGTTTTTAAAACATTATTGCTTGTAAAAAAAAAACTAAATTTTTTCCGTGCAAATGTATACAAATTGAGTGCAAACTTATGATCCAAAACTAAGACGTAAGAAACTCGTGACATCAGTGAAAATTCCTGTTACTTGCATCTTTGATGATCACATTTTGGTCTAGTGGGGTCATTGGCCGAAGTCTTGCCAGAGATGACGGTGTCGGCGACTAATGGGAATTCAGCCAGCCAGCCTCTAATCGATAAAGGCTTAGTGGATGTCGGGTTTTGAGGTAACTTCACCTCGTACCCGGAAGTACTACGTGAACTTCCGGTTGCGGGTGAACATCCTCCGACGGCGACTTGTGGTCAACTCTGTCTGGTGGACCGCTGTGCCAGGGGTCCTCTGTGAGAAACGGCCGGGGTGTGCAGTACCGCAAATAATCTCCGTTGCTGAACCTCTCAGTAGAGATCAGGTAAGTGCCGGTCCTATAAAGGTGACCGACATCTTAATTGTAATATGCCGTTTGGAGGTGATAGATTCGCTCACCTCACAGGACGAGCGAGTGGTTCTTATCTCTCTCAATCCGCGGCCTCGCAGACTCTCGGGTTGGTTATTTTTCGGACAGTGACAAAGAACAGTAAAAAGAAATATATAGGCTGTTCACGGTAGAATGAGCACTTTCGAAAACCCTGCTTAAGATATACTTGTGTACGCGTTGTGTATTCTCCCGCCTTATGTAAATTAACATTGCCATGGGCCTCGTCACTTTATTCATGCGTCGGTCAAATGAAACACTGGAATTATCAAGAAAGTGAATACTTTACAAATCCGCTAATTTTACACTTCGTTGGAAAAAAAAAAACAGGAAGTGAAAGAAATAATTTTAAGCTATCATAAATGGTTACCAAACACTTTTTATTCGACTTTAGGATATGGAACTACTTTACATCCATTGTTACCAACTTGACTAGGCGAATGTCACTCAGTGCTTACTTTATCATGAACAGCCTTTAATACATCAATGTCTTATTTGATATCAATGATAAGTCTTACTTCACTTTTCACCCAGCGGATGGGCAGGGTGCTCGAATTTTATAAGACTTAATTAATGACTGCAACGTCTGCGATGTAATTTCCTTCCCGTTAATCCAAAATTTAATATTTAGATTAATTCTAGAAATCCGCGTTGTAAGTGTCTAAGAAACGTTTATAGTGAATTTTAACTTGAGATTTGTCTGATGAAGACCGGAAATATTGGAAACAGTGCCGTAAAAATTAAACCACTTAAACGACAAAATATTTTTTTCCCCATAAACCCTAGAACAATAAAGTGGTATGGTATACCACATAACAAGAATAAAAATATAATACTGCTTTTTAACAACTGTAAAATGGGTTGCGCCTGAAACACGCAAAACTTGTAACACAAATATGTAGGAAATAAATTTCACTAACGCTGTGGTTTCTGTGCCAGATACGGTTGGTAAACCGTTAATAGCAGTTCTTTTTTAACTGTATGGTTTCAAACATTAAACGTGAAAAGGTACAAAGTGATCCATTATGAATGAGACATTATTTCGTCTCTAGAAGTCGACAGCCTTAGGATGTTACATAACACCCACCATTATATCCCGCTTTGTCTAAACAGGATATTATTAACGTACAGTACATCCAATAGTATAAGCTGTTTACGGTAAAGTGAGCACTTTTGAGGCCCTAATTACTTTTTCCTTTCAGCCATAGTTAATCCTTTAACCACCTTTTAAATACATTTTTTTGTTATGAAAGTAATAAACACAGCGTATATATTCCACAGCACTCTGAATTTCACATCTAAAGGTAAAATAAAATATAGTTATTGACTGTTGTTCCAAATGAGAGGGCTTTCAAAAGTGCTCACTTTATCGTGAATATCCTATAGGTACACGTATACAAATTATACATTTATTTGTGAATACATTAACGCAAAACTTGTTATTAATAATTTTTGTCTGGTAAGTTTTTAAAATAAATTGTGTTTATACTGATATTTTTAATACCACTGAAATGCTGGTATAATAGCATGAGTTGGTTGATAGCTGCAAATTAAACGATAAGAAACATTACATTTTATCATAGTGGAAAATGTGAGAGGACGTGAGATTGTTCAGTATTGTTTCGTGGGAAAAACGTGGAGACGCTAGTCTAGAACAAGATTGTTTAGGCACTGTTTTATAATTACCATTGCGGTATTCACAAGGGCTACGTTTGTGGACAGACCTCCAGCACACGCTCCAACTATATGTTCTTTATTTATTTTTTGCTTTCTCCTTCGTATGCGCGATATCTGATCTACAAGCTTGTGTACTCGGCGTTAGTATTGCATTTGGTCGAATACTCAGAAGACTAAGCCGAAGGGGCCGCGGTGGTATAATGGTTAGACTACTCGCCTCCCACCTAGGTGAACCGGGTTCTATTTTCGCATGTGGGCATCGTGTCGGACGATGTCGCTTGTCGGCAGGTTTTCTCGGGGTTCTCCCGCCCCCCCCCCCGCTCTTTCACTGCTGCATACTTACCTCGCTTCACCCTCGTCGCTCTTGAGACCTCGATGTTAAGAGCCGCCCAATTTTATCCACCACTTAATAGATTTTTTTTTGTCGAGTCGCAGTGAGAAAAACGTCGCGGATTTCTCAAAATTCAGTTAGAATGTGCGATTCGAAAGTACTCTCCCGATTTTCTTCTCTTCCTCCTTTATAATTTCTTCTTCTGTGTTCATCTTTTGAGATCTATTATCGTCAATTTTTTTTAGATTTTCTCATGCCTGTTACAGGCTAGTTTTGTAGTCAGTTCAGCCCCCTCTTAGCTTCATTTCAATGGTTTTTAAGGTCTTGAAAATCATACATAACCTCGCCCATTTCTGAACTATTTTTTTTAAGTTCTGTTTTTTTTTTTTTTCGTAGTCTTTAAAGAAAGAAGCGAATGCGGCACTTTAATAACGAGGTGATAGCCGGCCATGTCACGCTGCTTTGTTGCAGAATCGTTCCTTAATTCGTTTCAGTTGTAATGTTTCCTTTATCGTCTTTGTTAGTACGTGTAGAGAGACGTCATTTTATTTAAAAGTATGTTTTGTTTTTAACTTGCACGTTAAATTTTCATACTTATTTTAAAGGTGCATGCTATTTAACGTCGTAAATTTCATAGGTGCTTAAAAAATATAACGTAAGAAAAGCAGGATGAATTATTTAATGTAGCAAACGCTAAATTACAGAACTTGTTTACTTAAAACATTATATTTTGTTTACGTAAAAACGCAAACTAAGAATTTTTGAACTTGTACACTTGCGGTTTATACACATTGGCGTGTAGTGAACTGTTGCAAAGTAAGCTGGCGTTGGCTCTGTGCTATACCCTGTTGCTTGCTAGTTTACACTTCCACCACCAGGAGGTAGCTCGGCTGCTAACTCCACAGGACGGGTGTAATGGGTCACCTTGTTGCTCGCTTGTGAGTGGTCGGAATACATTCATTTTCTCTAGGCTACGCACGGTTGTTACTGATTCCTGCTGCGTGTACCGAGAATGTACAGATGTGAGCAAGCACCAGCTTACCTTGCAACACTTCATAACACGCCACTGTTTATACATATTCACATTAATAAATGCCAAGGCTTAACGACATACATAGCAGTAATTTTTAGCTTAATTAATTGTTATCCATGAATTTACGCATACTCATACACAAATATGAAAAGAAGTATTAGGCAAACAATTCATATTAAAACGAGCTTTAAATTATTAAATGGCTGTGTTACATAAAGTAATGTCCAAACTAAGGGCTTCTAATTTTGAAGAGGTAGCTAACTTTCGTATAACATTATAAGGATGTTATTCTGTTAACTGTTTGTAGGATATTTATTATTGTTACACATTTGGTTACCTTTTTGTTATGTGAGCTTTAATACAGGCGATTAAACTTTTGCAATTATAAGACTGTTAAAAGTTTCAAGTGTATTAAGGGACATTTCGGAAAGGCCGTTTCTTGTATATTCGTTTATTACTAGTAATTTTCTTTTCACTAAAAGTTTTATGAAGTAGTTCTTCGTAAATGTTCATAGAAAATGAAATCTGTTTGGAAAACAACTAAATGCATCTTTCCATTACACTATTGCAGACAGTATTAAAGTGAAAACTAAAGAAGAAATAATTCAAAAGTTAAAAAAAATTATTATTCACTAAAAATTTAGTGACAAATTATTTAAAGTATAACTGCGAGTGGTTTGTTTGTAGGCACGTAATACTATAAATATAATTATTAGCTTTCACATACACAAAATTGCCTGCTTGCAACTGTAATCGGACCTAACTGGAAATAATTTTTGTTTTTAAAAATTGTGTACTTTTATTTATTTCGTTTGGGTATGAACTCTATAGAATAATAATGGTATTTTATATTCATATAAGAAATATTACTTCCGCTACCGCATGCAAATATTTAGTTGACATCAGAAATATTATTTTATATATGCATATAATATTGACGGACAACATAAATACAAAACGATGCATTAACGAAATACCTAAAAAATATATATTATTTTGTGAAGCTTACACATAAAATATTCACTATCGACAAAAAAGTAATTGGGCACCTGTCCACAATATTTGCTCGGTGGTTGTCACCCCATTAGCATCTCGTAGGGCCACCTCTTGCGGCTATAACAGCAGCCACCCTGTCTGGCATAATCTCTACGAGTTTTTTCAAGACATCCATGGGAATTCGTAGCCATTCCTCTTGCAACCATTCCATGAGTTGAGCAATGGATTTTGGCCACGCCTGACGAGCCCTCACCAGGCGATCCAATTCGTCTCAAAGATGTTCTATAGGGTTGAGGTTGGGGTTCTGGGCGGCCAATCCAATCGGCGAACATTGTTGTCGGCGTACCACTGCATAGTAACCCTTGAAACATGACACCTGGCATTGTCATCCTGGATGTAACACGGGTCCATTCCATAAAAACGCCACAATGTTGGGAGCATTTCATTGTCCAGAATGTTACAATAGGCCTCTGTGTTCATGCTACCACAGACAAACACCAGCGGTCCTACGCCGAAGGCCGTGAAACATCCCCACACAATCACTCCACTACCACCAAATTTCCTAGTTGGCAGTATACACTCCGGCAAAAGCCGGTCCCCGGGTAGACGCCACACCCATACACGTCCAGCGGACCGGAATAATGTAAACCTCGATTCGTCACTCTACAGAACCGATTTCCACTGCTCCAGTATCCAGTTGCGACGGTCCAAACACCACCTGAGTCGCCAAGCTTTATTGTTTGTCGTGATATGGGGTTTATGTGAAACTGCTCTTCCGAAATATCCAAGTCGGTGAGCCTACGTACGCAATGTTCCAATAGAAATCGATACTCCTGTTGCTGCATGAAACTTCTGTCGCATGGTAGCCATGGGTTGTGCCGTATTTTTGACAATTTCACGTTTCAGGGTTCTGCGATTTCTATCGGTCAAGATTGGAGGTCGCCCAGAACGTGCAGCATTGCCACAATGCCCATCGACCTTCCACTTACGCGACCGTTGATTTGGACCGGTTTATCTTCCGTGCAATCGCCCGGCTAGACAGCCCACTGAGATGGCAGGCCACAACCACGCCCTTATCGAAGTCCGATAGCTCTGTACCTCGTGCCATTTCCTTGTCAACTGGCTCTACACCGGCCTGGAGCGTATGGCGACCACACAAGTCAACTGACGTACTGAATTACTTATCTTCACGGGTGAGCAATTACTTTTTGGTGGATAGTGTAGTTCCAATTACTAACCTTGTTTCAATTAATAAATTCGCTGCTTGAAATGTAGCGGCTTCTTAAAATTATTATTTTTGCAAGAAAGCTTACGGTCTTATGACTTGATAGTTGTTTTTTATTATTATTTTTAACCTTTCATACCGTACCATATCGTTTTATGTACTTTTTATTAATTTTGATATACTTTAAATTGTTTGTAAATAATTGTTATTTTTATCATTGCGTACTTTTTAATTAAAATTAATTAACTTGAATATTCACACTGTCGACAAGTGCATTTTTTTGTCATTTTTTTTAAATACTTGCTAAATTTTGGCAACAAACTTTCTGAACAGCAATTTTAACTGGGCATATGACTCTAGTAACGTACTTTACGTATATGTGTTTTATTCGTACAAACCCTTTACCGTTTGATGCTTGTTATTATTTGACGTGACGTACATTTATACGTCCGAAGGAGTAGCCACGTGAATGTGAGGTTCAGGATCTCTTGCACCGGTCGCTTGAATATTATACCAGGCATAGAACTTCTTGACTGCTGAATGTCAGCCGATCTGACTTGCTCCTCCCACTAGCTTGTGCCAGTAGCCTATCTCGGCTGTGCGCTGTTATCTAGTTCACAGTGTTAAAATGGTCGCAGCGAATCGAGTAACGTGTTTCTCAGATGCGCTCAGAAAATCGTGTAATATTTAATTAAAGTTAAGTCACTTTTTTGCAAGAGGCTGAGTTTGCTGAATAAGAAGGTTAAAATCCTATGTCCGTAGCTTTAATCCAGGGCGAGGCCACAAGCAAGGA
Organism: Dryococelus australis; assembly: GCA_029891345.1. Lineage (NCBI taxonomy): Eukaryota > Metazoa > Arthropoda > Insecta > Phasmatodea > Phasmatidae > Dryococelus > Dryococelus australis. The sequence goes on along the minus strand of CM057001.1, from coordinate 44,190,728 downwards.
GACGCTTTAGAAACACGGAGATGTTTGGACTTCCGAGGCGACTATATAGCAGCCCGACGACGAGTACACAAGATGGAGAGGCGAAGGGTGTGCCGAGATCCGCCCCGCGAGACTACACGATGAGCAGCCTTCGGCAACAGCATTAAGGTGATAACGAGCTGGTGACTTAAGTAAAGACTGTAGCTAACTTTGTTATGCCGTGGAGTAACGTAGAGTCAATAACTTAATAGTTTCAATATATTTAACTCCCTCGTTAAAGTGACTTAACTTATTGTTCAGTATTGTATTCGAATTGATGTAAAACGTTGTACGTTTTAAAGCTTGACAAAATGTAATAACGTTGTAGTAAATGAGTCTACCATCTGTCTATGTTCCCCCAAATATAATTGGTTCGGTAAGCCCTTAAGTCTAACCGTAACAAATACGTAAGGAGTGTGCATGACAATTGGCATAAACTCACGGCCATTTTTCATAATAGAGGATATTCTTAGTTCTCACCTTGACAGGGAAACACATTTCGTAGTTATATATAAATGTGCCTGCCTTTCTTTGAAAGAAAGCGATAACAAATTTTGGATCGTTCTTGGTGGATACTAGATAATACAGAATGTCCGAAAAGTCTTTAAATGATTACAGACTTCATTTATATCCGTTGTATGCAAGATAGAGGTGTGAAACCGGAGCCAAAATGTTGGCAAACTAATCAAGTTTTTGCTGCAACAGGACAGCACATCAGTAAGTCTCGATATGAGCATCCTTGGTAGCTCGTAACCCATCTAGTGTGTATTCAGTTTCTGTCCATACTAGCCAACATCACAGGCGGGATCGATGCAACAAATGCGGATAACCATTGTTGCAGAGTTGCAAGATCTGACACATGAGTTCTCTAGACATTGTCCTTCACATAATCCCATAGAAAATTATCTGATGGGGTTATGTATTGAAATCTTGGAGGTCAAGCTGTCCTGCCATCACGATCGATCCATCGTCCAGGAAAAGTCGCATCAAGATTGCAAGAACATCCAAACCCCAATGAAAAATGACATCTGGGTGTTTCTCAGGCAAATGAGGAATAGCAAACAATTGCAACATGTCCAGATACACTGAAGATATGATGGTGCGCTCAGCGAAAAAGAATGGTCCGATAAATTTGTCGTGGAAATACGCCCACGCAGCATTCACCCTTATACTGCCTGTGATACGCTCAGACACCTCACCAGGGGGCTACGAACTCCAAATACGCACGTTATGCTCACTGTAGAAAATAATGGTTACCTTAGCTGACAAGTGTAAGGCAATATTCGCAAACTTGTGTGGGAAACACAGTTTTCCTTACATATAAGGTATAATTATCGCACTCTGGAGTAAAATTCACGTACATGGTAGTGAAAAATCCCAGGAATGGATGGTAAAATTTAATTACGAAGCGTTCATCTTTTCAGCATTGCCTCAACGGCTAAGTGAGAGGGCGGGAGCAAAAAACAATCCTTTAATGCGTTATGTTGTTGCCTTGGTATAATGGATAGCACATCGGCCTCTCATGATAGAGGTCCTCTCATGATAGAGGTCCTTGGTTCGCGCCCATCCAACAACAACTGTCAAGGATTTTATAGTTGAGGCTTCGGTTACTCTTCGTCAGAAAATATAGATAGTAAAAAATAACAGTACTAATACCCTGTGTACTTTTAAATATAAATGTACTATACAATATAGTTAATATTCCCTTGCTTGTGTGGGTTTTCCCCCACTTTTGTCAGGTACTTGTTCCGTAAGTTTGGGAATAGTACCTTTCTTGTGATGTAAATTTACTCCACGTCTGACAGTTAATTTTATATTACATGTAGAGGTAATTAGCTTCCCTTACATGTGAGGGAATTTCACCTAATTTTTTTTACAGTGTGGTTAACAACTGACAAAAAAATCGCGTCGCCAGAAAAAGCAAAACGTTTTAGCTAGCCATTATCGCCTTAATGCATGATAACATTTCGACTGCAAAGAAAGCCTTAATAATTTGTACGTTGCATGCACGATACAATAAACGTTTGTGTAAGATATGATGAGAACTTATTGGCATCTGTAATTTACGTGAAGCCCTACGGACTGATTTCTTTAGACTTCGCACAAAAGTCTGCCTCACTTCTTCTACACTTTCAACTGAGGTTGATGATCGGCCAGTTAATTTAATTCCACTTTGTTTCCGATATATTGCAAACATACATTTCAAAATCTCACTTTTCAAGGGATTATAAATCCTTTAATATTCAGTTTAGGTAGTACGTGTCTTATATATTTTCTACTTATTTTTACATAAGGAATCGCCTCACGGAGTTTGTTGGTCAAATTGAGAAACACTCTGTATATGTCAGTATTCTTCTTGGGGCGTAGGGGAAAAAAAGAGTAGAAAAAAAAAAATATATATATAACTATCTACAGTCACCCTCTTAAACTGAATATCATAGGGCTGCTACTGATCCGCCTATCATTGTTATTCGCCTCCGATGTATGTTCATCATGGAGAATGGGTATCATGAAAATGTATTCGTTCATCAACGCGCTGTAACATGAGCCGTGGTCTGTTGTGCAACCGCACACTGAAAGGTCGCGCTACGCCACACACACAAACGCGCGCGCGACGATTGTCGGGCGTGACAAACAGCGGGCAGCAATTCACCTCGAGGCTGCATCCTGTGCGCCCCCCATTCCCACATTTCCGCAGGAACTTTCAACTCTCATTCGTTAACACGTTACGGTTTGCACGGTCGCTCCGGCCATTGTTGCGTTCGCAGCATCCCGCCGGCCTCCGGTAACGCGCGGAGCGACAGAAATAAAAAATTAATAGCGCGCCGACTCGTTTGAAATGATGTTCTGAGTTGGCGGGACGAACAACGCTGGTCGAGGGTCATACCTAGTCGTTAAAATCGTAATACATTATCTGCTATTCTTCGGTAGCGATCTACCAGAGCTTCTTCAGATGGTTTCTTGTATCTCAAAGCCTCAAAGTTGACATCTCAATCTGATGTTAAGCATGGTAGGCTGCGTCCGGTTTTGTTTGTATAAAGTCTTTGACAATGGAAGGGTGTTACATTGCAGTGAAATTAGACATACATGAATTATGTAGACATAAAAAGCCAAAATATTTATGTCCAAATTTAATCTTCCTTTAGTCTTCTCATAAATATTAGACAATGATCACTTCAATTACATTAAGTCTTCCATATTCTTCTTAGGCAAATTCCACACTCCACAAACTTGATAATCATTTGCATTTAAACATCTTGCAGAAAATTTAGATATACATTATTTATTATTATTGCCTTAAAATTTTCTTCTTGTAGTCATTATAAAATATTTTAATTCAATTGAAATAAATATTGCTGTCCATATACACTCATCTTATCAAATTATTCTTCAAAATTATTCATTACAATTTTGCACACGACCATCTTTGGCTGTGGTGTAAATTCCTTCTAAAGGGAAATTTTTGCTCTATTTTACCTCAGTCTTACTTATGTTGTCTCATATCCTCTGGCTGTCGCCTGACCATGACACATCTCTCCGCCAATCGGCAATAGCGAGACGAGTCACAACCAGGATAGTCATGTTTAATATAATTGTTTTATACAATCTAGGAAGAATTGAAAAATAACAAGCATTAATAGTGAATACTGTATATAAACAAATGAATCTCTATGTGAATAACTATTTAAAAAAACCAAAGATTATACTGTTCAGATAACAAAACGTAATTTGGAAAGATATCAAAATAATTGACAACATAAGCAAATATAATTTAATTATATATGTATATTATATATATATACTATTCACTGTAAAGTGAGCACTTTTGAAATCACTATCATTTGGAATACTAGTCAATAAATATATATTTTTTAGTCTGTTTTTTTACTGTGTTTATTACTAACATGGCAATATTTATTTGAAAAAGATGGTTAAAGGATAAGAAATGGCTGCAAGGAAAAAGTAACTAGGCCCTCAAAAGTGCTCACTTGACAGTGAACAACCTGTAATAATAATGTCTATGACTAAGTGTAAATATAACCCCAAAATCTGCAATGTTAGAAGGACTATCTGTTTGGGGAAGAAAATCTGCGTAGAGTGGTCAGTAGGTAGAACTAGATCATGGCATCTCATTGGCAGCAAGTCACTAGAGACGGGACAAGTCGCTCCGGGAAACGGGAACAAGGAAGCAATCGACCATGGCTTGTAGTTAAAAATCTCACTAAATAGGGGAGAGTTGCATATATCGTACCACTTTTAAAATTTTCAATTTTATCCGTCTAAAATGAAAGGAAAAAAAACAAGGGTTTACCAATTTGTATCAAAAAGTATGACTATTTATGGGTACATTTATGTGGGTTACATTCCAAAATGTAGCATCGGGGGAAGAAATAAAGAACTTTTCGTAACACGCTGCAACTGGTACGATATAAGAAACTGGTGTCCTAAATCGTACCCCCTATGTCCTAAATCGTACCACAACATTATAAATTAAACCAAATGAGAGAACAAGCAAGACAGCATGAAATAACACACAGGATTATTGTAGTATTTAAATACTAATAAAGTTTGATTATTTTTCTACAGTAAATCCAAGAAATATTCAATTATTTACAGGCTACACAAACAATATGTTTCAGTTCTGGCTTAACACCCGCACAACTCTCATGAGCCCAGGATGCGCACACTAAACACTAAACCTTATCTTCCACGAATGTATCTTCACACACAGAACAATACCAGTCGTCACGTTGTAAGACACTTTCTATGTCTATCGGGATATCACGCTGTAATGAAGTGGATTACTGGTGTCAATTGTAATCTAGGCCTTGATTTCTTCCTGCAGATGTAAAATGTTCCTTCGTTGTAGGCCTAGGTCCGTTAGTCTTTCTCTTCTTAATACTGGGCTGTGATAATTGTAGGTGATATGGCATGTCCTTTACGATTTTCATTTTTAACTCTTTTACTGTTGCCTGTGCCACTTACAATGCCTTCGCCAACTCCAAATCGTTTTTGTATGGACTGCTTGTCAAAACACGTGCCCGTTGGGCCTTTGCCAACATACATATTTTGTTGGGTCTAGGAATCGGCGAAAGTGATTCAACAGACACGCTGAGAGTACAATAAGTGATTTTTGTTACAATAGGGCCAGTTGCAACACTCGGTTTTTCAATCAAAAGGACATTGTTTTCATCTGAGTTAGGTGGCTCATTAGTGGCATCTTCAGTGGGCCTTGAAGTTGCACACAGATCGGCATCTTCATTGACTGGTGTAGGATCATCTGTTTGCTTTAGGTACTCGTCTGAACGTTTGATCCTGACGCGCTTGTGGAACACGCCACTGTCATGTTTACACCTCTTTCTCCACTAGAAGCTGAACCTACCTGGAGTTTTGCTTTCTTCGCTAAAACCTTTTGGCATTTGTTTTTTGAAAAGTACTAACGCCTGTTTCATCCATATCAAAAAGGCGGGTCGCATCGATCTTGTTTTCAACAATGACTTTAATACTTCAAAAAATTCGCCAACATGTTCCCTATTGAACCCTCTCGCTCGAGCCATGGTTGTTGCTTCTGATTCGCGTAATGTCAACTCTTTATGACGAGCTCGGAAAGCGTAAAACCACTTTTTACCTGCCATTTGAGTATCCACATTAAAGTTATATGGAATATTTTGTGCTCTATCTGATATGCCAGATTGCGTACATCGTTTATCGCGACTCCAAAAAGTAGTTCTTCCATTTTGAAATATGTTCTACAAGTTGATTTTCTATTTCAAGTGGCAAGGTACTAGTCCGTTCAAGCGCCTTCGTGCCGTCGTTAACAATTAAGTTTTTACAGTCCAAGTGGCGCTTTAGCGTGGGTTTTGGAATGCCGTACTGGCGGCAGCACTCGTTGAACCCATATCCCCATTTCTGTACGCTGCCAGAGCCCTTTCCGTGTCTGATTCACTCCAGGCACTATATTTCCTTTTCGCCATTCTGTAACACACAATTAACACTTGTGTTAGTTGTGTTTATTTATAATTAATTTAATTTACGCAAGTAAATTGCAAATATAGAACTTCAAATAATACGATATCCCAATTCGTACCGGTACGAATTAGGAACCCCACCCGTGTTACGATTTAGGCAACTGCGCACGACTTCACTATTTACTTCATTTCTAAAATAAAACAGGTGTCTCGCTACAAGGCGACCAGCCGCTACGTTCAATATTACTTGCACCACAATGATAACTGCTGGAATCCTATAACACGTACCTTGAAGTGCTGTGTCATCTTGCATATGGAGTAGAAGAACTCCATCAACAAACACTGTAACAATATAACTGTAATAAACACGCAACACGTGCTTACACTGACTAGCTATGTTCACCGACTGCTCAATACATCTAGAAGTTCAAGTATTCACCGTGAGAGCACGCCACTAGTCCTGCTTCATAGAAAACCGATGGTGGTACGATTTAGGTGGTCGTACGGTTTCGGCGACTTTCCCCTACATACTCACCAAGTACATACCTGCCCGAAGCCGTTGCAACACAATCGGCTATACCCAACTACTGGAGTAGTTTCCGGCTACTTACAGCACCATTTGAGTATAACGTGGAGGAGCAGATACACACCATGAGATGATAAACAAGAAATACAGTCGTGACGCGGAGTTTACACTCCTATTCATAGGATTTTCAAATTTAATCAGAGAAACCGTTTCCAACGACCTCGGAACACCCGCCATGGCTTCTGTGAAGTTACGCACGTTTTTCCATTTGACTGTCTTGGCCCATGCGAATTTGCTATATGCATCGAAAGCATTCGCCTGTAGTGATGTCAGGAAACTATGGAAAACTGAAGACAGGACCTTAACGGGTTTTCGCCTAAATCACTTGTCCGCCAGAAAACAACAGGTTATCAAGAAGCAGAATCCAAGAACCACCGTTTTTTAACAAAACAATTTCCATAATTTTACGGAAAGTGCAGATAAACATTTTATAGAAACCTTGGCAAAATTACGTATATGTTGCTTTTCCAATAACGGACATTTCATACATTTCATATAACCTATCGTGAATTCATGGAACTTGTTCAAAAATTTGCTAGTTAGTTTTTCTGTTCGTCCCGTAAAAAAAAACGAGATTGAGGAAATAAGGCTAAATATTCGTAATGTGGGTGTAACAGCTGTGTATAAAAAATTAAAAAAAAAAAACAGGTAAACTAATTTATTTTGAGCGACATTTGGACACGAAGTAAAATATTTGAAGTGGTGACTTTTACCACCTGCCTGCGATCTTCTCGGGATATAAAGTGTGGAATACTTAACTTTGCATGTTTCCGCAATACCATATTTATAATTTCGGCAAAATATAAAAAAAAAAAGTAATTTACAAGTAAAAAATGCATTTTTAAAATATGATAATAAATACGGATATTTGATTTGACATACCCTATGCCTGTGAAACAAATACGGCTACCAGAAACAAACATATGCTTGAAGAATTAGTGGGCGTAATGGCCGAGCACCTTCGGGTACTTTCGACAAACCCGAGTCCCTGGTTTCCGAGCGCCCCCTGAGATTGCCGAGCTCGTCCGAATCGACCCGAAGTTTTCGATCATTCTTCACGTGCATATGAAGGCAGGTGTACCTCAGTGGTTACGCGTTCCAAGCTGTTACACTTATCAGGTGCTACTTTTTGATGTACGAAATAATAGGTCTAAGTGCCATGGATATTCCAACTGCTGTAGGTCGATAAGTTTCTGGTTACAGTGGCGAAGAAAACTTCGCGTGGACTCGGCACTGTTCGTTCCCGAAACCCGAAGCTGCGCGCGAAATTTACAGTACTCGGCTCCGTGTTTAGTGGTTACACGGATCGAGTTTCCGTATGTCAACTCTGCATTTTCTGAAAAATTTTCCCGTGAGTGGATTGACATTTTTAACGGTACAGCGTCTTTTCGAATCTCCGGTGTCGGTAAAAAGCGTGTCTTTCGGAATAACAGGTACTTTTAACCTTGCTGAATATAGCGGTAGAGCGATCACGCTGGCTGCGAATAATTAGTCACGATCTTCCAACTTTTAACTGCTTTCTGGTTAATAATGCCACAATAAACGACGTGGTTATGACGTGAGGTTCGCTATATATACCGTGTAAACAAGCGCTTTGAGATGTTCATTTCCTCCAACAAGATTCAAAAGTATTTTGTACGTATAAAAGGCTTTCTATTTCGAAAATTATGATGCACACAAACACGTTCATCGCCGTTGGCAATGTGACTTCGGGAGGTGTGTTGGTTTGGGGTAGGTCAGTGTTTGGCACACGCGCACAAGGTGAAAAATCAGACTATCTCGGAGCCGAGATGGAGTAGTATTAGACTATTCGCCTCCTACCTAGGCGGAAATGGGTTCGATCCCCGGAGGAGTCGCTCCCGAATTTTCGCACGTGGGAACCGTGCCGGATGATGCTGCTGGTCGGCGGGTTTTCTCGGGGATCTCCCATTTCCCCGTCGTCCTTCCATTCCGCGCGCTGCCCCGTACCCCCTCGTTTCTCCCCTCATCGGCTCTCGAGACCTCGATGTTGAGAGCCGCCCAAATCTCTCTACTTCACTTTGCTGCCCCTGTACCGCGATGCTGTCCGGCGCGGCAGGGGGAAATCCCACCAGGGCGTGGTTCGGAAAACGTGGCGCTTGACAGTGGCGGACATTCCTCCATTTTGTCCCCTCCCCCCCCCCCTCAAGTTTGGTCGGTGCGTGTGGGTGCCACACGAGCCCGACATTCCGCGGTGTCACGCCGCCACCAGCCAACAATGTGCAGCCAACCAGGCACGAGGGAGAAAGAGATGAAAAAAAAAAATTATCTCTCGGTTGGTAGTACCTCCCCACACGTCGACACGAATTCCTTGTTTATTTCGAGTTATTTCGGCTCAGGTTGACATTCCCAGTAATGAAGCTGGACTGGCCGCCGCTTTCCCCAACGCGCAATAGCGATCATAGAAATCCCAAACAGTCGAACAAAACCAACTGGCGTCCCTGAAACGGTGTAGTTCCCATTACAGCGTGAATATATCATCAGTGAACGTGTACATGGACAAAGCGCTCATCTGGAAAATCAGTGAAACAGCGGTAAAGTTTAACATGAAAATATCATCCCCAGTTCAAACGGAGATAACTCCAGCTTTACCGCCATGAACTAGAGTGATCACTGAATTGTAAGGATAGATAACGTGCAAACCTCCGCAATGTTCGCTATTCATGGAAACACTATCACACACGAATTCTCAATATCGGTCGTGTATTGCAATTTCCCCAGTATTTTCGAATGTTTTATCCAGTAAGTAGGGGTAGTGAAATCTCGCGAAAGAGTTTCGAGATAAATTATATTTAAAAAAAAAAATCTGAAGGGTCACTTACCTGCCTTGATTGACTGGATTACTTTTTGACTCGTGCTGTCCGCACACGAATCACGCAGGAGACTTGCCGATGTATTTGAATTCTGAGTGGCCCGGTCAAATATGAAAACGCCTTCTCAAGCAGACAGCAACCAATGGCAATAGACAAACTGCTGTTGGATGCTTATAGTATGGAAGTCTACCGTGTACTGATATTTGTTTCGCAAAAAAATCGCTAGCTCTACTTATAGGTGGCAATTTAAATGTTCTCTTTCAGTACCGCATATTGCAACCTCGGTTATATTGCGTGTTGCATAGCTATGGTCGATTCGCTGTTTCTTCCACTTTTTGAATCAAACCTCCGTTACAATATGTTTAGTTATTTCTAAAATACGACGCGTATTATAGCTGTTTTATAACTCTGTTAACATAAAACCTATTATTTCTCGTTAATTTGAAATTTTGCCTATAGTCAATTTATAAATTATAATGTCTCATTTATAATAAATACGAACAAAAACAGTTAGAAAACATCTGCTTTAGTATCATCTAGTAAGAAATAGTTCTCATGCAAAATATTATTACAACTGAGTGCGCACGAATTCAGTGAGATGTCCTTTGGTGTAATTTTATAGACTTAGTTAAGCTTAGTTTGCACGAGGCGGAGGAATATCATGGAAGTAGAACTTTAGCAGGGCTTCATAAAAGTTGAAGTAACCGTGAATATACTACATCAGATGTTGCACATTTTTTTTTGTCCACGCGCCAATCCTCAGCCAATAGTTTCGCTTACAATAAAATACTAACACTTTCGTAAAGAGAGAAATTCTGTAGAGAAATGCGTTAAAGTAAAAATCAATCACATTTCCGCGTAACGAAATTTGAAGGAAAATGTTGTTCGGAAACTGTAGTTCTTTGCGTGGGCTACACTATTGGACATTATAATTCGAGCACCAAGAAGGACGCACCTGATGAACCCCACATTGGCGGTATGCGTAGAATAGGATAGGTAAATGGCGTGAATAATTGCCAAGCCGAGTGGCGCAGTACGCATTCCAAGGCGATTCTGATAATCGGTATATAAGTGGGTGTTGGGGAGCCGCTGATAGGTCGTGGTATTGTGTTTCCACGTTATTCTTGTTGACTGACGGAGTGAGCAATCCGCGTCGAAGAACATGGCAACTATACAAAAAGGTTTTCTCTTTGACGGTAGAATCGTGCCTTATCGCGATTGTGGATTATCCCACTGCGTAATTGGTTCTCGCGTTGGTAAAAAAAAAAAAAAAAATGCGGTTACAATTGCGCGTCGTAGTAGATGGATTTGGTATGTTCTGGCACAAGGGCTGGGGGCCGAGGTGCCACCGCCATCGTGTATCCGCCATATTGTTTCTGGCGGTCATCTTGTTTCCACCATTTTGTTTCTGACCGCTATCTTGTTTCGTCTTCTCCGACGAATCACGCTTCTGCTTAAACACCAAGATGGCCGCACACGTGTCTGGTGGCACTGTGCCACACGCTTGGCCCGGTCTGTGCATTGTGCGCCTTCATACTGGCCCAGCACGTGGAGTCATGGCATGGAATGTTGTGGGATTTCAATCCCGCGCTCGCGCCCAGCCCTCAACCATAGCACGCTGTTCGGAAACTGCCACTTCACGGAGGTGTTGGAGTCTGTTGTTGTCCCCTACATTCAAAGCCAACATGACGATGCGCGAACCCATGTGGCACACATCGTCCGACGGTTCCTGGATGGCCACCAAGATACACTGCTTCTTTGGCCTGCGCGTTCACCGGATCTCTCATTCATCGCGAATATGTTGTCCATCGTCGGGCCTTCACAGCCACACCCGTGGCCACAACGGATGAACTTTGTGCTCTCGTCGAAGCAGCATGGACGGTGATAACCCAGACGGATATACAAAGTCTTCCTCTCAGTGCCGCGTCGTATAGCAACAGTTATTACCTCACGTGGTGGGGCCACACAGTGGGGCTACTGATTTCCCTTGTTCTTTACATCACACTGAGCTGCTAGAGTAACTATGCCTCCTGCGTATGACGTGTATTCCGTCGAATATTTTTATAGCACACGTCCTTCTTCCTGTTGAAATTTTAATGGTCAGCACTGTAATTTTATGGTAATGACACGCTATTTAGTGTTGGCAGTGTTGCTTTTTTTAGTTCACTTTCGCATTTTACACTCGCGTTTTAACTCCATATTTAATGTCGTTTAGAAATATGTTGAAACGCAGAACACTATATGGACTACATATGTTCGACTGAAATATCCGTGACAACATACTGTCGCATGTAGATTTTTATTATTTACATACATTACATTTACTTACAAACTTGTGTCTGGCGACGTATAAACACACATAACCCGTGACGGATCGTGACATACAAACCTACCTGTATAATTCTTGTGTAGATTTTCTACATCAAGAGCATACGCTTCTTCGTTATTTGCGAACTTATTGTAGCACAATAACACTGAAAAACTATTCACTGTTCACATCTTATCTCCTCGGCACTGCGTTCGCAGATGTAACAATTGCGTGTCTTATTTTAAAATTTTATCCTTCTTTGTTTGAAATCATTTTATTTCTGTAAATTTGGTTTTACTATAGCCTTTTGCCGTCTCATGCAAATTCATCAGATATAATTTGGCACTCGCAATGGGCTGAGTTTACCAGAATGGCTATTGTTAAAATTAAAATCCTATTTTTCCGAAAGAAATATGTCACTGCACATATTAGCAGGAAAAAAAAAATCCTTGTCACCAGGACGTCCATGTGATTAAGATTTTTGATTTCACAAAAAATTCCGTGTCGTAAATTACAGCTTCTTTGGTATAGCTCGCCGGGGAACTCGAGCAGAATGGAAACGACTTTCGACATCTTGACAGGGTCGTCGACAGTTGTGCTGTATGTTCCTTCCTTTGTACTGTCAGCGACACAAGTCCGGGCTGTCGAGTCTTCCATTCTCACTTTGCTGCTGCTAGGCACGCACTGGTCTTTGGCAAAGTCAAAACGACTACCTGAAAGTAAAGAAACATCACAAACTATTCCCGCTTTGAAGGCAGTTTCCCAATGAATGAGGGTAGGCCGGCGATTAGTGGAACTTTCTGCGTGTCGCGCCATGCTTTACTCGAGGTTACACGACGTGTGAGCGGAGAGGCAACGGAATGTAGTGGATGGTGTGAAAGGGAGTACACCGAGATAACCCAACATTTATCAGCAATATCCACCACGTTACCAACATAACTGATAGTCCCGAATCCGATCCGCGTTGGGGATCTAACACACAACGGCGTGGAGTAAGACAGTGGTGTTAAAAATAATGGGGTGTGGCTGTTTGGGGACACGGCCGTTTGTTTTGTGTGGATACGTCTACGTTGACACGCTCGGACTCCTTGGTGTTCTTTTTTACGTTCCCGGCACCGCTTCACTCGATCATGTCGTGTTTTATGGGTTTCAGTGAATTGCTTTTGAGATGCTCTTTCCAACAGTATACGATTTCTGTATTTCGACTAGGCTTTTTGACGAAATTGTGTGAAGTTTTCTTAATGTTTTACATTAAACGCATACAGTTTCACCATAACCACGCCACACAAATGATTTTATACACACAATCGATTGATCTTGACGAGAGCTGTTGACTGAAACCTAAACGAGCGTCGTAGCTTCTCCTAGTCAAATGTTATACTACGCGGAAGTTATGTGACGTGGCGAAACAAACTCAAAATAGCGGTGCCCCCATCCCCCCTCCCCGGGGTCAAATCACCCACCGGTGCGCGTGATGCTTTGGTGTCTTCGCTCAATGTAACATATTATTTGATCCTTTCGCAATCGAGTGGTGTAATTGAATTTTGAATGTATTCTATAGATTCGGAGCTGCAATGCCAAACTCTATCTCCCGATTTTGTTATCATCGGATTATCTGGCTTGCCTCCCACTGTGGTTGCAAATTTAAAGACGTGTTCACGTCAAAAATCTGAGCCAACCGGTCCCTACCTACTCCCCCCCCCCCCCCCACTTTTTTTTCACAACCTGTCCACGAAAATAAATTTACCGGCGAGGAAATGCTTTCTCTCCAGGCGTGTGGACAATACAGAGCTGCTGCTGATCTGTTCAGTTGTCCCACTAGATTAATTTATTACATCATCCAGGGTTCTCGTACCACTCTCTATATTGGGAAAAAAAACGAACTTTATCCCAGTATGCCATGGCCAAAATATTTGTCAAAAAAGGGTTTTATTATAAAGACTGTTCACGATAAAGTGAGAACTTTAGAAATGAACCTTTGAAAAAAGTCTCTCACCTTGCATCCGTGTATTTTAATGGATGCACTGAGTGGTATTCGCCCAGTAAAGTTGGTAACAATGGATAGAAAGTAATTCCTTATCTTAACGTCGAATAAAAAGTGTTAGGTAACCATATATGATAACTTACAATTATTTCTTTCGTTTTCTGTTATTTTTAATTCATCGATGTGTAAAAATGAGCAGATTGGTAAAGTATTTACTTTCTTAATAATTTCACAGTTTAATTTGACCGAAGCATGAATGAAGTGATGAGGCCCATGACAGTGTTAATTTTACACAAGGCGGAGGAATACACAACGGGCATACAGGTAGATCATAAACAGGGCTTTCAAAAGTGCTCATTTTACCGTGAACATTTCGTACTTGCTAATACCTTTAGACTTACACGTTTTTCTGCCTACATGATCGTCTTTTTTTCTCCCGTGGTAATGAAGCACTGTCGCCATTTTCAGTTTAAACGAAATCCAAATTTACTTTTGTCTATTACACTGATTCGTAAAATTAACTGAGCATTAGGCTATATATTTGCTCAGCACTTCGGCAAACAAATATGAATCAAAGCTCTTTAAATTCTTTAGTTTATCTGCCTCAAGTTTATCTCGTGAAAAACTATTTTTTTTATAATGCAGTAAGTAATGTTTCAAGGTGCAAAGACTAAATCACTGAAATACAGTTTTTTTTTCTTCAATTACTTTCGAACTCAAAATTATTGTTAAATCCTTAAAACACAGTAGCAAAATTAATGCTCCACTTGCACTTCAAAACACTCGCCCTTCCACTGTGTATTTTGTGTAAACTCCTCGTCAAAACGTGTGGTTAATTGACATAATTTGATGTTTAACTTTTAACGTTTCGTTAATTCGATAAGAAACAAGTTGCTAGGAAAGTAAGGAGCAGAGAAGGAACTGACAATGGTCTGTACCAAGGAAACATTCTGTCATTATCTTAGAGTTATTTGAAGCAATTAAAAAAAAACAGGGAGAATCAGAATTAGGACTACTGGAGTGTGAGAATCGAACCCGGATCTTTCATAACGTGCTGTAAGTCTAGTAGGTATATTGCTAAACCGCCACCTTGCTGGATCACCCGAAAGGTTATACGGATCCTCGCAGGTATTACCGTTCGAGGATGTTGGCAAGCAAATGTGGTAAGAGCTAAGGTGAGTGAAGATATCTGGGCTGCTCTTAACATCGAAGTCTTGAGAGCCGATGAAGGTGATTGAGGTGAGTATGGAGCAGCACTGGAATGAAAAGGGTGAGGGAAACGGAAGATCCCCCCCTCCCCCCCGAGAAAACCCGCCGACCAGTGGCATCGTCCGGCACGATTCCCACCCGGCCGGAGATTGAACCCGGTTCGCCCTGGTGGGAGGCGAGCGGTATAAACGCTCAGCCACCGCGGCCCTTAAGAGCTGAGGTGTCCAACCGAATGGACGCTGAAGTGTTTCGTAAGTGCGACAGGGCTGAGGCCGAAGTTCCACTTTAGTGGTTTTATTTAACTGCCACAACGTGAGAATACGGCAGTGTTTCCAGCGTACAGTGCAGTCTGTTATAGGCTATTTACGGTAAAGTGAGCACTTTTTAAAGCTCTCTCGTTTGGAATAATAGTCTATATATTTTTTTATTTTAGTCTTAGACGTTCACTTCCGAGTGCGTCGAGATATACACACTGTGCTCATTACTTACATAGCAATATTTATTTTAAATTGTGGTTAAGGGATAAAAAATAGGTGGAAGAAATAAGTAACTAGGGCCTCAAAGGTGCTCACTTTACCGTGAACAGCCTATACGAAGAATCCCCGAGACGAAACTTTAGTGGTACATTGTGCTGAAACGTCTTCGTGTCAGACCTTCGTTTCGTGGAACCACAGTCAGCACTGCACATCTGGTCATGTCGAGTGCCTGGTATGGAGGTGGATAAACGTGTCGCCATTCGGTGGCTGAACTTAGAACGTTTGATACAGTATGACGAAGTATGGCCAGTTTACGGTTAGTGAATTACTTCTGAAAGCAGTGCTATCTGTCTAATTTTGTAAGCTTCCGCTATATGTAAGATGAGCCATTGATATGGACCGTCTGAGTTTATTCACGCGTCATCCAAAAGGAAAAATTGGTAATCTTAGAAAATTAAATGTATTTGTTAGTAATGTGCATAGTCTTGCATGTGTATATAACAAGAATCCCTGAGTATATCAGCTATAAATATACTACATATAACCTATTCGCGGTAAAGTGAGTACTTTTGAAAGTTCATCCATTTGGAATAGTAGTCAATAAATATATTTTATTTTAGCTTAGAAGTTGTATACATAGTGCAGTGGAATATACATTTTGTGTTTATTTCTTACATATCAATATTTTTTTTAAAGGTGGCTAATGGATAAAAAAAATGGCTAAAAGGGAAAAGTAACTAGGGCTTCAAAAGAGCTAAGTTTACCGTGAACGGCCTATATGTGTGTTATGCACGCTTAATAACGTCAAGTCTTCGAACTGTCTTTATTAATTCCCTGCCAAGATAACTAGCAGTCTGCTTGCCAGTTTGTACTTTAGCATACGTGTAGTTTTGGGCGGTGATTTATTTTTCTTCAAATGTTGATTTCACAAGTGCTTACTTTTCCTTGAACTGACTGTATGTCAGGAAATTTTTTTACTTATGTAATAAATTTATACTTTTTAAGTGCCTAATTTGCAATAAATCGTTCTAATTAACATGCAGGCACGTGCTAAACAAATACCGCAGAATTAAATATAGGCGTAGCTATCAAAGAGAGATTTTCAAGAAGACGATAATATTTTTATGAAATTATTAATGACGTGGCCTAATGTGAGAGTGTAATCTATTCGCGGTTACTTCATACTTTTCTGAAGCCCTGCTGAAGTTCTATTTCCAGGATATTCATCTGTCTCATGCAAACTATGCATAACCAAGTATACAAAATTACGCCAAAAGATAACGCACCTAATTCGTGCGTATTCAGTTGTAATAATGTTGTGCGTGAGAACCATTTCTTACTAGGCGCTACCATCACAGACGTTTTATTACTATTGTCACTCATATTTTCATTAAAAATGAAATGTTATAAGGTATAAATAAACTATAGGTAAAATTTCAGTAAAACAAAAAAATAAAATACTTTTATGTTAACATAGGCATAAAACGCTTGTAATACATGGAATATTTAGGAAATAACTAAAAACGCCATACACGGGGTGATTTTTCAAAGGTTTGATTCAAGAAGTGTGAAGAAACTGCTAATAGACTATACTAGCAGGATAACAGTGTATTATACACGCCGAAGTCGCGTAGCCGTGAAAGCCCGGTGACGCAAACGTTAGCCTAATTAGTCGGCCTAAATGGCTACCATTAGCGTGCCTGAAAGCGTCAGGTATGTTATTCCTGTGCGTGGGCGAGTGAATGCTTAATGGCATCTGTCCGATTTTGCTTGTCCGTCGTATCTCCAAGTCAGTTATCTTTTCAACTGTTCCAGCTTACGTGTCTGCTAAAAGCATGCATCTCCCCCCCCCCCCTCCCCCCACGGCGGATATGCTCATTTGCATATTCCGACCGTCGAGCAATTTTACTTCTGATCCCTCACGTAGTATGCGGACAACGATAATACACATCACTTGTAACACGTATACTCTACGCCCGGATCAGCGATATAATTCAGTGACGTAACATTCACTGAAAGTAAACTGATGAGCTACAACCGACTGGCAAATCAAACAAATGAACTGGGGAGAAAATGACTTGTGGTAGTAGAATTACCGACTTTCAGTAGGATTATCATATAAATAAGTAAAATCCAACCTTCATATTAATCAGTTGATTATGTATATCAATTTAATGAATTAATTTTAAAAAAATCTCTTTTCCTATTATTTCTACTTTCTCTCCTACACTACACATTGAAACGATGAAACGTACTCTGAGGGCTGCCCCAGGAGACTAGGGACTCACCAACACATAACATGCGAGTTTAAGTGAGCACACTTGCAAACAACAGACCAACATATTAGGCAGACGCCACGATAAAGGCTGTTTACGGTAAAATTAGCATTTTTGAAAGCCCTGCTTAACATATACTTCTATGGACCTTGTGTATAATTCCGCATTATGTAACATTAACATTGCCATGGACCCTACAACTTTATTCGTGCGTTGATCAAGTGAAATTTTGAAATTATTAGAAAAGTAAATATTTCACAAATCTGCTTTTTTTTTTTTTTTTTTTTTTTTACACATTTCGATGCATTAAAAAACCACAAAGCGAATTAAATTTTTTACTTTATCACAAATTGTTACTAAACTCTTGTAATTCGGCATTAAGATATGGAACTATTTCCATCCATCGTTACCAACTTTACTGGACGCATGTCACTTAGTGTGCACGTCATAATATATGAATGCAGGGGCAGTGACTTTTTCTAAGGTTGATTTAAAAAGTGCTCACTTCATCGTGAGCAGTACTGACTAACGTTCACTCCAGCCGGGAGGCTGGAAGGGAGCTTAACTTCCCAGCCGAACACAACTACACGTAACTTTACTTAAAAATAGGGAACAAATTAAACAGCCTTAACACGGGTCCGGTGCCCAAGAAACCACAGTTACACGATACCTCGCCGCCTTACCCAATGATTTGAGCATGTGTCGGTGTGCAATTGTCTCTACAACCACCCTGTGAGTTGTGGTAGTCTAGGCTCACGACACACAGGCCATTCGGTGGCGTATGAAGGTTCGGCGGCAATGGCGGGGGAACTAATTTCTACTGAATTTGCTTCATTTCACTATGATTCAATGAACGCGGACGAACGAAGCGAACTGCAGCGACGTACTAGTTTCCCAGGCCAATCCGAAACACGTTGTAACGATAACTCCAGTTTGTAAGACATATCAGCGAAGCGCCAGTGGATCTCCCTTGCCGGCGGCACGATATTCTTGGCAATTACGCCACCAGAAACTATATAATACTTGGAAACACTCTGTGACCCACGTCGAGAGCAATCTTAAAGACGTAGCTCGGTACAGCTTTTCGTCACACTACACAGCCTACGGCAACGATACCATCCAGGTTAGTCATAGGTTTTGTAACTAATTGAGCAAAGAGCTAATAGCACTTCCCTCGCCAAAAAACTAATATTTATTGCAATTTGGAATAATTCAATTAAAACCTTGTTTACGTGGATGCATTGAGATTAGTCAACATAATCCTTCCCTCGACTAAAATAAATTCGCATAAAATTTAAATATCCTTAGTGTAAAGTAAAATATCATAACCATTTTTACGACTTAAAGTTTAGTGCGTATGTACTTGTGGCTACAGAAGTCCGTAAGGCATGGCAACCTGTTATACAGGATTACCCTGAACCCCAAATATAGTCCATTCACGGTTAATTCAAATATTTCTGAAGTCCTGCTTGAGTTCTGCTTCAAGGATATTCCTCCGCCTCATGCAAACAAAGCTTAACCAAGTCTAGAATTTCACCCAACGGACAGCGCACTGCAGTCATGCGCGGTCAATTGTAATAATATGTTGCATAAGAACTATTTCTTACTAGGCATTGCCAACACAATCAATTTTCTTAATGTTTTTTATTCATATTAATTATAAATGAAATATTATAATTGATATGCGAAATATAAGTGAAAGTTCAGTTTAATAAAAAATCAGACACTTTTATGTTAACTTGGCATAATTAGGAAGTGACTTAACACAGAATGCGTGAATTGATTTTTCAATGGTTTGATTTAAAAAGTGTGAAGAAACCGCGTATCGGCTATACAAACTGTGACGGTACAGTCCTTTCCACCTCACGAAGACCCCGTAAATGTAACGAGTTTTAGATTCTCATAGAAACTGACGAATGAACTTGATTATAGAAATTTTTAAATCGCACAACTTGCTTCAGATTCATGGATGACAATACCAGAGTAGGAATAAAAAAGCTTGAACCAATATTAGAAGTAATTGAGTACTAACAAATTTTTTTTTAGGCATTCAGTTGGTTCGAGAAACATGCCTTGTAGAAATTTGCCAAAATACTAAATTTAGAATAACTTTTAAGCATTTGTAGATGACATCTCGTATTCGATACAAATAACAGTTTTCAAACATAGTTTTTGAAATTCAAATAAAATAGACGAATTGATTTATTTTTCATACGAATAGCTGCTTCAGTAATGATAAATAAGTCAACCTATAAGCTCATAAACGACAACCATATATTATCTCTGTTGTTACACTGTACAATTATTAAAAACTTAGAACACTTATCAGTAGGCAGTCCATGTGTGTCGAGTATTGTATTTTAACAATGACACTATAGGCTATTCACGGTAAAGTGAACACCTTTTAATGCCCTTCCAACTGGTATTAGCCACTAATAAATACGTTTTATTGCAGCTTCAGGCATTAACTTTGGCGAGTGTTGAAAAGTGTACAGCGTGTTGAATAGTCAAACGGCAATGTTCATATTAAAAAGTACCATTAAGATAGAAAAATACTGAAAGGAAAAATTCCCCATGGCCTTAAAAAGTGCTCGCTTTATCGTGACTCGCACATATGTGTCGCATCGTACATAGGGCTGCACGAGACGACCCAGACGACAAACACCATCAGACACGTCATTGTGTCACAAAACTGTACGAGATGATTCGTTACGGATAATGAAGAAGAAAAAACAACATGACCTAAAACCTGAAGTGATAGTTGAGGGAGACAGACACCCTCGAATACTGAAATTTAACGAAGTTATTGGTTATTGGCAAAATGCCAGAAAATACGCGACCTGAAACAACCGTTAGCCGGATCTGATGTATGTATTTTATCCGTGGTCGTTTTGCGGATGTAAACATAGCCCGTCGTTAGGATGTTGCGTTTTATCAAGCAACAATCGTGTGTTACACGTTACGTTACGTATGTTTTTCCGGCCTTTTTGAAAATGCCAGTTGATAAAATAAAACATTTTGCCAAATTTCCGGTAACTGTTGAAATAATTATCACGAAATTTCGCACACCGATATAACTACAGAAGGCCATATAAACGTAAATGTGTTTTTAAAGAGGTCAGAGACTGTTTTCCAAAATGGCAGCCGTATATATATTCGAGTTAATTTTCTCTTATCTGTTAAACAATTTAACCTAATTCAACCAAACTTGGTTGACAGCGTCTATTTGAAGCGTCGTATACAGAACTTCTTTTTAAGGTGAGATAGCACCAAATAGGAAAATTACATTTTTCGCAATATCTCGAAAACCTATGTTCTCTAAATTGTTCACTCGTGTAATACTACAGTTTGCCATGTAAACTTACGTGTTTTAAGTGACTCAGGCATTTATTTTCCAAATTACGGAATCATTGAGGTCAGTAGGGTTTACTGTAAGTTAGTTGGGCCACGTGTAATGCACCCGCAGATGTTTGTGGCCCACATGATGCATCTCGACTGATGTCCGCAGTTGGCCACATCTGGCCCACTGTTCAGATAACATCCATGTAGGGAAGTGCAATCTGCCTACAAGCGCTCCGCTTCTGCATAACCAACGTCAGTACCATCAGTGGGCCACGTGGCATCAGTGGCTTCTGGCCTGTCGTAAGTAAACCACTTGTAATGTCGTCAGCAAACTGTTGGCGAGCCACTTGTGGCCCAGCTATTGGTCACTTGTATTGAATAATACTTATGTTTCGCCCAGATCAACTTTATTTATTTATCATATTCATATGTTACCTTTAGCATTATTTCATAATTAGTAAATATTTTGGAATAACCTGGAATCGAACTCGCAAACCTTTCGTTCACAGTCTACAATGCTAACAACTACTCCACCACGTGTTCCTGTAAAACTTATTTTTAGTAAATCTAAATACATTTATAAACATACAAGTTGCATTATTAGCTTTGCTTTAAACACAATTAATGTTAGTATTACAAGTTAGTGCTGGGATTTCTGTGTTTTGTTTAAAAGACTAGTATTTTAGTTTCGGGCTACTTTCAGATGGAATTTAAAATGCAAAATGACGAATTTTTTAAGATCTAATGCTTTGCAGGTTTTTAGTTTGAAATCTATCTTCTCCTGTTACTAGCGATGTCACATGATAATTCTACTATAGACTGTTCACGATAAAGTGAACACTTTTGAGACCCTACTTACTTTTTACTTCCAGCCATATTGCACCATTTTATCACCTTTTGAATTAAATATTGCCATGCAAGTAATACACCGTGTGCATATTCCACCGTACTCGGAAGTTAACATCTAAGGCTGAAGTAAAATATATTTATTGACTATTGTTACAAATGAGAGGACTTCAGAAGGTGTTCACTTAATCGTGAATAGCCTATACATATATTCATGAAATAAAAAACAAGTGAATTCACATATGCCATTTTCCACTGCACAACACCATTTAGTCAGCATGCTATAAATGGCTAATGAAATTATCATTAATATGCCACCAGCAGTAACAGCTGGCATGCGATAAATGGAACATAAGCTTGCTGATAATGTTTTTCAGTAATAAGGAAGAGTTTACATACAGCAAAAGGGCCGTATGTATGCTGCTGTTACGTTCGCAGCAGTAAGCAACAGTTGGCATGCCATACGTGGCCCATTAGCATGCTACTAATATATCCGCGACAGTAATAGTTGGTATGCCATACGTGGCCCATTAGTATGCTACTAATACATCCGCGACAGTAATAGTTGGCATACCATACGTGGCCAATTAGCATGCTACTAATACATCTGCGACAGTAATAGTTGGTATAACATGAGTGGCCCACATTTTTGCTGTTTGCATGTCCCCAGCAATAAACAGTTGTATGCCGTAAATGGCCCATAAACATGCTGCTAATATTTTTCCTGCAGGAAGTAATGGTTAGCATTTCGTTTACCATCTGCTGAAATCTAACAATCATAGTGAGCGTATTGACCCATATTAAGGTACGGCTACTTTTGTTTACATGACCTGATTGTCAACTGCATAAGAAATGCTGACAGTCATAAATGCGAACGTTTGCCGCCTTTGCCAACAATTAACCAACTGTTAGCTGCTTGTTGTTTACTACTTGGATATCTTTCAAAATATTATACTGATTAAATCCGAAGTTGATGCTCCAAATTCTACCTCCGTAATGCAGTTGACTGCGCGCTGAGTTCGAGTCCCAGGTAAGGCGCATATGAAATTGTAATTGTCTCACTACTGTTGCATACGTTTCTGGTTCGATATCTAATGATGTTGCTGCCAATGTGACATCAAGACCTACCTTCAATCTAAGTCTTTAATAGCCCCATTAAACATTATTTGCACCTCTATGGAGGGAAGTAGGCTTATGAGTTATATCCGTAATTTCGTGTTTAGTAATCACGTTACGACATATGTCGTATTATGTTTTGTACTCTATTTTTATAATAAACTAGCAGCCCGCCATCACTTCGCTCATGTGTTACACTAACCCGTGACTGCCGGGACTGCATGCGAATTTATAATTTCAAGATACACTTGGTTTTGCTCTACACACTGGGCCACTGCGTCCCCACTTAAATCGCTCTAGCCACTGGGTCACTGCGGCCCTATTTGATATATTTCTATCTACTAAATAACTACTGCCCAATTGGAATAGCTCTAACCACTGGGCCAATACGGCTCTAGGGAAGGAAAGGAGGACAGCGCATAGACAAAAAAAGAAAGGAGTAAAGATCTAGAACTAAACACATTAGTTTATTTAATTGTAACGTTTTCATAGTAACAAAAGAGGAAAATGTAACGATTATTTTATCAAATTATCATATTCGGAATGTTGTGGTAAAATATTTGCACCAAACACTAATACATTTACATAAACACTACCATGCATTAGAAGAAACAATTAGCTTAGGCTGTCTGTATAAACAGAGGGACACAGACGAAAACACACAGCGTCACAGATATAGAATAACGACCGAACTGCGAATTGCTCTAACATACATTTCCCTGTACACGGGAGACACATCCAGTTGTGTTTAGGATAACGATGGTACTCGTACCGTTATTTTGAACTCTCTATGTTGATGTAAAAATAATGGCGTCTGTTGTACTTATGGTCTATCATGTAGCCGTAGAATATTAGCCGAAAATAATAGTCATTAAGTTAATTAATAATTAATTTACTCTTTTCATAACAGAAAAAAAAACTAATTGTTTCTCTCCGACATAGGTAGCTCTATTTTAAATTAAAATACACAACACGATTTTCATCAGCAGATGTGATGCCTTATACTATGAACTGTGGGGTTTGTATGGTATTTTTACTTTATATTTATTTTCCATTCGACGAAATTTCTAATTAGTATCAGGAATAAAATTTTATGAAAATCTCTGTCGCCCGCTTTCTGCGGTCTTGGGAAATGAAGATCAAAGGGGAAACTTCTATACTGCCCACCCAGAAACTGATTATCATTTAACCGCGCAGAATCTCATTTTATATATTTTTTTCTTTTTTTCAGAGATCTCCTACCTCCGATTGGTGCTAACCACGAAAGTTTAAGCACAAAAGATTAAAAGTGCGCAGTCGAGTGTACAAAAATACTTCCTATTTCGGCGTGATTGGTTCTTTGTGGTAACGTATTCTTCAATCTTTGGAAAAGCCATTTTCCAGAACCAAATAAATAAATAAATAATCTACCAGAGAGATTTATCGCTGAAATATATCATAACGACAGCACACTGTGGGTACAATACGTACACCAAACATAATCGACGTCAGAGGAAACGAATGACACAAGATTGGACCGAACAAGATTGATCGTGCGTTTAGTACATGGTATATGAATAGTTGAAAGTCGTCAGAAAGAGGCTACTACAGTAGTTATGTATACTCTGTTGGCTCTGTTTAGTTTATCATTTCTCTTTTGCGAGTAATTTTAATAATTTCCATTACAGCCAGGGCAGGGACGCCTTTAGCATACCACGATGTTAGGGGCTTGAGCAAAAATATCTCTTTTTACGTAGAACGTATTGCGAATTTCTTACATTCTTGCAATATGTTACTCTTTCTCCTGTGCACGTAAAGTCAGACATTCACTCACTCACAACTGAATTGATTTGACAAAATAAAAGTAACTCCATGTCTCAATCATATATACTTACAAGCCGTTTGTATCTCTTGTTTTCTGTTCATCGGCCAAAAGTGACGTTATAATTATATTATGTTATCGAAACATTAATTTGTTTTCTGAAAGGATACTTCTTGCACAGTCTTAAAGGTTACCAGCGTTAACGTTAGGTTTCCACTGTCTTCAGTTTTTTACAATTATTCAGTCGTTGATAAAAAAAAAATTCCTTTCATTAAATTTTAGAGTGCTTATTTCTTGATGTTCATGCCCTCCAAGTCCGAATCAGTGATATTAGCCAGTGAAATAACATTCACTGAAAGTCAGTTGATAAGCTACTGCTGACCGGCGAATAAAGCTAATTAACTGGGAACAAGTGATTTATACCAGTGGATTTCTCGACATTCAGTAGGAATCACAAATAAATCAGTGAAATTCAGCCACTATATTAATTAGTTATCTGGTACTGATTAACAGTTGCTCAATTTTCACTGTTTTCGCCAATTTGGCTCAATTTTCACTGTTTAAAGTTTGGAGTGTGTCATTGAAATTATAGCTGGAGTTCAGAAATCATACTCTAATCGTGGGCAATGAGAAACCCAGCCTACCTTCGTATTCTTAGAGTTAAGTAATATTCGCGGTCTACCTTTCCTTAAAAGTCGTCAGGTGCATTTTTCTGTGAAGTATATAATGTGAAGCAAAGTTTAACGACTTTCGCCAAGGACATGTCAAACTTTCTCACGCAATTCTCGCATTGCTCAATATAAACGTAGCATTTCAACGACCGTATAGTTTGGCAAGCAGTTTCTCGTTACGTATAAAACACCAGTAACACTTAAACTAACTTTTAAAGGGTATAACTCAAAAGTAAGCATAATTTAATCTTATGCGAATATGTGTTTAGTTTTAGAGGATGTTCTGAACAAAATCTTAATGTTTTATCTATGTATGTTATTATGGCTCTTGACGAGCTTATCAGGTGAAAATAGGTGATATTATTTTCGTGGTATGATTTAGTTTTTCTTGGGAGTGGAATACGTAATATTTTGTTCGTAGTGTGGCGCATAATTACAACTCAAACGGGGTCTTTCATAATTATTTTAAAAATTCAATTTTTGAAGGACAGAAAATATGAAAATAGTGGGTTACATTATATACGTGGGTATATACATTTAGTCATATGCTTCCGTCAATTGTAAAATCTGGTGGAAAACCTAGTACAAAGTGACATATTTTATTCGGTACCTAACATAATTTATTTGCATTTTTGGTGCTAAAAATGCGGGATATTAACTCTAGCCAAGGTGTTCGTTTGTAATTCCTAAGTTGTGGAAATTGCAGCATTTACACTATTATTTTGGCTTTTTTAATAAGGAGGAGACGATTATAATTATACACAAACTTCAGTTTAATTCAGTTTATCAATTTATTACGTGTGGATTACTATACACCTAATACACCAGGACACGAAAGCACGAGGAGTATAGTGACGTCTAGTAGAGGTTGCCCAGATTATAGTGAGCACTTTTGAAATCAACCTTTGTAGAGAAATACTGCTCATGACGACATGTATGAGACAGCACACACTGCCATGCATGTTTCCAGTTAAGTTGGAAGGCAGTCAGTAAAAATAGTTCTATGAATTAACGTTATATTGCAAGTGAAATGTTTAAACATACGGCATTTTATTTAAGTATTTCTCGTCTTAGATGTCAGTACGGATTTGCATATCATCAATATATTTACGTTAAAAAAGTCCAAGATTTTACTCTGTTGGTGTATGGATAACGTGATCAGACCCACGGCAATGTTAAATTTGCATGTGGTGGAAACATATAAAACGAAAAGAAAATTAAATCACACTTAGGGCTTTCAAAATACTCAGCTAACCCCGATCGACTTACACAATATTAAGGATGAAAACATTTTGTTAAAATGTACAAGACGATCAGATAAAAATTCTCGCAAGGGCAACAGCCACATGCGAGCAGGTAATTATTACACTGCGCTTTGTTTCAAAAGATAGTATGTGCGTATCATCGTCGGAAACACCACACAGATAACCATTTCAACAATCTCAATCATCGCATATCCGCCGGGAATCGAACCCGGTCGATCTAGGTTTGAGGCGAGTAGTCTAACCAAATACACTAAAGACCAATAACGGTCGACTAGAAGATTTCTGCGAGGACATCCGGCGGTGTTGTCGCAGCCAGCCATCAGACAGCAGCACCTCTGTGCAATACATTGATACTACTAATACTATACCAACATAGTGGATATAAACATGAAACTTTATTTTCTCTCCGCAAAGTTCATTTAACAATGGCTGAAACTTAATCGATGAAAACTAATTCCCAATACGTCAGATGTTTCAGAAGTGGAAAACATTACAAATGATAACGATGAATAACTTGTGAAATATTTCTGGCAATATAAGAATGGTAACACCTCTTGCCACTAGGCTATTTTTCGTACACACGCCTATGCTATTTGTGTAGAGCTGTCCGGTATTTGTCTCTAGTGTTTTTGGTCTAACCACTACACCACCGCGGCCCGAACAATATTATTATATTTTTCTAGTAATATATTTATTATATTTTATTAATGTTTTGAATGTAGATTAATTCCTACCTTATTATTTTTGGATGAAGGTATCAAACTGCTTCAAGCAGGTATTAAAATTTTTATTTTAAACTTTATATTCCACATTACCTGTGAGCAATAAATAAGGTATATACCACACATTAACAAAATCTGTAAACACCACTATAATTATAATAAAAATAAAAATAAACTAATCTTATTAATAAAATAACCAGCCCACACACCTAATAAAGAACTAATATTATGTATCAATTTTAAATTAAATTGCAATATAATTATATAAGGAACGGGTGCACACAGCTGCTCTTTATTTTGTCTTTCCACCCCTCCCCCACCCCTAAACGCCTACCCAACGCACTCGCATATTGAATAATTTAGATTTGCTTTGTGCGAAAAGCCTTTTTCAGGACGAATTAATTTTACTCAGGGGCGAAGACGTTATGGTAGATTTACTTTTGCATCAAGACTAGTGGCGATCTTGAGATAGTTTCTACTTATGGCACTGGATTCCCTCCTTTCTTTTTCTTTCGATAATGTTATCCCAAGTGTCGTGGGGTGTCAAGATTTGCCATGCGAACCGATTGGGCTAGTAAATATCTCGAACTATGCGGGCTGAAAACATTGATGGATTTGAGTTGCTGTACAACAAACGTTCGTTACTCATGCACAAACTTAACTCTTCTCAAAATGGTTTTACTTGGGACATTTCTTATTGGTGTCGTACAACTGAATGGGTCTGCATATTTACCGCTTAACACTCAACAATTTATTTATAAAGCTTTTTTAAATAAAGTAATTTTCATTTACCAATTTACAACATAATATTTGAGCATTCGCTCTTTATATTAGATATATACTTACGCGATAAGTATCTGGGTACAGGATTTTTCCCTATATATCTAGTTCGTATATTTCGAATGGCACTTTCGAAATCAAGATTTTAAATAAATCCCTGTCCCTAAATGTGCACATTAAAAAAATATATAAATAAATGGCAGCAGCTTTATTACTATCGTTTGGAAAAAAAAACTGTCCGATAACGCGTATGAGACATGAATACGAAAAATTATGACTGAGCGACAACAGTTTTTCAAAGTAAATGAAGGAAAGTCAAGAAAGAGGATATGTTTCCTTAAGTAAGGAATTTTTCTAAGTAAATTATTTCCGAGAGTTACACATTTCTGTCTAGCCAATTCTGACGGAGTATGCAAGTTCCATTCCAGTGCGGCGCTTATTGAATTGATAGGAGCAAATACCTGCTTATACGAGAGTATGTGAGTTAGTAACCTTTAGGAGGTCTAGTTAAAGTAAATTCAAGGTTTTCTTGTTGGTGATAAGTCTGCTGCTGCAACGAACATGTTATATGACATCATAACATATCGATAATCATGTAATACATGTATGTTATAGCGGAAATCGGCGACAATGTAACTTTACAGACTCTAACCGTTTGTCCAGGGCAATGTGGCGAAAGGTAACACAGTGGAAAATAAAAAAAATCTAAGCTAAATTAAGGGGAAGGGGGGGGGAATGAAAACTATGGGTATAAATCACCTCTCGCACAACATAATTGATTAGAACGCGGTCTCTAAACTCTCCAACCAGTTTAAGTCTCGCATTCTGTGTGCTGCACAGAAGAGTGGCCCAAGCTCGGACCGGCGGCCATTTATTTGTTGTTTTGTCACCCATTATTTTTACGACTGGCGCGCTCGCGGGCAGGGATGAGAAAAAATAGCCCACTACCCACCCCCCCCCCCCTTTTACTGCTGTCCGGCAGAAATATATATATATATATATCACTTTTATTCAGCGCAAAGACAAAAGGAAACGGATAAATCACCGGGCACTTTTGGCACACCACCGGCCGCCACTTCCGTCCAAATGGTTTTGGTCGTGCGAGTGGAGGAATTTGTTTTTGCCCCCTACGGTAGGAAAGAGGAGAGTTTGGTGAAGGGGGGTTGGTAGTACCGAGTCGCCTCTCTAGCGCGGGTATCATTCATTGTTACGGGGAGCGCATACGAGAGTTCTAACACGCTGGACTGTGCGCTCACGGCCCTCCGGCAAAACCACGTCCACGCACGTCGAGCCCCTCCGGGGGGCTGATGATGGGGCGAAGCGCGAGGAGAAGGGAAATTGCGAATCGAGGTAGAAAAGGGAAAGTGAAACACGGAAAAAAAAAAAAATTTCCCAGCCGCTCGGAATTCGAATGGGAAGATACTATGCGTGGCGGAAGAGAGCCGGGATTATTAACAACACATTAAAAAAAAAATCGAGGACGTTGAATGCTTTTGAGTGGTGAGATAAGCCTTATGTTGATGGTTGGGGGGGGGGGATGTTAAATATTCGTCATTTAGAGGTAAAAGTTCTACCTGTCAAAAAAAGAATTGTCCCATAGGACGGGTAATAACACTGGACGGATATTAATACGGGCGTTCGCTTCCGAGAGGCCCATTCTCCCGAAAGCAATGATTTGAAAATTCTCTTGACAAAAAGTTGTGGACGACACACGTTATTCGAGAGGATAAAAGTTAAATTTAGGAACGATATCGCAAAGCTGAAAGGGACCGCGTGAAATGCTTGGAGACAACTCGTTATCAGTGACTATGTATTGTGGCGAACTGAGCCGGCTTAGCGATGGAGGACTGAGATTTAAGCCCTTGTCAGTCAAGAAGCTTCTCATTTGGTTTTTTGGTATACACTGAAATGTTAATTTTGCAAGGGTGAATTTTCAAGGAAATAAGATGACCTCTCTTGAATTCTAATATCGTCATTTAATTTACGATAAATATCAGTAACTTGTTTACGTAACTATTCGGAAAGTGCCCAGTGGCATTTGTTTTGAACCCGTTCGTCCACACATTAATTTATGAGTCAAAATGTTGCAATCACGTAATTTTTTAGTATCGGCTGTACTTGTATTCACCATTTTTCTCGCAGCCAATGAACAATGTGCGGCTTCCGCAATGATATGGATATGAACTATTCATGTCAAAAAGGTGTAGAAAATTCCACAAATAAGATTAGCCATAAGGTAGACTCTCAGTGTGTTCTGCACTGACGCCTTGATGTGTACAGTACTGGCCATACGGATAATTGATTTGCAACGTGTCCACGATCGGCGACATAAAGACTGAACGGGCTAAGAAAATTTTACAAGTATCGAATTGTTTAAATAAATACACATCAGATTTGCAGCTGCTCATTGCCGTCTTTCCCTTAGGATGCACCAGTTAACATTCTATAATTTTTTTTAATATTTCCTAGCTGTTAATTATTACTCTCATATTTACTAAAACTGGCTCCACAATAGTGCGATGAGTTGCGATGCGTTGGGCTGTGACGAGCTATACTTGTTGTTTCACAATTATGCGTTGATATGTCGGCGACAGACGCCGTCTGAGATGGTTCTGCTGTCTAGTTTAAGGGTGGAAATTACAGTTTCAGAGCTCACTAATGTAACAAAATATACGCATAAAGAGTTGAAACTGTATGTTTTAGTGGTAGAAGATAAAAACATTGTAGCATAAACGCGATGTGAGACGAAAACTAGCGGGAACGAGACATAATAAGACGAAGAATAATTATTTGGATGTTAATAAAATCATTTTATGTTATTGTCTATATCTATAAGAAGACTTGTCTTCCATTTTGTACACCCACGCAACAATATAAAAAAAAAAAAAAAAAAAAAAAAATGTTTTTATTCTCCTTGTAAACAAATACTTATTCTTCTTCTCCGTCGCAGGCTGACGCCGACAATCGCAACGCAAGAATTCCGCGCAACGCACCCGACGCCGACGCACTGCGACGGAATCTGCTTCATCCTGATTGGCTACCGCTCATCGCAACGCAATGCATCTCACTGTTGTGGAACCAGCTTAAGTCGTTCTGCCTACACTGTGAGTCGATGTTGGACGCAGTGGTAACAGGAGGGCACACACCCGCGTCGAGAAGGCTCTGGTCGAACCCCGGCGAGCCCCGGCGAGCAGGGAGGATGGTTTCATCGTGCGTCAGGATGTATGAACTTTACGGGCGTCACTGCGAACCATCCAGAGAGATGTCACGGCAGCTGGGGGATACGCCTGTACCCACCAGTACCATATCCAGGTACTGGCCAGCAGAGCGGGACCTGTCTTCGCGGCGTCCTTTACGACGTCTACCATTACGACCTGAGCATCGCCGAGCACGTGTGACATTCTGCAGGAAACGTGCAGCATGGAAGCTCGCGGAATGGCTACGAGTTGTCTTCAGCGACGAATCACGGATATGTATGGATACAGACCAGTGGCGTGTAGCGAGTTGTTTACAGGGTAAGCAATATCTACTAACAAACGCAGCTTCCAACTTTGTATTTACCGTTTTATGATACCTAACATTAGTTATTAAAATGGAAACGAAATTAATGTAATAATAATTGAACTGAATATTATTTAGAAAGCATATTACAAATGATGAGAAAACTTCCATTTTTTGCGAACACTTTCATCCACTTTCCAAGGAAAAATGTAGGACTGGAGGACGCAAACAGAACGACTGCTTACCCTTCCGAAGGAACGCGGTGGCGTGTTGTTGCATCGATTTATCGCTAGTTGCTCCAGTTTGTGGAAATAAATACTAGATAGTAGCACTATGCGTACAGTACATGAGTTACGAAAACTCGTGTTTCTCGAATCGGAAACGGGAAATTCAGAATTAAATATTTTTAAAGTTACGGCGAAAACTATAGAGGATCAAACATTTTCAATATGTATAGGGTAAGCATGGTTTACCTTGCGTCTATTGAATAAATGCCACTGGTACAGACGACCGCTAAATTCGTGTCTGGACACATCTTTGCCAGCAGTGCCGTGATCTACTCTTCACTGCGGCGCACCGCCCCAACGAGAGGTGTCATACTGTGGGGTGCCATTTCCTACGATTCCTGCAATCCCCCCCCCCCCCCCCCCCCGAATATGGCATGGCAATACATCCAGGAATTTCTGCGATTGCGAGCGCTCCCCTTTCTAATGCAGCTTGACAACTCTGTTTCCCAGCAGGACAATGACATGTGTATACCTGGCTTGTCTTCGTGATTTCACCATGCTCCCTGGGCCAGCAAGGTCCCCAGACATCTCGCCCTTTGATTAAGTTAGGGACGGGACTGGACGGCAACTTGGGCCAGCGGCAAATGCGGTGAATTTGGAGTCAGTTGCGCGATGTTACGAGAGCCCCGTCGTGCACCCTGTTCCGAATAACTCCTGTTTACATCACGAGCAAGCAGCCGAGGACACATATCAGTTTCTAAAACACAAAAAGCAAACACGGAGCCAGAATTGCTATCAGTGAACTACCAAAGAAATGCGCCGAGGTCAACGGAATATGTGTGTCCGGCAAACTAAGTAAACTTTGAAGTAAGCACAGCAATCCTTCAGCAAACTCCACCCACAGGGCACGGTGGGGACCAATCATAACCTTGTACGTCACCAACACACGTGGTGGGGCGAGAAGTGTGGGCGGAGCCACGAGGTCCAGGAAAGACGCAGTCGACGGTGTGGCAGCGAGAAGCGTGGCCAGGGGTCCAGGGTGCGAGAACCGGCGAGTCCTTCCAGCCAGGAATTATCTTACTCATTCTGAACTACCTCTTCCTGCTTCCCTTCACTCTAGTGGCTTCTATGCAATCGCACTTTATTGTAACTTCACGAGGTTAACTATAGTAAATTTGGCTCTGGCCCATCTTTCATTAATTAGTTTTTTTTTCACCATTTAACTCACCTACTACCCCTTCCTATTCCTTTATTTTTTCACGTTTATGGCCTTCAACCGAGAAACACAACAGCCAGCTGTGGCAGGATTTTCCTCGGGAGAACATCCGACGTCTGTATGCTTTCATACCCAACCGTTTTTCCACCTGTGATCCAACACCATACTAGGTGCATCCTGCAAGTGCTGGTCCCCTTCAATACATGTCCGGCGTGGTATAATATTTTGATGTTTTCTGTATACATACTATCGTGTCCTGTGCCTTTACCCCTTACGTGCCCCTGTGATGACACCTTTAAGGTGATAGTTTTGTTTCTTTTTTCAAGTGAGTGTATTAGCGATGTTGTGGTTTAAAATTGCTAGGAAGGAAATATTCCTTGCGAGAATCTTAAGCCCCAAAAATAAAAAATTGCAGGAGAATTTCCTTGTACGTAATGGAACGTCAGCCCGCTATAATGTAATGAAAAAATTATATCTGCCGTATAAAAATATTTCCTTCTAAGTCAGGTAACCCGTAACTCTATAGGGAACTATTTTTAAAATACCAAGTAAAAATGCTGCGACGAATTAAATTTAATTGTCTAGGGTCTGACAAGATTTCATGAAGAAAGGAAATTTTACATTGCTTTGGGTGTAAGGAAATCTTCTTCTGTTAAACGAATGCAAATTTGGTTAGTACCAGCGGGTTTCCGTGTTTTCAGTCGTCCCCGCGTTTAACCTTAAAAATCACGACATCCTTGACTTTTATTTAAATTGGGATATTTAGAATTTATAACAAATTTAATTCAAAACTTCTAAAAATTCTCTATTTTTTCGAATATATAAAGCTGAAGCTTCACACACTTAACACTTAAAAATATCTAACTTCTTCAAAGTATTATGATTTTAAGTTATCCAATTGATTGTAACAAGCGAAAAAAAAAATGTAAAAAATACCGGTGGTTACTGATTGCACTGTATCAAATTGTATTTGTGCCCGTCACAACTGGATAGTATATCGATACCGCGAATAGTTAATCCATTAGTTCTCCAAGAATAATACGCTCTTGATACCCAGAAATAGACAATTGCACGTCAGTTGTGAATGCTTGGTTTGTATAGTTTCAAAAATATGTAGGCCGTAAGGCCCGAATCAGTTTGCAAAATTTTTGACAACTCTAAATTTCAATCCAAATCGAAATAGAAGAAAATGCCTAAGTCTGTTCAAGTGCCAAACAATTGTTATCTTATAGCTTTAGATGATACAGTATGGTTTCGTTCATGGCATTCTTATAATATGATTAATAATTTCCAGCTATAAACTAATGTATAAATGTTGTTAAATTTTCATATATCTATGAAACAATGATAATTTTTAAGTCCATATAGCCTAGATCGTTTCGTTTATATTTGGAAATTAATATCCTCCCATCGCATGTTTCTGGGGTATTATTTAATATCACAATGGAAAATGATATACTAAAAAGGAAGAAAAGGATTTCGGTCTCGTAAACGTCCCCAAGATTTATTTTCAGTACGCGCGACACGTGATTTATTGGTTATTGTGAAATATTCCTTACGACACATGTTTCTTGTTAATTTCTATATTCGTTTAAACACTACTGCCAGGTAAATCACCATGAACAAAGAAACACTACTGCCAGGTAAATCACCATTAATAAAGATATGTCAAATAACGTATTTGATATGTTTTAGAAAACATCACCACCAATGCGATTACCAGGTATGAAAATGTTAAGACGCTAACTTCAGATTACTCTGAGCTTTATATGTGTGATATCACTGTATCCTCCCTAGGCATCATTTTGTGTTACAAAAAATGTTCCGCCAATGTGTCAATTATGTGTTTAAATACTCATGTCTCACTCTATGTGGTGTAGAATATGCCCGACATTTACTGAAACTTCTGTATTGTGACTGTAACTAATACATCCTCATTTACTTCTAATTACAATTTCCAAGATGTACCATGAACCAGAATCAAACTGTAAAAAATTGATTTTGAAAATTGACTGTTAACGTTGTGACCCCAGAAAATATTTGATTCGCCTACACAAATAACCAATTGCTCCAAATGTGTACTTTTATTAAAGATGATGATAATAATATATACCAGAAATGGTATACGTTCTGAAATACGTCTTACTCTGTTGTTATATCTCGCGCATAAAACACAGTAAAACTTAAAATTTGTTGAAGAGATCAGAAAATAATCAGCTGGGTTCATGTGCAGAACACGACCGTCCAACTGTAACTTTCGAAACTGCCGGATCCAGCTGCGAATATGAAAATAATTTTTTACGTCCTCAGCTTTGTGAGAGGCGGTGCAACATCCGCAGCTTTGTGCGAACTTCCGACCTCCCCTCCTCAATGGACCCCTCCCCCCCCCACACACACACACATTGTGCAGTGGTAATTACGGTAACTAGCCCGAAGGCAGGTGTCGAACCCGGGCAAAAACATCGCGATCAGTGCCACGAAGACCCGAGGGTGAAAGAGGAGTGAGTGAAGTATGCAGGCTGTTGAAACTATTTTTTTTTTGCAGTAGTAAAGTGGGTTGAAAGTGAGTTAAGGCCCCGCTCGTGTGCATCAAGGCCTCGTAATGATGGGCTCTCAATCTGGGACACGAAGGTGCCCATCATCCCCGGACATGGCATGAAACGAGACCTTGGGATTGAGCGGCGCTGTAGTGCAAGGGCGGGATGGGGAAACGGGAGCACCCAGAGGAAACCCTCCCGGCAAGCTACAACATGATTCCCACATACGAAAATCCGGGAGTGAACCCGCAGGCGATCGAACCCGCCTTAACCACTACGACACCGCTGCCCCATAATATACTGGTCGTTATACTCTGTTCACGGTACAGTGAGCTCTATTTTAAGTCCCTTGTCAGTTTTTACTTTCCCTCCAAATTGCTGCTTTTTAATATCATTATACTATGACCAATAAACACAGTGTATACATTTCACCACTCTCTCAAGTTAAGGAGATAGTTCACATTCTTATTATTTGGTTACCTGAAAGAGCTTTTGGAAATGCAGTTATTTGTTGTCAAATCATTATAGTTTTCAAAATATAACACCCAAAAGTCTTAATTTCCTTAATTATGCAGCATATTAGGCTTTGCTCCTGGATTTTTTTCAATTCAAATTGCATTTAATAACATCTGTATGGTGTGTAGAATATATTGATTCAGTATGAGTGCTATTTATAAACAGGACAGCTAGTATTGGCACTCTGAATTTTGTTGAAAATAGTGGTCCGGCTTGTCGTATATATATTTTTCTTTATTCAAGCAAAAATATTAACATTAATTTAATAAATAATTTGAAACATAAACTGCGGAGGAAAAGTTGTTTTTGTTTGTTTCGTAGCTTGTAACACAAATGTAGTATGCCGCGCTTAGACTCTAATTCAACACTTTGAACCTTGTGTTGGAATTTGAATTTATATTTTGAAAACTATTATGATTTGACAACTAACAACTGCATTAAGGGGACAATTTTTGAAACCTCTCTCAGATAATCAAATTAAAAAAAAAAAAAAGAGAAATATTTCCTTAACGCCAGAGGTTGCAATAAAATATTAGTGGTTAATGCCTGTTAGGAGGGCCTTGAAAAAGGACTCTCTTAAAAACAAGGAAATTCAGGGCGATCTATGGTTACTGTGGATATGGGATAGTGGTGTATGTATTTCTTATTCAATATTTCGTATCCTAAAATGAAAATGTGGATATTTGACTGCGTAGCCGAAATCGGGTACATTGTTAATAAACACTTTTTTAAAGATACCAGTGCCACATTTATAGTTTTTCCAGAGTATTTGGGAAGTGATATATATTGTAACGTTAATAGAACTCGCTTCCCTCAGGAAGATTTCATATATTTTTTCTTAAGAAGAAAAACTTGATTTATGTTTATGAATGACGATTTTTAAAATGCTTCCCCTATTAAATTCTTGCTTACATATATATGGTGTTGTAATTTAATTATCATGACTAATCGCAAACACATGTAAGTTCTAAGGCAAACAATTTTGCTTACTACGCACTCAGTTTTCTATGATTCAGCGTAAAAGGAATAAGTTATGTTTTATCCAAGATAAAAATAATTAAATTTATTTCTTTCTCATTAGGAACATATGAAATTATTTTTGTACCAAAACATACAATATGTGAATACTGCAGCTGTGTGTGCATATTTGTGAACAGTTTAACTCAAGTGATATTCTGGACTCGCCAGAATTTGTAGCATTTGTTTGCAGGCATTTTACATATAATATGACAATGGCAAGAAAATGAAATAGTATCTTACATTACATCAGCGTGTCATTTTTTTTTTAAATTTTCATTGCTTTCAAGACTTTAGAAATGTATATTGAAATTTGACGGTCTTGAAAATCGTTCTCAATCGACTTAACTGATCCTTTCGGGCCGGTATAGGCATGGAACTGGGCTGAAAAATACGAGCTGCTAAATCAGCATGTTTAGCAGTTCGTATTTAAGTCGCGAAGCACTCGCGAGTTTTATAAACACCACTAACTGTTTACACGAAAAAAAGTTATCTCCAAATTTTGTTGGTATTTCATAATATATAATACAAGTCATGGATATAAACATCGTGAGTATGAACTCAAACGGTAGCTAACATGGACTCAACATTATTTGCAACGTCTTGGATCGACCACAAATAGGCATGGGAAATAGGAGTACTCTACGTTATCTTCAGTCACAATCCAGAGAAATGCACGTAAACTTATGTACGTGTACATAACTTTCTCCAAACGTACTGCAAAGGCCCAAGAGTCACACTGAGAGATTTCGTGGAACCAAACAAAGTTGGTTTGTCACAAGAAAATTAATAATGGTTTGTATATGGGCAATGACATATTTTGTTGTTGAAACCAGTTATTTTGTTCTTGTTTGGTTGCCCGAAACAAAGACTTGGTTATTTCAACTACAGACTTGTTTGGCTCTACGAACATTAAGCTAAAATGGTGACTTATAAAATTGGAAAGGTTCGAAATACATATATTTAAAATACTGGATAACGTATGCCAATAATTTGTTTTAAGTTTTACAGCTTCACTTTATAGTTTTCTGTTGAACTTGATTTACTATGATGTCTAGCGCATTAGTAAGTATTAATAAATGCACTAACAAACATTTTTACTATTCTCATTGTCACAAACAATGTAAACAAACTCTCGAGCTCTATTTTCTAAGCGAATGTATTGAAGTGAGTGGCCAAACCAATAAATAAATAAATATATATATATATATATATATATATATATATATATATATATATATATATATATATATAGTTGATTCAAATAAATATTTTGTCGATAGTCTAATGTTTTCTGTCCCAGCTCTGAGGTTTTGTTAATTCAAGCGTGCGTTTTGTTATGCGAACAAAATTAATTTTATTTGCTTTTCAAGTATTGCTTACTCAGCAAACTATTTCGTTGGAGCAACTAAATGTATTTTTGGCCCTATACAAACAAATATCTTGTTGACAGGAACAAACCTTACTCTCGTTGTACAGTTGGAAAAAAAAAAAGATGACCGTTTTTGTCACAGCACATGGGAGTGTTATACTGATTGAGAATTTAAAGCGACGTTTTTTAGTCAATGAAGGTGTTTCATTGGCCATATTGACACGTTGCATTTTCTGGGAAACTATTTTGTTCAGAGACTCATATGTTTCAATTATTATATTTGCTGTATATTCACTATATTGTACATCAGCTCCCTACGCAGATGCTGACATTTATTTCCCTGTTATGTGTTCTAACTATACTACTAAATAAAATAGACGTAAGTGTCGGCCCGTGATTTTCGAATTTTTCGCTTTTAATTATTTTTTCATATGTTATAATTGTTAATTAAGCTATATGTAATGTTATTTTTTTTTCTTGTCTGTCTGTCCGAACGGATTTCACTCAAAAACAACTTAACGTATTGACATCAAATTTACACAGCATATAGATGATAACCCCAGGACCAACTTTGTATTTGTTTCATCGAGATATCTCGAACAGTTCCGGAAAAAATTACGATCAGGGATGTAAATAGGTACTGGATAAATTGCATAAAAATTTTTTGTCAAAAAACATTTCCATAAATTCTCCTTTCGTTTTTGTCTATGGGCTGTCCTTTCCATCCAAAAAGCCGTAGTGGCCCAGTGGCTAGAATTATTCAAAGTGGGGCCGCAGTGAGAAATATATATCAAGTGGGGCCGCAGTAGCTAAGTGGCTAGAACACCCAATAAGGGAGGGCGCAGAAGCTCAGTGGCTAGGGAACCCAATAAGGGTGCCGCAGAAGCTCAGTGGCTAGAGAACCCAATAAGGTTGCCGCAGAAGCTCAGTGGCTATAGAACCCAATAATGGGGCCGCAGCTGGTCAAGGGCTGGAGCACCCAATAAGGGGGCTGCAGTAGCTCAGTGGGTAAATAACCCAATAGTGAGGTCGCAGAAACGCAGTGGGTAGATAACCCAATAGTGGGGCTGCAGTAGGTCAGTGGTAGAGAACCCAATAGTGAGGCCGCAGTAGGTCAGTGGTAGAGAACCCAATAGTGGGGCTGCAGAAACTGAGTGGGTAGAGAACCCAATAGTGGGGCCGCAGTAGCTCAGTGGCTAGAGAACCCAATTAAATAGTGGTTAGATTAACTGAAAGTCCTAAATATTATGCTAAAATGAAACATATGCGAAGCGATGGCAGGGTGTAATTTAATAACTCCAATAAACATGAAAAAAGAAATAGCCTATTGGCGTTTTGAACATAAAAACTTTATTAAACTATGGTGGGCTTAATTTGAATAAATTTACGAAAATATAATGCGAACGAAGTCGCACGGGTCAGCTTGTTTATTATAAATGCGTAGATATCAGACAATTGTATGGTTGTAATTCAATAATGCCGGGGTCTTGGATACCCAGTTTAGTGTAACGGTGAGAATCGAGCCAATCCATTGAACACCTGTCAATATTGAGCGGCTGATAAACAGAGCCAGATAACTAGTGGCGCAATTTCACTGATGTATATGCGATTCCCACTGTCGAGAATTCCACTGTCATAAATCACTTGTTCCAAGTGGATTTGCTTGATTTCCCAATCGGCAGTAGCTTGTCAAGTGGCTTTGAGTGAATGTTATTATAGGCTGTTCACGGTAAAGTGGGCAATTTTGAAGCCCTAGTTACTTTTTTACTATCAGCAATTTTTATACTCCCGCCTTTTTTAAAAATAAATATTGCGATGTAAGTAATAAACAACGTCTATAAATTTCACCAGACTTGAAAGTTAACGCCTAAGGCTATTATATAATATAATTGTTGACTATTATTACAAATGAGAGAGCTTCGAAAAGTGCTCACTTTATCGTGAATAGCGTATACGCTGATTTATATCACTGATTTGAGCTTATAATTGCTGAGTGGGTTGCAAGCCATTCTGTTAGTGTGGCAAGAGAAAGAACTGTCCAAAGTGCGAGTGCAATTTTAGTATTTAAACTCGGCACTTGAATGGAATAACTTTTCCCGTCTGAAGAATTATTTCGATAAACCACAGGTCCTTCGTGCACAATCTGTGATAGAACAGGCGGAAACCACTGGTAAAAAACATTACTTCTTAAAATTATTTTTTTTTTTAAATTAAACTCGCTCAAATTGTAAGGGAATTAAAATACATACTCTCACACTAAGCATTTCTGAATGTCTGAGTGTGTGGAGGACAGGGCCCTTCGCCTGCGATATGGGTGTAAGGAAAGGCATCGCCTCAGTATTTTGTAATAATCGCGCGAACGTACAACGACGGGGTTCAGTAGCAGTCAAATCACGAGCACGCAAACAGCTGAGAATCTTGTTACAATTCCACGGGGAGTATCGCTAACAAGTAGCAGAGTTAAGCTCCTTATAGCAGGGGGACTTCTGAAGTGAAGACTACAGAATACTCACTATGTGCCCCATCCAAGTGCTTCATTAAACAGCAGCGAACGTATGCGCCCCCATCATCATTGCTAATCTCGTTTTTTACCTAAGAATCGTGCAGGACTTTTGAGAAGAGGACTGAAATACCTAATTGATTTACCATTCGGCAAACAAAGTTGTGAAGACCAAACAGATGCCTCGCTCTAACAACGAGATCGACGACCTCTGAAGCGATTTTACGGCGGGCTTATTAAAGAGGATCGCTTTAATTCCCGACGAAACCGAAACTGGAGAGCTCATAAGAGTTGCATCAAACTTCAAGACGCTTGAAAGGGAACTTCAAGTGGACTCTCTCGTGATGAATCGCGGCAAAATATGCCAGCGTTGACTGTAGAGAATGAAGATAAATCGCAAGTATAACTCAAAACGTAGGCACGCACGAAACATTATAAAATTATTACGGAAAGGGCAGGACAATCACAAAACACGTTCGAAGTGCATTCTGAAAGTAACTCTATGGGGAATCCCTATACTCCATAGTTACGCGGTTTCTGTGCACTTTTTTTTTTTTTTTAATCACACATTTGTAAAATCACCCCACGTATAATGTGTTCGGTTGCTTTCTGTACAGGGTGCTCGGAAATTCTCCCTACGGACTTCGAGGAATTGTAGAGGGAACTGAGTGGACGATATTTTGGACAGGAACCCATGTCCGGAAACGTACCATTTATCGTGCTACAATAATTTCAAATCGGGCTCTTCACGCGTCCACTTGTGTGCACAATTTAATTAGGTGTGACTCAGTACATTACATTTCTAGCAATCGAATGCATTAAGTAGCAACAATGCCAATGGAATAATAAATGAAATGTATTCATTTATCACAATAACACTTTTGCGTACAGTTGAACGCAACAATCGAATCATGTTCCGGTACTCTCTCTCCATCACACCTTGTGTCCCGTCAATCTGTTGTGCAGCGACCATAACTCGTGCCAGCAGATCTTACTCTGTCTCTACAGGAATCTCGTACACCGTACTCTTCATACGACCACACAAGAAATAGTCCAATGGAGTTAAATCCGTCCTTTCCGTCAGCGGAAGTGTACGAGTGATGCACCTGATTTGAAATGGTTGTAGCACGGTAACGATACGTTTCCGTACATGGGTTCCTATCCAAAAGATCGTATACCCAGTCCGCTCTAAAAGTCCTACAAGTTTGCAGGGGGAATTCCCGAGCATTCTGTATATGTCATGTATGACAGGCGTTTTATTCTTATATGAACGTAAAAGTACGTTATTTTTGGATAATTCAAATATTTACTTTTATTTTATGTACAAAGTATGGTACAATATTTATAATATTTATAAATAAAATGAATAAAAACAGGGAGAAAATAGGTGTGTTGTTAATGCACAGTAAGAAATAGATCTTACGCAAAATTGTATTACACTGATTGTGCACGAATGCAGTGCGCTGTCCCTTTGACGTAATTATTTATACTTGATTGTGCTTAGTTTGACAAGGCAGAGGAATATCCTGGAAGTATAACTTTAGCAGGGCTTTAGAAAAGTGTGAAGTAACTGTGAATGGCCTAAATTACATGCGACGAAAGCCAATACATACAGAGCTACAAAATTCGTGTTATTATTTGTCGTCAGTCTGAACTACAAGTTACTGTACAATTTACCGAATTGTACCACAGGCCGGCAGTATGTCTGACAGCGCCTCGCGGGAATCTTAGGCGCATAAAGTAACTTAAGTTGCGGAGTGGCCAATCTTCTTTAACTAGGTGGGTGACTCCAATGAAAGTTTAGAGGCCAATAAAACCACTGACTGTGCTCTCTTATTTATAACGCAATGGAGTTAATCCTGTCACCGAAAGATACGCTAATTTTACAGGTCTTCTTTGCACTTTACTACGTGTTAAAAAAAAAAAAACTACGCAGGAAATCCATATATGTGTTGTTTATACATATTTTAGCAATAGTTTCGTCTCTAAATATATTCAAAAGAATAAAATAAAAATTGGGGGCTGAAAAAAATTATATTTTACCTTTCCTGGAAAAACTCGTATTCCGAGAACATTTATTTACAGACACACGCTCGTAGACGCACACACTTATTTTACAGATATTTTACTATTTACCATTCATGGTTACTTTAAATTTTCCGAAATCCTGCTAAAGTTCTACTGCCAGAATATTCCACCGCCTCATGTAAATAAAGCTTAACTAATTATAAATAACTTCACCAAAGGGACAGCGCGCCTCATTCGTGCGCACTCAATTACAATTTTGAGTAAGAACTATTTCTACCTGTGCGATAACTAGAGCTAGGAAAAATTTAGGAGTTCAACGACGTAGTCGTCCAGGGCGTGTCTAATAAACTGTGATCCAATTGCAATGTCAACTTCAGTGTACACGTGTTTGATGTCTGTCTTGTCCTGAAATGAACTCGCGAAATGTTCCTATCCCTAGCAATAACAACACACCTATTTCCTCCCTGTTTTTATTCATTTTAATTTTAAATAATATATTATAATTTAGAAATAAAATATAAGATAAAATTTAATTTAACCAAAAATGATGTGTTTTTATATTAACATAAGAATAAAATGCTGGTCATACACGACATATATAGGAAACAACCAAACACATTATACATGAGGTGATTTTTCAAAGGTTTCATTTAAAAAGTGTGTATAAAACGCAAATGGACTATAATATGATACTGGTACAGATATATTTTGCGAGAAATTCAGCTTCCTAAAATGCATACCTAATTCTTGACAGGGCGTCTTAATGCTTCCTTATGGCCGCACGTATCCTTGAAGCTTTTAACATTTCTAGTATGGGCGTTGGACCCATTAATATTAATAACGTTTTATTTGTACGAATGGTTGTTTACATTGTACGTCTTGTATGTGATAACATTTTCCTCGAATTAAAAACATTTAACACTATATATATATATATAATATATATATATATATATAATTTGATGTTAAATGCAAAATTCTCCTGTTCCGTTGCAGCGATTATAACAAATAATAACTAAGTTGTACGGATGAAAAAATTTACAAATTAACTAATCCTATGGGCTACCGCGTGACACATTTGTAAATCACCAAATAACAAACCCTGCATATGAAAAAATGTTAAATATAGATATTTTTGCATTTTTAAATTTTTTTTTATGTATGAACAGTTATTTGGTGAATATATGTTAAGAAATAGCTTGTGACATTAGTTTATGTTATAAATTTTTTCACCTACACAATTGAAGAATTCTATATTTGATATAAAATTATTCAAAAAACATAGTGAAAATATTTTTATTTGAGGAAAATGTCTTCACATTCAATGCGTGCGAGTTGAACAATGTTTGGTATAATTATAAAATAATTAATTTTTTGGGTCCAACACCGTTGAGTTTGATGGAATACTGCATCCTCAGATATCTGGAAGACGAGATATGCACTTGAGGAGGGGGTAAAATGTAAGGTCCATTTTAGGACCCGCGGTCATTTTAACGATTGTGATGAGACGTTAAGTAAGTTGAATTAAAAATT
The DNA here is from genome assembly GCA_029891345.1 of Dryococelus australis. Classification (NCBI taxonomy): domain Eukaryota; kingdom Metazoa; phylum Arthropoda; class Insecta; order Phasmatodea; family Phasmatidae; genus Dryococelus; species Dryococelus australis. The sequence goes on along the minus strand of CM057001.1, from coordinate 44,146,081 downwards.
CTACAACACTAATTTTTGTAAATCAAATTTCTTTACGGTTATGTACTCATTTTAAGGTCAGGGAGAGTATAAGGTCAGAGAACAATGTAAAACTTTCACAATAAAAATTTCAGGCCTAGTAGCGGATGAGGTTAAATTAAAGTAAGAATTAATTGTTAAAAAACTGCTCTTACATCAGTGCTTTTTGCGAAGTCTCATTGGCCGTGGCTCAGAAGAAAACATTGGTGATGGTATTTTTCTCTTGGGTTTTGACCCCATTGAAGGGCAGCGTCATCGTCAAGATCTCAACGATATGAGGGGGCTAGAGTGACTGAGTGAAGAGATTTGAACGGCCCTAAACGATCTTGAGAGCCGATGAGGGTGATTGAGATGAGAATGATGCAGCGCCGGAATGAAGGGGCGGGGGAAACGGGAGATCCCTGAGAAAACCCATCGACCAACGGCATCGTCCGGCACGATTTCCACATACGAAAATCTGGAGTAACCCGGCCGGGGATTGAACACGGATCGCCTTAGTGAGAGGCGAGCAGGCTAACCGCTCAGCCACAGTGGCTTCAGGGGGCTAGAGGAAATTACCCCGACTTACATGTGGAACAAGACTTTGCATCGTCTGCCACGGCGCCGCCTTTTGTCGCAGGTGTCCTGAGAGCTGATGAAGGTGAAGTGAGGTAAGTATGGAGAAGCGCCGTATTGAAAGTAGCAGGGGAAATGGGAGATTTGAGAGAAAACCCGCCGACCAGCGACATTGTCCGTCAAGATTCCCACGAGTCATAGTGTAGGAGCGACTTCGTCGGTAATTGAATCTCATTTGCACTGGTGGGAAGCGGGCGCTCTATCCGCTACGCCACCGCGGCTCTACACACATGAAAAGAAAACAATTTTACACACGCCGTGGAAAAGATGTTTATGTTACAAAAAATAAATTAAAGTAAGACTTTGTGTATATTATTCAAATGTGTTGCCGAGAGCTTATTTTGGCTTTTTTTTTTTTCTCCTCCAGTTTCCGTCTTAAACCATGCTGTGGGTTTTCTTGCGCCATACGACGAAGTTTTCTAATGGAGCAGGAAACATTTAATTTAGTGAGAATGACCGTTGTGTTTTCATATTCTAGTACAATGCAATGCTGACAAACTGCCAGTTTTCAGTGACCAGGGATAATTTGACCAAGGAGGAACTATTTTTTGAATATCCAGAGCTCATAATCAGTTCCAAAAATTTACTGTGTTCGTTCTTACAGTACTTCCAAAATGCGATTAAATTCTACAAACACACATTTTCTGTTTTGCATACTCCCCATTCCTGAATAGTTTACTTATATCAACTTGTAATTATTTTGATGACACTCTTTGGTACCTGTAACGTAAAGCATTCTTCAACTAAAAATACTACTAACGTAAGGAAGAAAAATCGATTAGAAACATTAAAAAACGCAAGCCTATTTATGTACCTATTTCAAACATGAAACATGTGACGCGCTGAGAGAACACCATTACAAAACTTCCCTTTTTAAAGATATCCCCGATAATTTCCCTCTAAAATGAATTTTTTCTTTGCTTCCTAGAAACGCGGGCATATCAAGGATTTTACTATCGTTATTTTTTTCTCGGGGTGCGAAGCGGCAGTCGGCAGGGTTTTTAACACGATGTGGTTGGGGAAAGGACTTTGCAGAGGGGATGACGAGCAGGGGGGAGAGGGGGATATGCCATTTGCGCTGCGGGGGTAGCGTCGGTCGGAAAGTCTAGGCGCCGCGAGGGGTTGTAGCGGGAGGGGAAATGGCAATTGGCGCCACATCCGAGGGGGCCGCGCCTTCTCATCGGCTATGTTAATGGACGCGGGCCTCTGATCAGAGAGCAGCGGCACGGACTCTTGTCTCTGATTAGGGAGGGGTAGCCGCCCCCCCCCCCCTAGTGCGGGGGTGGCAAATGGGGCGCGGCGCGATACGCCCGTAACGGCGGGGCTGTAATCGCCGTGTCGACAAGCTCTCGTTCGAAAAAAAAAAATTAAAAAAAAAAAAAAAAAGAACACTGAACACCACCCTGGTTTCCTGCTCCCGACCGCCATATTTGTAGTCCACAGTGCGGTTGCGTGCTTAATTTACAGATATAGTCTATTCGCGACTAGCATTTTTTGAACTAAATTTTTGAAAAAAAATCATTGTTATGAAGTTTAGAGAGAGAGAAGTTAATTCCATACGTGAGAAGGTTTAGGGACGTAGTTGAATGACAAGATGAGATTGAAGAGGCAAATACAATAACGTGGAACTGTTATATTAAACACTTGGAGGGGCTAATATTGACTGATGTACGCTGTTCACGGTAAAATTGACACTTTTGAAAGCCCTGCTTATGATCTACTTGTTTGCACGCTGTGTAGTCTTCCGCCTTACGTAAAGTTAACATTCCCATGGGTTCCGTCGCTTTATTCATGCGTCGGTCGAGTAAAAAATTCTGAAATAATTAGAAAGATTATTATTTTACAAATCTTGTCAGTTTTCTACTTCGAAGCAGAAAAAAAAAAGCGAAGGAAAAAATTTTAGTGATCACAAATGGTTTCCGGGGGCCACGGTAGCTGAGCGATTTGCACGCTCGCCTCCCACCAATGCGAACCGGGTTCAATACCCGGCTGGGTCACCGGATTTCCGCAAGTAGGAATCGCGCCGGACGATGCCGTTGGTCGGCAGGTTTCTCAGGGATCTCCCGTTTCGCCACCCCTTCATTCCTGTGCCGCTCCATATTCACTTCAGTCACCCACATCGGCTCTCAAGACCTCGCTGTTAAGAGCCACCCAAATTTCTTCACTTCACAAATGGTTACCTAAAGGCTGTTCACGATGAAGTGAGCACTTTGGAAACTAACCTCAGATAAAAGTCACTGCTACTAACGTCATTTATTTTAACGGGCGCACTGAGTGACATGCGCCCAGTAAAGTTGGTAACGATTGATTGAAAATAGTTCCATATCTTAACGTCGTATAAAAAGTGTTAGTTAACCCATTCGTGATAACTTAAATTATTTCTTTCGCTTTCTGTTTTTTTTAAATACATCGAAGTATATAATTGACCATATTTGTAAAACATTTTATTTTTCAATTATTTCACAGATTCTCCTGACCGACGCATGAATAAAGTGATGAGGCCCATGCCAATGTGAATTTTACATAAGGCGGAACAATACACAACGGACATACACGTAGATCTTAAGCAGGGCTTTCAAAAGTGCTTATTTTACCGTGAACAGACTATAACAATTTTTATGAGACGGTAAGATACGGAACTACTTTCCATCCATCGTTACCAACTTTCCTGGGCGCATGTCACTCAGTACGCCCGTTTAAAATATACGCAGGCAGGGGCAGTGCCTTTTTTCTGAGGTTGAATCCAAAGTGCTCACTTTATTGTGAACATCCTTTATTAACTTAATTCTACGTTATTATGCTAACTCACGCCACTACTATGTTGAACTAATTTGGACAGTCCCCACCTTAAACACGTTCCGGAGGCTGTGACTACTAGAGTAGCTAGCGGGGATCGAATACACCCATTCTGAGATCTCTTCCCTGGAGGCTGGTCGGACGTGGAAAGAGGACGCAGCCTGACTTGTATTGGCCTATATCGGCGCGCTGTTTGGACATCCGTGTCCCCGATCGTTGTCTGGTGGAGGGTGTTTTCTTCTGCTGCCCATTTTCGCAATACCTTGTTGTTATTCCTGCCGTCCTGATTTAATCTGAATGTGTGAGGCCGGGTTCAGACAGGGATGTCGCGTTAAGGCTCTCCCATATAACAATAACACCCCCAATGTTTGCCGCGCGTGGTTGTTTCCTAAACATGCCACATATCACAAAAGTTCTATAATTCTGTTAAAATAAGATGGTTTTTTTTTTTCGTTAAATTAAATTTTTACTTATATATTTTTTATCAATTAAATTATTTCATTAATAATGAATAATAATAAAAACAGTGAGATAACAGCAATTCGTAAAATATAAATTCTCTATATTCAAACATTGTCAGTAAATACTCTGAATCCGGCATTATAATACCAAAACGAATAATTTCTGCAAAAAGGGTCGAAGCTGAGCTTAACCCTTGAAAAACTGCACATATTTTCTGTCACTGAGAACAATATTGAAGTTAGCTATCTATATTTTCCACTTCAGCAATATCGATTGTGTTGGTAAGTGTATTTTCACGTACCATCGTCTTATTGGTCCTGGCCACACCGGAAATGCTTACTGTGCCATGGAACGTTTATTATTGGCTGGCCGGCGGCCAATGAAGTAACCCGTTGATTGTGTTCCAATTAATGTGTTGCGACGGAGTTAACATGTTTTACAATCCATCGTGTACATTTATGAAATTATCAGAAATAACAATTTTATTCTTATGAAATGAAACTTTGACTAATTGTAATTCTCTTCTTCGATTTTGATATAGTCAGTGGATTGGTTAACTAAGAGAAGTGCGAATTTTGTCTCCAAGAGCAAAGAAATGTCCACATAAACATAATCCCGTATATATACGTGCATACTCTTCAAAGGGTTAAGAGCAGTCCAAATCTCTCCCCTCCACTCCCTATGCCCGTTGCCGTGGTACGCAACACTCACTTCTGTGGCAAAATATGTGTTTTCCTTGTCGATAATGATATATTTCCGTAATACATTGATGGGAATATGCAGTAGGCCTCGAAACGGGGCCGCGGTAGCGTAGTAATCTGACTATTTGCTTTCCGCCGAGGCGAACCGCGTTCGATTCCCGTCGTGGTGTTTCGAATTTTTCGCATGTGGAAAACATGGCGGATGTTGCGCGTTGGCCGGCGAGTTTTCCTCTAGGCTCTCCCTTTTCTCCCAACCTTTGCAATCCACCCTTGCTAAAAAATTTCCTCATTTCACGCCTCAACGGTGCTCGAAACCACGATCGGCGCCAACCAAATTCTCTCTACTGAAGTTAACACGATGCTAAATAGTCATACACTTTGAATTATGGCTGTTTGATATATACACACACACACACTACTGTTTGTTCAGAACTGTAAACGATTAAACTTACTTGTTTAATAGACAGTGATCTTACAGTTGACGCCATCCTAGTCGGTTACAAATGGCACACAATATGGCTTTCAACAAGTCAGAAGTCCAGACAGTCGCGCAAAATGGTCCAGTGTCAAGATTGTTATGTGCATGTGTTTTGTACATTCGTAACGATTTTATTTGCAGGGTATGATAGCAACCCTCGTAGAGGACGTTTGGAAATGTGTCTTGCTCTAATGGCTCATAATTCTCAGGCAGATACTATTAATATTAACTAATCTGATACACGATTAGGATTACCCGAATTACGCGAAAATATTTCCGCGCATGTTATTATATTCCAATACTCTAGGCACGTATCAGCAGTTTTATTTTGCTGATTGGCCGGGTTGTCGTTATGGGAAAATATTTTCTTACTCGACTGGCCAATCAGAATTAGGTTACTCGGTCACTATACGTGTGTGATGCGCGGGTGGGTGGGTACCTGAGACCTGTAAAATGCGAATCATCCAATTTCGGAGGTGGATCTGAGCTAAAGTGTTATGAAATACAACTAGTCGTGAACTCTTTTCGCGACAACCTGATGCTACTACACATGATGCATTATTTGTTGGAAGACGCTAGCTGTATCTGAAATGTAAGTATAAGCTATTCACGTTCAAATGAGCACTTTAAGATCTACTTTAAAGCACGATGTGTATTCTTCCACCTTATGTAAGGTTTTACACTGTCGTGGGCCTCGTAACTTTATTCATGGGTCTGTTGAGTGAAACTGTGAAATTATTGAATTATTACAAAACTAAATATTTTAGAAATCTGCTCATTTTTACACTTCGTTGAATTGAAAAAACAGAAAGCGAAAGAAATAATAATAATGGCCATAATTGGTTACATAACACGTTTTATTCTACTTTTAGATATGGAACTACTTTACCTCAATCGTTACAAACTTTACTGGACGCATGCCACTCAGGGCGCCTGTTAAAATATACGTAGGTAAGGGCAGTGACATTTTCCTAATATTATTTCAAAATATCTGAACGTGGCGATGAAAGTAAACTGCTTGATAAAGGCTGTTCACGGTAAAGAGAGCACTTTTGAAATCAACCTTAGAAAAAAGTCACTTCTCCTACCTGCATATATTTTAACGGGCGCACTAGGTGACATGCGTCCAGGAAATTTGATAACGATGGAGGTAAAGTAGTTCCATATTTTAACGTCAAGTAAAAAGTGTTAGGTAACCAACTGTGTTAACTTGATTTATTTATTTCGCTTTCTGCTTTTTGTAAATGCACCGAAGTGTAAAAATAACCAGATTTGTAAAATATTTACTTTTCTAATAATGTCACACTTTTACTTGACCGACGCATGAATCAAGTGACGAGGCTCATGCGAATGTTGATTTTATATAAGGCGGAAGATTACACAGCGTGCATACAGGTAGATCTTTCAAAAGTTCTCATTTTATCGTGAACAGCCTATGATACTGTTTATGTGGATATCTTGGGACGTGTAGTGCATTTTGTGTGTGTGTATAAAGCGAAGAAAGTAATAAAATCGGCAAATCTATTTGACAAAATAGCCTAAAATTAAATGCGTTGAACCTAACACACTCTCACTTCCCGTTGCGCTTTGTTTCAACGCGTGTTTAATTTTCCCACATATTTGCTAGCTTATAATGTATAAGAGTGACCTTTCGTATTCAATCACAGCTCTTAGAGAAATATCTAGGTCATTTCGAACGGATTGTAACAACGGGTGCAATACGTGTGTCTCCTGAACGAAGGAGAACATTTACATTCATGTTTATTTGCTTTTAAAATAGTTATATTGTGCCTTCCGTGCAAACTCAAATAAGAATTTTCGCACTTTTTGTTTTGATGACTTGATTTAACACATCTGAAACGTGACGACATACCAAATGCATTGAGGACTGGCCCTCGAACAGTCGCACTTTAGGGTGCATGGTGCTCATTTTTGACAAATAACCATTTATCCATCTTAAATTAGGCGGGAGTCTGTCGCAATAGTCCGTGCTAGTGTGATGGGATTTCGGGACAGATATAACAAAATTTCCCATATTCGCTCATTCATTCTTTGTTTTATCTCTCCTCTATCGGTTGAACTATAGTTGATTCACGATACCTTCGGCCTTTTCTGAATCTACTTTTGGTTATTGATTACGTATCCTTCTGCTACACGCAAACATAAACACTGCCATGTGACTTCTACTTTTATAAATGTTAAATGCGTTGGTTGATGTTTACAGCTGTTCAAAGAATGCTGTCATATTTCTTACGAATGTTCACAATTTAGGCGTATAACAATATTTAGGGTGGCTTTATTACTATTTGTTACACGCAATATAGCACGTTACACATAATACATAATAATATTTTATCTCGACGGTGTTTGTTACAACTATGGCGGAAACAACAGTAGTATTTAACCGGTTGTTATTAACATGTGTTGGGTTAGTTCGTTAAAAGGACGGACTTATTTGGAATAAAAATTAAAACGAAGGGACAACCAGTCCAACGAAACGACACAGTAAATTCAAGCACACAACTCGTATCGCGTATTTATTGTTTGTAGCATCGACAAACGTAAAATATTGTGGTGAACATGCAAACATATAGGCCTACTGTAACGTTTATTCTGATACCATTTACATGCATTTTAATTACTGGTTTTCAGGTTTATTTATTTAAATTTATCTATTTGGGCTTAGTATTTTGTAGGGATTGTGGCAGACATTCAAATCACAGAAACGTAAGCTCGTTACACAACTGTGTTTCAAACACCTAGGGAAAAGGTACAACGTTGTGGTGAACAAACAGACGTGGCTGTAAATAATTAACTTCTTCATAAAAACAGTTCACAGTTAAAACGCGTGAATAGAGCACATGAAATTTTTGAAATCACGCACAAACACACACACAGGGCCAGCCAAACGACCACCACACACAACGCCACGCCATTTCACACGCAGTGGATTATGAAACACATGTAACAGTATATTTATTATTGCCGTGGAAACGCATATTTATCACAACATTGTAACTTGCCTAGGAATAAAAAAAAATACTAGTACGAATTTGATGCTTCGTTCAGAAACACGCAGTGTCATTGACATGTCGCCACATCACTGCCAGTCGTAAGGCACTATAAAAAGTGTGTATAATCGCCCGCCATATTGGGACAAGCGCACGGCCAGAGGAAAGCTGATCAAATTCTAGATTTTCCTTTCCACGTCACGTCTGCTAACCTGCTGGATTTGTAAGCATCACGGCATCGCATTTAAATAACATACAGTACAATAGATATTTAAACAATAAAATCTCGTTTCAATTGTAAATTACAATTTCAACCATCATTATTGTTGCTGTAATTAGTATGAAATGTGCTGAAATTAGAAATAACAAAATGTATGATTTTCCTGCTACACAGGTGGTACGAACTTCCCGAGAGAGAGAGAGAGAGAGAGAGAGAGAAAGAAACATTGTGTCACTAGAGCCTGTGCACGGTAATTTGCGCTGATATTTTTAGCTGCAGCAATGAAATGTGTTTCCTCAATGCTACCGAAGAATACAGATATATCAATTGGCAACAATTCATTTACAAGTAGTATACATAAAAACGAGGGTAAAAAATGTCGTAACTGTGAACTATTACTTACTGACCGTTGCCAACACGTCGCTACCCTCGCTGTTGTTAATTCGTATTTAATACTAAAAGAATATTACAAGTTATAGAAGATACTAAGTAGAGTATTATTCTTTTCAAAAACACAGTACTTTAACGTTAAGTGTGGAAAATCAAGTGATTGAACACAACAGGTTGACATGTTACGCCTAGGGTGATTTTTAAAGTATCGATTCCAAAAGGCCGGATAAAGTGCGAGTGGACAATATATCGCGAGACAAACAAAAGTAAAAGAAAAAAAAATTGTGACGTTTTACTTGCATTCAGCGACAACATCTCTGCTTCTGTTTTCCAAGAGTCCCCTTCCCAAAAGAACTTTGCTTGACGCACTATAAGACAAGATGTTTTATCATTTCCTTTCTGCTGTACTCTTATTCGTATCACCTCTCTTGCAGCGATAGTAAATAACATCATTCGTATACCACTAGCGCGGCAGGTTTCTATACACACATTTTAGCTACACTACGTTTCTGTTTCGGCGACTTCTGTTACATAGTTAAGCCATTGCCTTCGGAACACGATGTATCATTTGGAACAGTGGTAAAGTGAATTATGTGTGTGCCATTTTTATGTCTATGTTTAGATTATATTAGTGTGTAATTAAAACCCAGCGGACTGATTTGCATTCACGCATAAAAGTTGTTGCTTTTTGAAACGACATTCAAGTTGCTTAAAGGTTAATTTCATCAAAGTTATAGCACTTAAAGTAATACTCAAAATCATCTTTGTACAATATTAAACAAGCGGTATGTCTTGTTTTAAACACATTCTCCGAAATAAATAAACGATCGTTTCTTTCAGAATTTTCACAAACGACTCTGTGTCTTTAAGTTTGTGATGAAACCTTTTACACCGGATTTAGGAGAAAGCTTTAATAAGAAAAATCGGCGGTACGTACAATGTGATAGAAATATGATTTATCTCTCCGTATCTCTTTAGTTGGTAGAACGATAACGAACGTAGCTTTGGTGTAACACAGTTATTACGAATTAGTTAGTGTCCCTGTATTGCTGGAATTGTCAACTGGCGTTCCTATTTCCCCGAACATTTATTTTGATATTTCCTCCCATGGTGCGTCTTTTCATCCTGCTCTCTCTACGTCGTCAGAGATTTTGTAAACAGCGGCGCGCAGAGAAAACTAGCTTTCATCGGGATAAATCCATACTGCAGTAACACAAGTCTTATTCTCATCTACGTTGCGCACAATCATTACCTCCACTGTTAACAGTTTGAGAAACAGAGTTGAGAACTTTGATATTATCACACTCTCTTATTTGACAAGTCTTATTTTGTACCTCCAAGGTATTTCAATGGTCGCGTCTAAATTTGCCGGGAATGAAAACTACTGAAACCTCACTGAACGACAGGTTACCAACATGGCAACGAAACCACTTATATTATCACAGAAAGTGTTATAGAGTAAAAGGACCTCTCGAATAGCACAAACTCAGATGTTGCACATAAATGCTAGTAAATTAGTATGGCGGACTTTGGCACAAAGGATACAGTGATTCGAAACACCGGAGCTGTTCATGCTCTGTCATTCCGATCGGCCGGTGGCCATTTTGGAAACTAGTTATCGTGACCTTTGACTTTGACCCCGTGATCTTGAATGAACTTGAAAACAAAACTCGAGAAAAATTAATACAATTCAGTACGCATATTATTTTACTGGTTATTAAAAACTCGAGAAAACATGTATAAAAGTCAACGAGCATATTACATTACTGACTACTACCACCATATTGGTTTCAGGTGACCTTGACTTAGACCCTGTCACCTGACATTGAATGACCTTTAAAACAAACACTTTAGATAAAATTGAACAAATTCATAAAAGTCAATGTGCATATTATGTTACTGACTACTACCGCCATATTGGGTGCAGGTGACCGTGATTCCATGACCTTGAATGACCTTGAAAAAACTTTTAAAAATTCATAAAGTCAATGAGCGCGTTACATTACTGACTACTACTATATATTTGATGTATGCGACTTTGACCTTTACCCATTGACCTTGGATGACCTTGAAAACAAAAACTTCAGATAAAATCATGAAAATCAGCACATTACTGACTACTACCACCATCTTAATTTTTTTCGTCTGTCGTGTTTATACATTACTGGAGGCCGCCATTCTTGTTTTTTTGTTTGCAATTTTTTTATACATTGATGGAGGCTGTCGTCTTGTTTTTTGCAAGTGTCATATGTTTATACATTGCTGGAATTGTCTCTCACCTTCGTTTGACCGCCATGTTGGATCCAGGTGACCTTGACCTTTGAACTTGATTCGGTGACATTTGACCTTGAACCCTAAAACTTCTAAAAACCTTTATAAAATCCTAAAATTTCCAAAGAATTAGAAAAATAAAAGACTAAAATACTTGTTTTTTAAAATCGATATTTCGATCATTCTTGTAATATTCCCATCAATCAGCTCCCCAATCGTAATAAGCTCCGCAGTTGCAATAAGCTCCACCCATATGTAAAGAAATTACTTTCGTTGGCCAACTGTCTCCAAAATTTGTACATGTCGACAGATTTAATGTTTTGTATGCAGTCAACTATCGGTGCATTTTTATACTAAAGTCTTTATTATAATTCTATATGCAGATCTTTACGTTTATAGGCGATTGTTCACAGCACCACTCTAAACGTTGTGAGGTGGAAAAGGACACGACACACGAAAATAATTTAAAAAAAAAGTATCATAATTATTTATTTTTATTTTGTAATTACAATTTAAGAAAAAAAGCCGTTTATCACATCGTGTGAGATATCCCCAGTTCCTTAAGGGAAAACTAATATTTTAATGGCTTGATGAGACAACCTTTAAATTGAATGGACGTGTGTACCACCACCATTGTGTCTATTGGGCCGATGAAAATCTTCACACTTTAGTAGGGCAATCAATTAATATTTTTGGGTCAAGAGTGTGATGCAACATGTCTGCTAGACGACGACTTCGGAGGCCGTTCTTCTCTGAGGGAACGGCCACAGGTGCATGTTACTGTATCATGTTGCGGAAAAACATAGTGGCATCTGTTCACCAACTAAAGACAGTTCACGATAAAGTGAGCACTTTAGAAATGAACCTTAGAAAAAGTCACTGCCCCGGCATGCATATATTTTAATGAGCGCACTGAGTGACATTCACCCAGTAAAGTTGGCAACGATCGATGGAAAGTAGTTTCATATCTTAACGTCGAATAAAAAGTGTTAGGTAATCAATTGTGATAATTTGAAGTTTCATATTTCGCTCTCTGTTTTTTTAATGCATCGAAGTAATGAGCATATTTGTAAAGAATTTACTTTCTTAAAAATTCCGCAGTGTCATTTGACCAACACATGAATAAAGTGATGAGGCCCATGACAATGTTAATTTTACATAAGACGGAAGAGCACACAACGTGTATACAAGTAGATCTCAAGAAGGGCTTTCAAAAGTGCTCATCTTACCGTGAACAGCGTGCAGTAACTTTGACTCTAGGTTCAGTGAAATAATTCCACCGATTCCGATTTCGAGGGCAGATTTTGCGCAGTGGCACACACATCAGCATCGCCGGACTGGGAACTCTGCCGCTCGTGAAGGGCGTCCCGACGCCCGTCTGCCGCCGACAAGTCACCCCCGACGTAGCGCGAGAGGATCTTTCAGGTCGATAGACGGCTCTCAGGCTAATTTGCTCTCCCGTCCGACGACGGAGTCTGCGGATCGTTGTTTGTCCAGGCTATGTTCGAAAAAAAGGGGGGGGGGGGAGCTATAGGTGGGTCTCGTTTCCACGGAGACAACCGCCCTCGCTGCGAGAAAACAAAACAAAAATCTCCCTCGCACCCCTTTCTCTTCATCAAGCACTTCCGTATCCTTCATCCCGGTTTTCCTTTCGCGTCGAGGAAAATATCGTACAGATTTGGAAGGAGTGCCTAAACAGGGAAAGTCCATTAGTCTTTAATGCATTTCACAGCCGACTTGACCCCGTTGGAAGAGTTTATTACCCGAGGAGGAGGGGGGATGGGGCATTTACTGCTTAACCGTCACGACCGAGGCTGACCAGAAGGATCAGGCCATCAACTGAAGTGGTTCTTGAGATCTGTGTCAACGTTTAATATATCTCCTGGACTTTCTCCAATTTCCCTTCATAGCCTCCGGTGCACGATCGCTAATGCTAGAAAATTAACGTTTTCTAAATTAACTATATCTCAACTAAATGCAAAAAAAATTACTATTTAACTGCGTATAATTAGTCGTCACGAAATTTACTTATACGTAATAAAAATATTAAAAAAATTAAAAGTAGTATTTATTTTGTTTTATGCTCTCACCCTCTGTTGACTACACAGGGCTTGTCCACAAAGAATATATTTATAGATACCAACCCTAATATGTATTATACATGTGTGGTAAAAAATTATAGTTTTAAAAACAATTATTTTTATTTGAAATGTGTTTTATGGGTTTTCACAATGCTATATTAACAAGACATAATAATAGTATTACTTACAAACTTGAGTGCCAGCATAAACATCTTCGAAATAAAACAAACGCATGTTATCTATGATAATTCTGTAAGATTTATTCAAGAAACTTTTCTTTTTTTTAATAAATGAAAGCAAGATGTTCGGTGCTAGGTAAAAGTTGATAATTATTCTTCTGGCCAATTTCCCGTAAAAAAAAAAGTTTTAGCAATACACTATTCCACTCGATATTTTATTCATAAGTAGACCACTTTTTTGTGTTTATATGTTATTGGTTTTTAACATGCATTTACGTATATTCAAGAGGATATTTCAACGCTTTTATAACGTGATGTAAATGCATAATAAAAAAAGTAATTTTAGAAAAAACGGGGAACAATTTGTAATTTTACCCCTGAGTCCAGTTGGCTATGGAATATTTCACGACCACGTACACATTAGCATGTACCTGAAGTCCACAGAGCACAGAGTGATTCAGAATTAACTAGGGCGTAGGGTGGACTAAAAGGATTTCTCATACACAACCCGAGCCGGGAAACGTTATTGTTCGCTTTCAGTTTGTGTCGCAAATTCATCTCTCACAAGCGATAGTGCACGTTTTTTTGTAAGTTTCTTGCCTTGGTGTGGGAGAACGCCATTACAGGCAGGGCAAAGTCATAAATCTTTATATAGGCTATTCACGGTAAAATGAGCACTTTTGAAAGCCCTGCTTATGATCTACTTGTATGCACATTGTGTGTTCCTCCGCCGTTTGTAAAATTAACATTGCCATGGGCCTCATCACTTTATTCATCCGTCGGTCAGGAGAAACTGTGAAATTATTAGAAAAGTAAACATTTTTTAAATCGAAATAAATATATTATAAATAAATATAGAAAGCGAAATTAATAATTTAATTATCATAAATAGTTACCTAACACTTTTTATTCGACGTTAAAATATGGAACTACTTTTCAGCCATCGTTGCCAACTCTACTGGACGAATGTTACTCAGTGTGCCCGTTAAAATATATGCCGGCAGGGGCAGTGACTTTTTTCTAAGGTTCATTTCCAAAGTGCTTATTTTATCGTGAACAGACTTTACTGCAGTTTAAGTACATTTGTGTCCAGTGGTAAAGGAGCACTATAATCCATTCACGGTTATTTCGCACTTTTCTGAAGCACTGCTAAAAGTTCTACTTTCATGACATTCCCACCGCCTCGTGCAAAGCAAACTTAACTAGGTATTTCTTGAAAATTACACCAAATGACAACGCATCGAATTCGTGAGGACTCAGTTGTAACATTTTTGCATGAGAAAAAATTCTTACTAGGCTCTACCAACACATGTTTTCTCACTGTTTGTAGTCATATTTATTATAAATGTTCAATACCACCATTTATGAATAAAATATAATTGAAACTTTAAGTTAACGAAAAATAAGATACTTTTATGTTAACAGATATATAAAACGGTTCTAATACATTTATTTTGGAAAACGGTGAATAGACTATATCGCCAAACATGCATTTATACACAGTAGTGCACGAAGCAAGCAATGCGTATTCCAAGAGCACAGAGCGTTTGTATCCCGCCAGGCAGGTAAAGGCTGATCACTGTAAAGTGAGCACTTTTGAAATGAACATCTGGAAAAAAATCACCGCCAATAACTACATTTGTGCTACAGTACGAACTGACATGCTGGTTGCCTGTTATGTTGGCTGGGAATTAATAAGGACAGTTCGAGGACTCGAAGTTGTATTGGGAGTGTAATATGTTGATTTATGACAACTGAAGTAGGCGTTTATTTTTGTTTGTATACACAATGACACAAATTTTGCATATTGTCAACACGTTTATCTTCATTAAAAAAAATGCCACGTTTTCATATGTATTACGCGTGAGTAAAACTAACAAGGTCCATGGCAATGCTCATATTACATGTAGCGGAAATATAAGAAATGAGAATTAGAGAATTAAAGTTGATCCTATGCTGGGCTTTCAAAAGTGCTCAATTAACCGTGATCAACTATCGCACATTTACAGACATCTACCGAGACAACGCGAAACATATTATATCGTTGTGTGTAGGCGCTGGTGCCTGCAATATATGCAACCTTCATGGCTGTAGTATGCTGACGGTTGCGTGCAGGCAGGCAGGCTGTGAACATCGGATTTTTACTCACAGATGAGAAACAATCGCATTTTCCGAAAATAGCGTCATGATTTTTTAGGCTGCTCATGACAAAGTGAGCACTTTTTAAATCAACCTTTGAAAAATGTCACTCCTCTTACCGGCATATATTTTAACGGGCGCGCTGAGTGACCTGCGCCCAGTGAAGTTGGTAACGATGGATGGGAAAGTAGTTCCATATCATAACGTAGAATAAAAAATGTGTTGGGTAACCATTTGCGATAGCTTAAATTATTTTTTCCGCTCTCTGTTTTTTTACGCATTGAAGTTCCAAAATAAGATGATTTTTTTAAATATTTGCTTTTCTGGTAATTTAAAAATTTCACTTGACCGACGTATGAATAAAGTGATGAGAGGTTTCATAGCAATGTTTAATTTACATAAGATGGGTAAATACACAACGTGCACACAAGTAGATATTAAGCAGGGTTTTCAGAAGTGCTCAGTTTACCATAAACAGCCTACAGTATTATTTATAAACCCTCTACAACCACACTAGTTTTAAACAGTAAATCAGAAATCCTTTCGTGTGTGTATATATATAATCAGAGTTTCTTTATAGTCACAATAAATGTAGCTTTTACCATAAAATCTACCAAAGAAGTGGTGATTGTTGCTCATATGTATTTGGTAGAATTTGTTGTAGTTAGTCCATTATATGACGTATAGAAATTGCGTTAGTTTGTACCCCCTCCCCCGCTTCAAATCATTTTTACCAAATCAGGTCACTTGCAGATCAATTTGCCACACACCGCTAGCTATCACTTATTCAATCAGTGAAACTGTCTCTCAGAAACAATGAGTGATGTTCCACCGAGTCTAAGTGGAACCATTTTCTCCGATTCGAGTAGTTCACTGCAAGAAATTATTCGTAAATTTACCACATCAGTGTATCCGTACAGTGAGAAAGTGCGAATGTGCTAAATTATTTTCTCATACATTCATGGTAGCGTTACGACATGTGCTCAGGAATGAGTCAAATGAGCAGGGAAGTTCCCAACGTTGTATAGTAGCGATGCTAAACATTCACATATTTACACACTGATATGTGGTATTGTTTCCATACAATGTAAAGGTTAGAAACTTCCATTACAGTTTAGGAAGTTTACAAGAAAAAATTTTTACAGTGTAGAAGTGGTTTTCCACCGATTCAAATTCAGAAGAGTGTAGACTGCAAATACAAGTCAGCTCTGGGTGTTTCACCACCGTGAATATTTCGTCCTTGGCGCGACGCAAATACGAGAATGAAACAATAGAACTGCGCAACGTTTCATTCACTCATGTTCGCGTCTGATTCGCTGAGTCTTTGGGACTGCGCACTCACTCGCTGAACGCCTCCACAAAGGACCTCTGCTCCTTTTACTGGGAAGAGGGGGGGGGGGGGGTTGGGATAAAAGGAAAGGTGAGGTTGGTGAATACCTCGGGACCCGCGGGTATATGTCCCTCAACTAGTGGCCGCCATTCTACGCCCTCGCGCCGCTTCCCGAACGGCTACAGGCCCTCTTTTGTCCGCGCGTGCGCACTCTATGGCGGCCACCTGAAAAAAAAAAAAAAAAAAAAAACCCTCCCCCACGTATTCCTCTTCGGCCCTTATCCCCCATTTGAATACACCGAGGGTCCTTCCCGTGGAATATGTTTGACGGGGGGAGTTTATACATCGCTTTTTGCGTCTGTGCTCTAGACTCGCATGCCAACGCCCGCCCTGGGTCGTCCACAATGACGACCGCTTTTGCCGCTCGGGATCTTCAAGTAGACTGCACAAGAACGTCCCTCTTACCTCTCCGCCGGGGCCGCCACCCGCAGCAGCACTCCTGTCCTTTTCAGCAGACCCCTCCCCCTTCCTTTCACCAACCGGCTGACCCACCTCCTTTTATGCGCTTATTGGTATTAATGTATTCCATCTCTGGAGCCATCTCTGGGACGTGTTTTTCCATTCAAAGCGGGCCGCTAACGCGCCGCGTTTGACGGCCTTTCCACCCCCGTCCCCCCCCCTTCCGAACACACCTTGCCGGCATGGCTCTCCGCCCCGACCCCCTCAACCAGGTCGTGGAAACTCACCATCTAGGCCCGGGCTTCGTCGGACGACAGACAAGAATTACGTAACTGCCAACTCACAGCTGTACTTATTGCACCTTTTGTTTCTTTATTTAGAGCACTGCCTTTTCTCGATGTATAATCATTCCACGGTTACGCCACGCTTTTCTGAAGTCTTGCTGTATGCTTCCAGGATATTCATCCGCCTCGTGCAAACGAAGCTTAATTAACTAAGTCTAGAAAATTACACCAAAGGACAACGCACCGGATCCGTGCGCACTCAGTTGTAATATTTTGCATGCGAACTATTTATTACTAGGCGCTACCAATATGCATGTTTTCTCACTGTTTTCATTCATATTTATTACACATGTAATATTATAATTTATAAATAAATGTAGGCAAAATTTCAATTTAACGAAAAATAAGATACTTTTATGTTAACAAATGTATAAAACGCTTGTTATACATAGCATATTTAGGAAATAATTAAACACGTCATGCATGGGGTGATTTTCCAAATGATTGATTTTTAAAGAAATGTGGAGAAACTGCGAATAGACTTCATTTTAAAAATCGAGAGCTGATAATGTTCTCGTATACTGCTCCTTCATACGGGAGACATTTTGTCTGTTTCACTCGACAACACGGAAATCCCTCAAACGGTTAACATACAGTATTTACATAGCGTTATTTTCTTATTGTGTGAAAGGCATCGTCGTTCCATGTTGACTTTTAATAACTGGGATATAGTAACTGATTTTATAATACTGTATGTCCATTTGATTTTGGCTACTCAAACAAGCCAGTTTCTTCTCAATTTTAAATCGAACCACTCTGTTCTGGAATATCAACTTCACACAGTTGGTGTGCGATGTTTAAAACCATTATTTCAAATATTTTTGCATGTTTTTATATTGCTTTAGAAGGTGCTTTGAGTCCCATGTCTTATTCTCGTCTAAGATTATCATAAGTATGACTATAGATAATGATTTATCGCACTTTGAATGCGGTACTTTTGATTCTTGTTCCACCTTTACAGATTTCTAAGAATATTTCTTAAATAGCTCAAATGGTTACAGTAAAAAAAAAAACAGCGATTTCTAAAAATTAATTTAATTAGTTTTGTAAGCCATGCATCTGTAACACGTTATTCCTAGCGCCACTCTTGTATTTGTTAGGCATTAAGCAGGCAGGATATCGTGCTGCAATGTTTCTGAACATTGCTTATTCTGTGCTTGGAAATCCGCTTTCCGCTTGCCTCGGGCGTCAGTATTTTGCGCAAGAATAATGACGAGCAGAAATACAAGACGGAGCGATTACAGCCAGATACTATCTCCAAGTGGTACTCTAACCTGACCGATACCTCCAAATAATATTTTAATAATGTGCACGTCTCCTATGACAATGCTACAAGTCATCACTTAACGGGTTTGTTTTTCAACGCAAGAAAAATCGCTAAATATACAAAACACTTATTTTATACATCACTATAAAATGATGCTATAATATATACTCTACTGTGACACTTTAAAAGTTATTACACAGACAATCAGATTCAATAAGGCTTTTATTATCACTCACAAAAAATATCACAGTCAGTTTCAAAAAAATCAGGTACAGAATATTTAGCTTAAAGGCTTGTTTGGAACAACTAAGATAAATGCAATGCTTTCGCAGCTGTTTAACCAACACAATGGAATTTATCTAAAGACTTTCCATAATTGCTGCACGATTGATAAATGGTTCCAACAGTTATGCGCAATAACTATCAACAAAGCCTCTTTATACCCAATGCTAAAGCTTATTAAGAACAATTACAAACAGTGTAACACTTGCACAGCATATTACCCATACAGTGAAAACATATACATAATAAAAGGTCTCAATTGATTGCTGCATGAATAAATATAAGTTCTGACATTTATACTCTTTAATTATCACTAAAGCCTTTCAATATCAAAAGCTTAAAACTCACGGCCATTGCACTTTATACACTTAACACCTAAAATTGACTAGACGAGTACAACACAAGATAAAAGGCAATATTTCCATGTAAATTGTTTTCAAATCAACAAGTACTCCATTTTGCAATGCTGTACTCGGGCCCAAATAGTAAAACTCAATATTAGTAAGGTGAACTCTAACTCTAAAAGGCCCAGCCAAATATTTACTCACACTCGTTGGCTGGAGTAAAAAGTACGAAGCCACTGTAAACCGGAGTATTTTAAGAGAGTGCCCTAAAAATGCCCAATGTAGTTAATAAATAAAGAATCTGGGAAGTTTCAAAATATTTTCTTATAGAAGACAAGAATTATTTCAAGATTTTACTATTTTTGCCCTTGTATTTTTGCACAGTAAGAGAGATTGTGTTAAGTGTGTGGTATTTATGAACCCATTTTAATAATCGCCGTCATGGTGGGTTTGATGAATTATGGACGCCGTTTATAGAAGAAAAGAAGATTTTTCGTGTGTGGTTTGTGCTGCCTACCCGATACGACTAGAACTGGCCACCCGACTTTGTAGGCTGTGGAAAGCGGGCCGACCATACTGTCGCTTTGAAGGAGCGGAGGATGTAACGGTGCTGGAGAATATCACTGTTCCGACTTCAGTATTTAATTCCACCTAGCCAGCTGCCCGCCACCTGAGAATGCTCAACTACCAGGGTTATGAAGACTTACCAGTATGCTACCCCCGTCGACGGCGAGCGAGTAGCTGAAGGGCAGCGTGTCTGCCTTGCTCCACTTCGGAGTCACCACTGCGAGGCGCCGCCAGCTGACTTCCCCCCTCTCTCCGCATCTTCACGTTGGCTCCCACCCTTCACTGCAGTTGGCGGCGGCATACGTCACCAAGAAATTTAAATTAACTGATTTTTGTACTTCCGGCAAAACCTCCATACTGTTCTTCCATGTTCCTCCACAATCTACGGCACTAAGTTTGGACTATATATGATGGGTGTTGATGCCCTGAGAGGACACACAGCACCGGACACGCGACAGGAGGAAACACATACCACACTCACATTGAAAATGTTGAAAAGGGAAAAATAGGCAGAAGGCATTCTCCTACCATGTTTTAATGGGGATATTTTGAATGGGCATATTTTAATTTTAAATACAGGGCAAAACACAAGTTTGGGCATTTATGTGAAAGTTAAGTAATATTACAATTTTTGGTTACGATTTTGTACTCTTTTTTGGGAAAAGCGGTAAATTGTATTGTATTTATACTCACGTGTGTGTATTGGCAGCCTTTGTATTCTTGGAGATGGTTTTCAGGCATAAGTGTATTTAACCAGTCTTTATAAATTTTGTATAACATATTTTTGGGGCATTATATAAAAAAAGAGGAATAGAATTTAGCCCAATACAATAAATAAAACTATATTTATGGGTTGTTCATTTCTCACAATTTTGGGGGTAAAAATTCTACAGTATCAATGGGATTGGAAAAACCTTTGTTATTAAACTCTGCTAAACATCTCGAGCTTGGTATTGCAGTTGGTGAGAGATGTGGTCACTGCCACGGAGTTTGAGTTTCCTCCGGGTGCTCCTACTTGCGTGACGAAATACTGGACTCCTTTTAGCAAATTAGGCATAGAAATGTAAAATTACCAAAAAATTTGTGTGTGTAAATTGACGCTTATTATTTCAAGTGCGTATCGTTCTACGATTTCATCATACATTCAAATTGGCGGTCTAAAAATGTTTATCTGCCTTATCTGCTCTTGCATATTTCTCTTTGTAAACACTTATCTGAGCACGAGAATGCCTTTTTTGCCTTCGCAGGTCATCTCCGCCCATAGCCTCAGCAGAACCTCTTCGTGCTGCCTCTGGTGACCATCTGCCCTCGATGAGCCGATTTTCTCGGCTCTTTACAGTCGAAATTCCAACAAAAAAAAAAAGTACTAAAATCCACAATTTGGCAAAAATGTCTTTAAAAAATGTAAGTCCTCGAATCTGGAAGACGAATTCACAAATGGCGCGTGCTCACCCTTCCACAACGCCGCGACAGTTCGACAACACAGCTTACATTTCGTGTGACGTCACACCAAATGGCAGCGCTTGGGTTGCTAGACGCGGCGCTCGCCCGCAGTATGGAGTCGAACTTCTAGGAGGCCGCCACGATGCTAGATCGCTGATCCACCACTTACTTCCACGTAGCAGGCCGATTGCTGCTATAGGCTGTTCACGATAAAGTGGGCACATTTTAAAGCCCTGCCTAAGATATACTTGTGTCCACACTGTCTCTTCTTCCGCACGTGGCAAAATTAACATTGCCATGGGCCTCAACACTTTATTCATACGTTGGTCAAATAAAACTGTGAAATTATTATGAAAGCATATACTTTACAATTCTGCTCATTTTTACGCTTCGATGCATAAAAAAAAAAAAAAAAAAAAAAAACAGAAAGCGAAAGGAATAAATTTAAGTTATCACAAATGGTCACCTAACACTTCCATTCGACTTTAAGATATGGAACTACTTTCCATCCGTCGTTACAAACTTAACTGGGCGAATGTAACTCAGTGCGCCCATTAAAATATATGCATGCGGGGGCAGTTGCATTTTTCTAAGGTTTATTTCAAAAATGCTCACTTAATCGCGAACAGACTTTAAGCAACTGCATTCGTATAATTACACGCTAGTGGGAAGCTGTACAGGATGAGGCAGAATGTTGCGGGCTGGGTTTCAGCTAGGTTTACCAAAGCTTCACGCGCACGTCGGAATGGCACATAAGCCGAGCGATCCCCCCCCCCCCCTTTTTTTTTTTGCCATCCGGGTGAAGCACTCGCGCTTGTCAAAACAATTTGCGCCCTCCAGCTCTCGTCGGCTGCGGTTTCAAAATGCACGCACCGAGAGGAGGGGTGTAACGTTGCAAGGGAGGGCCGTACCTACCCCAACAGATCTCTTTGATAGCGGTATTTGCAGCTGGAGGGGTGTCGCAGCAGTGTGCCTCCATCCCCCTCCACACCGGTTACCGCACCCGGTGGCTCTGTTGTGTGAACACTCGGCCGGCCTACGCAGCCACAGGCGCGTGTCTGGGGCTCGCGACTCAAGTGGCGTTCCTGGGTGGGTTGAAGAGGGGGTAGGTGGTGGTTGTGGCGGGGACAATGCGCGCGCGCGTGCGTGTGTGTGCGCGAGCGCGAGCGAGCTCGCACCCCCCCTCGCCAAACCCGACGAGGGTTGGTATCAAGGGCGCGTAGAAGGAAGAAAGAGGGCAGCCCTTCGTACGTCGGGAGGAAAAAATAAAATTAAAAAAATAAAATAAAATAATCCGCATCTCTGTCTCGCCGTTGACGCATTTGACGCGACACCACCTGGAGGAATGTGCTCATTGGTGCTCGAAATACTCGGGTTTTTACCTTCCTTCTTGTTACTAACGAGACGTAGATCAAAGCAAGCAGCTCTCCAATAGATTCAAAAATAAACAAATAAGGACATTAAAAATAATTTACTGTGATTGTACGAACCATATTATTGTTTTTGTTTTTTTACCCATTTTTAAGTGGAATTTTGTCAATTTATTATTTTCTTTAGAAGAAGAATTGATAAGAATACGTCTTAATACAGTAATAATATTGGTCTACCTTGGCAACGATTTAATTAATCAGTTCAAAGTAACTGATTACTGGTAAGCAAGGAGCAGGAGTAACAAGAAGGATATTTGTAAACAGAAACAGATGCAATCATTGTGAAGCAAAGAAAAACAGTCTATGAATAATAATTTTAGTTTTTTAAATTTATACCAATGGTTGATTCTAGCTTGAATTTTTTATTTTAATTTTTTTAGAAGGTTAATACAAACTATAAATGCAAATTTATTTTCGAAAATTACATTAAATACATCAACAACGCCACAGTAAGAACCTTTAATCACTCTTCGCATGATACTATTGTCACGCCTTAAAATATTAAAGTCGTCTGTGAATGAAAATTTATGTTATCTACCAGTTGCAAAAAAAGAAAGTTGTAAATATATTTCGTTATCGATATCCTGTACAGACTCTAGCATAAATGTTTGTGTTTCCTTAGAGAAAATGAAAATATATTGATATTTGAACCCATTTTGTCTTTGTATTTAGTTCCCTTTACATATGCAACCAACTGATCCCCTGGGGGGGGGGGGGGGAGGGCACAAACTTTACGTTTGTTTTCTCGACAACCGTTCGCTTGAGATAGTTACACAAAAACAAGGTTTTCCATATAGGCTGTTCACTCTAAACTGAGCATTTTTGAAAGCTATCTAATTTTGGAATAATCCTATTATATAATAGGACGATCTCTGTGTCTGTCCGTCTTTATTACTTGTAAGTCCCTTCAAACTCAACAGAAGTTATTCAAATTTTGCAGAGCGAATCCTCAGGGTCAAATACAGGTCAAGTTCGAATTTCAGCAAGATCAAATAACTCAGTCATGACTTTTGACCCTAAAAACTCATTAATTCCTTTTTTCCTATGAAGTTTTGTGTTAATGCAGAGAGATTATTGCACAGAGCTATGAAGGTAATGGAATATCATTTTTGTTTATTTTCAATGTTTCGCTTCAAAGTTGTGTTAATTTCCAAGTGGGGCCACAGTGGCACAGGAGATAGAGTGATCCAATGGGGCCGCAATGGCTCAGTGGATAGAATTATGTTAAGTGGAGCCGTAGTGGTCCAGTGGATAGCGAAATATCAAATGGGGCCTCAGTTGCTTCAATGTTGAGTGTATTTCACATAATACCATTATTACCTACATATATCTATGCAATATGTTATTTTTTTTCAATCTTTGTATGATAACCAAAATTTGTAACATGGTAACTATTCTAGGCACGTGACAATACTAAAAAAAAAGGTCAGGGGCTGGGCCCCTAGAAGTCAATAATTATATTTATTGTTGTCTTAGATGTTATCTTTCGAGTCCGATGAAATATATACCTTGGGTTTATTACTTACATAGTAATATGTATTTAAAAAGTTGGGTAAAGCATAAAAAATGGCTGAAAGGAAAAAGTAACAAGGGCCTGAAAAGTGCTCGCTTTACCGTGAACCGCCTATACATTAATGTAAGCGTGATTACGACGTCATTATGAAGCAATATACACCAAAGAGTTATATGCATTTGTTGTATTTTAACATGGCGTCCCCTGTTTTCTCAATGATTAGGGATGATATTGTTTAACGACCGTTCTCAGATTTCAGATCTCTATTCAAGACAACACTATTCGCGGAGTTGTTCTTTCGTCTCAAGTATGTTTTATTATTTTGATTTAAAGCCATTTGAAATGTAGTTTTTAAACAGCACCTACCACCCTTACAAACTACAGTTTCACATACGTCATAATGTTTTCTATATAATTTTGTATAGGGAAACGCATCGCAGCGTTTGCACCTGTAGTTCAGCCTCCACCGGCCAGTAAACGGAGCTGTAATCTTGCACAACGCGTCCGATACAGGACAGAGTAATGCCTGTTTCACATGAACGCCAAACAGAGAGAGCGGAAATCTAGATCAGCCAATCAGAAGCCGTCCTCGGATTCTGCTCGACTCGCGCGGAAACCGAGGACGGCTTCTTAATAGTTGTTACAGATTTCCGCTCTGTCTGTTCGGCGCGATCGGAGTACATGTAAACCAGTCTTAACCCTAAGAATGGCGTTTTTTTTTTTTTCATCGGGGCATCGTATCAAGAGGATAGTTCGAGATGAGTATGTCCGGCCGTTGTTTACCACCGCCTGAATCAGCCTACAGCAACATGAATTACTAACGTGAATAAGTTGGGGACATCCCAATTAGGTTATTAACCTAAAGTGGCATGGCATTTTACATTATTATAATTAATTCTCCAACATTCTGTTTATCCTTTTAAAGCTCCCCCAAGTAATGTTTACAATCCTAAATATGCAATAAAGCCCCGTCATTTACAGTTGTGATCTATCTAACTCTGAGTTTTACGCTCCTCTGCCCTCATTTAAGGTATAATTAGAGTTCAAATTGTTTATAACAATTCATGTTCTTCACAGGATTCTCAAATAGGCACAAGTAATTAAATAAAAATAATAATATTACTGATGTACGACATTACCGACGTAGGTTGTCGCAAAGAGAACTCAAAAGCACTACATAAAAAACACGCTAAAGATAAACCAAGAGTATCTGTTGTCAACTGATTCGTGAATTAAACATTAATAATCCCGCAGAGGGATTTAAGTTAGAAATGGGCCAAAAAAAAGTTTAAAATTATCTCTACTTACAGTCCCAGTTGCCCTTTTTCATTACTTGTTTTGCTTTGTTTTTTATCGCTTTATTAATTCGGTTACAAGAAGTTTTCCTGATTACAGCGCAGAATTATTAGACGGTAGACTACATCTGGCTTCGTCTGGGTTTTACTAGTGTATAAAAACAATTTCTAGTAAAAGACCGTCATACTAAAGAACAGATATATATATCCTTACTTGCAATCAAAACAATTATAACCTAAGTCTCCTGCCAGTGCGAGAATATAACAAATAGAGTATTCTTGCCTAGTTCCAAACGTTAATAAATTCATGTCTTAAATATTATTGGTTAGCTAGAAGTTTGAACAAAATGTCACGGATGGATATCACACCAGATATCTAATAATATGAGGATACCAGATACGGGAAATTTAATGGAATCCTGTTATTTTGGAACCTGTATGAGCCTGCTCTTGTGAGGTTAAGGGGGGAGTATTCTTGCCATCTTGAATTTAGGCGTTTTCCGTCAAAACTTAATATTAGGAGTGAATATTTAAAATTCAAGCCAGCCAAGGCATAGGGAACATCTTAAAAGTTATTTCGAAACCCATCTTATCTTAATTTCATGATCAGTTTCACATCCGTAACCGTAATACAATATTACCTAATTATTTAATAATGTCAATCCCAAATATGAAAATACGGGTATAATTAAAATCGTACAAATCAAAAAAAGAAAATAGTCAAGTAGTCCCTTGTGTCATGTTTAGCTTTGATTTTTTGTGTCTAGTCATAAATTTTTATTATTAAGATTTGTAAGAAAAATCCAAGATGGAATGGATACTACCCCATTAAGCCGATATTACACTATACCTGGAGCCGTACTTGGTTCTTGTAAAGCTTCTATAAGTCCTGGTGTGCGAGCCGGTATACCAGCAGCTGTATGAGCCGCCATGGAATATTCATATTACACGACAGCAGTCTGCGTACTAGAATTTGGCACGCTCTGTGTGTGCGCAGTGTGTGGTTTGTAGTAAATATGAACCCCATTCGTAGAACTGCTACCAGTTAGTAACATGCGTAGGCCTATGGAAAAAAAAACTAGCTAGCACATCTTAATATTGCTATGTTACTGTTTGCCTTTTACATAAGTTGATTGCTTACTAGTATAGTTTGTCATTTTCTTGAAAATGACGTGAAATCACTAGAGTACGAGTATGTTATTTTTAATTTTGACGAAAATTACTGACCAGTCGCAAAATATAGTTTTTATTTACGTACTGGGATATTATCCGCGTGTTAAATTTAATGGTGGAAAAATTCGAGTGAGATGGAGTTCTGAACCCACGCTCAAATATACAATGTTGTAGCGGGCCATCGCGACTTTGCCACTGTACTAGCAGTTCACACACAAGGCGGGGGTTTATATAAAGTATATCAGTTAAATAGT
This sequence comes from Dryococelus australis, assembly GCA_029891345.1. Taxonomy (NCBI): domain Eukaryota; kingdom Metazoa; phylum Arthropoda; class Insecta; order Phasmatodea; family Phasmatidae; genus Dryococelus; species Dryococelus australis. The sequence goes on along the minus strand of CM057001.1, from coordinate 44,119,019 downwards.
TCGAATTAATATTTTCATAGAGTAGGTAATGTTTCAGGTATTTAGAACGGTTTTAAACAGTAATTACAAGTTGCCATAGCCAATATTATTCGTCGTTGTCGTATTTTAAATATATTTTAGTTTGAACCTCGCGGATGTATAATCAAGATGGAGGCGTCCTATTCGGGTTCTTCATCAACTCATTTCAAGTAGTAACCACGGGGGGCGCCCTACGTTCTGAAACTGCGATGTGATTGGCCAGGTACGAAAGCCGGTGTGAAACCTGCAACTAAATAATAGGACGTGTCCAATTACCAAACCTGGTACGAAATCTGGCCGTACAAGGCGGAAAATGCCACGACGGGTGCCACACTAGCCCGTATACTGGCCGCTATGGCGCACCTTGCACAAGCTTTTACGGAGTCTGGTATCGTGTAATATCGCCTTTAAGGAAGAACCCATACAGTACATTTTCTAGTTACGGAGGAACGCCAGCCGACCGGGTGATGAAGGAAATTGCTGAACGTGGTTTAAGGAGGAAAACCTGCGGGCGATGGACGATAGCACGGGCCGCAGGAAAGAAGACTGTAAGCCTTGATGAGGAAACTAAAGAGGGAAAGGGACGTTTTCGGTTAGAAAGTGGTCGGCGCAGCGGTTGGGGTGTGGGTAGGTGAGTAGGAGGGGTGAAGGAGGCAACTTGACGGATGCGGTGGCGAGGACAAGATAAAGTCTGCGGCGGTTAGCTTCAAGACAAGCGATTAATTCGTGCCCCGCTGGGAAGGGGGAGGGGGGCAGCCGCTCGTATTCCCCCAGCGGGAGTGGCTTTTCTCTGAGGTCTCGGAAAGGCGAGTTTTGTTCTCCGCAGCACTCCTCGGCAAACGCACAGGCGTGGTGGAATGACACTACCCTGCTGTCATTAATTTGTTCACCATTTTCATATTGTTTTCGCTCGACGCTTACCCTTAAGAGGAGGATGGTCTGAAACTTTTTCTGTGGAATAGTTGTTTGCGCGAATACGCATATCTTGGTAAATAAATGTTCTGCAAATTGTTGCAAAGTGCGCCTTCTGGCCGTACTTGTAATTAAGGGGAAGGGGGGTTTATGGTTGAGATACATGATGGGGACTGTAGCCAGAGGTAGAGCTAATGGGTAGATTGACGGAAGACTAACTGAAATAGAGCCGGGTTATTATTGTGTTAACAAAACATTACAATACCAAGAAGATATATATTATCGACGGAGCACTTTGTATATATATATATATATATATATTTATGATGACCTAATGAGAGCCTGAAAGTAACTGGGCTTGTCTGACCTTGTGTTGAGTTCTGCCCACGCCGGTCATAGGTATTTCAGCGATTGGAAGCACGGATTCGCAATAGTGGCAAGGTATAACCGACCCACAATCACAGATACACCTCTCCTGCGCTGGGAAAACCGGGCAATATTTTAGGGTAATTTTTAAGGAAAAGAGGAAACTTTTTAGGGAAATTGAATGATTTTGAAGGAAAAAGAGACATTTTGAGCGAAAATGGGAAATTCCAACACGCTCCTGCTCCGCGCCCGTTGGCTCCGAACGAAGAAAATCTACTACTCAGATGAGTCGCTGTTATAGCCTTATGTGGAGAGAAATCAATAGATTAATAGTTAAGTTAATATGGTGGTTTGTGTATCTTCATTGTTTGTTGGCGCACCTTATTTCCTTTTCCCTTTTTTCCGGCTAGTTGTTTGTTTTATTTCCTACCCAATTATATTCCATGATAATTTTTCGCATGTATCCCGTCACTCCACCGAGTCGCGCCGAGCCCACTTTTCATCACCGGTGGTGGGAGAAGACAGGCGACGTGTTGGCCAAGCTTGCCGGAGATTGCCTCGACCTTCATCCGCAACGCCCACTGGCCGTTGTTGGCCTACAAAGCAGTCTCTCGAGAAGAGAGCACTCTGTCGGCGCTCGGTGGTAACCACACGCCGAATGTTTTTTTTTTTTTTATTTTTTTAATTAATTAATTTTATTATTTAAAATATTTTAAAATGATTTAAACACTATTTAAAAAAAAATTTAGTCTCACGACGACCATTTTCTTCAACAATTTCCTTTCTTACCTAAAAATTTCCCTATTTTCCTGAAAAATTTCTAAAAAATCGCAGTAATTGCATAAAAGTCAGCAAGCATATTACATTACTACCACCATATTGGATGCAGATTACCTTGACCCCATGACCGTGATTAAACTTGAAAATGACCCGTTCCCCGGGACTTCGTAGACTTGATGTTCAAGAGAAGATGGAGCGTATCACTCCGTCACGTGAATTTGTCGGAAACTGTTCCAATGCCAACTTCTAACCGTACTTGGGATTTTTTCCCGCTTTCTACGAAGTTCTATTCTTATCTGTCAACTGTATATCTACGTGTTCTCTTCTTCGGTGTTACTGTTTAATGTATTGTTTTCAAGAGACTGTAGAGTTGGTTCCCTAGAGCGACCGTTCCTGGTATGGGAGGGGGGGGGGTGC